>CM044898.1:44671932-45271932 GCA_024500145.1 Gentiana dahurica var. dahurica
CTCAGAGGATGAAGAAGTCAACCATGGGGAAGTTTAAGCGTGTTTGGAAAACTATCAAAGATTTTACCCCATGTGTTAAGTGTTGTTTCTGCAGCCAAACTGCTAATCAAAGTCTAGACGAGGTAGTGGCTGGCAGAAAAGTCAAATGGCCTGATCCAGGCTGAGCTTAAACGGTGTCGAGCTAACGACATTAACCAAAAGCGCCACTAGGAGGCATCCTAGATATCGTTATATTAGTTGTTTTTGTTTTGTGTTTTTGTAGTTTTAGTATTTAAGTTTAGTTTACTAAGTTTTGCTTTTGTTTATATCTGTCAGTTAGTTGTGCTTTCTAGATATGGATTTCGGAGTTCTACCAGAGGAGTTACCTTTCCTTAGGAGGATCCCACTTATCACTGTAGATGACGGACCGGGAGGGACTATAGTGTAGCACGTAGAGTTTGATATTAGTACCCGCATCAGGACTGTCACCTATGTTCTTATTGTTCCCCGCTGTTCGGGAGGTGGAGACTTCACTACTGAGGAGTTGCAGGCAACTCTAGGACGTCCATACACAATCTTGAATGATCCAATGCTGACAGATTTAGCGCTAGTGCTGCAAGATGAACATTTTCGAGGTGTTGATGTAGCTGGTGAGGATTGGGGTCTGCAGGATGAGTACGATTTCCCTCTGGCGATTGACATGCTCTGCCGTCTTATCCGGGTGATAGATTGGTCAGAAATTTACGATGACTAGCGTGGTTAGGTTGTTTCGTCGAGCAAACGACGAAAAACAAAAGCGCTCGGTGGGAGGCAACCCACTATTTGTCTATTGTTTTTACTTATTTTCTAGTGATTTTATGTACTTCGTTGATTTTCATTTGTATTATTGAAGTTTTTATTAGTTGTTAATAAAGAATGCAAAGTTAAATTTAAATTGTGTGAAATTTTATAATTTTTGCATTTTTCTTCCTTGGACGTCCGTCCAGATGCCTGGACGCCCGTCCGCCATGGCCAATTCTTGAACGAGCGTCCACTATGCCTGGACGCCCGTCTGATATATTCCCTCCAATCCTGTATTTAATTTGGAAGATTGGACGAGCGTCTGAATATTAGGACGCCCGTCCAGTTCATTTGATTTCCTAGTGGACGCCCGTCCACTGAGTTGGACAAGCGTCCAACATCTGTCTATATATACCCCCTCCGTCATTGAACCCTCACTTTTCTGAGTTTTCAAACGCGAAAACCGTTTCTCCTTCCTCCTTTTGGCCTAAAATCTTCAATTCTAAACCATTTTGAGCGACTCAAAGTGCTATAGACCGCTCTTGACCCCCTCTATTTGATTTTCATAGTCAAATTCCCCAACACACCATCTTTTTGGAGAATCAAGACCCTTTGCAGTCCGACTTTTTGGAGAAAAAATCCGACTTGTTTGGACTAATTGTCATCTCGATCAGCATCTACTCACCTTACTTGGTAAGTTAGTAACAACTTTTCTGGATTTTATTCACGTTTTTGTGCGTTCGATATTTGGGTCGGCTCATTCACTTGAATATTACCTTAATTCGTTTTTTTCCTGGTTTTGTGGTTTCTTTCTGCTCTGTTATGGTGATATGGTGTTGTGATGGGTGATGAATGGGTTGTTTGGTGATGATTATGGTTGTGGTTGTGGTTTGGTTGTTTTGAAATCCCGCTTTGGATGTTAAACGGGTATCTTGTTGCGAATTGGGATTGTTTTGGTTTAGTCTAGGCTTGAATTATGGTTCATAAGAAGGCGGTAGTGAAGCGACATGGTAAGGATGTGGCTAGGGAGGCCGGAAAGAAACGCAAAGAGTTTGATCCAACCTTAGTTGATCCTAACCGGGGTGTTAGTATTCGAGAGCAACCCCATAGAGCCACCCAAACTAGGGCTACTTTGAGGGATGAACCAACCTCGGAGTCTGAGACGGATGATGATATTCCCTTGGTGCGGATGCCTAGAGCTCAGAGGGGTGGAGCATCGTCTAGGGTTGAGGAGGCTATGGATGCTCCTCGGGAAGAGGAACCGGTGGGAACTAGGGCTGCACAACCTCGGAAGAAAGCCAAAACCGTTGCCCCGATGCCTATGCCTCGTAGATTCGTGAACCATAAGGCCCACAACGCTTATACTAAACACTACTTCTCGAGGACTATGTTGATTGAGCGGGCTACATTGGAGACGAAGGTAGATCCGAGTTTCGTCAAGTTGCTAAGAGACCGGAAATGGGATGCCTTGATGACGAACCCGACTACCCCGGTCAATGGTTCCTTTGTTCGGGAATTTTATGCTAATTGTTCGGAAACCGACTTGGAGACGGGGGCAGTTGTAGTTCGAGGGGTAGAAGTTTCGTTTACGCCGGAGGTGATTAATCAGAAATATAACTTGGAGGCTTTTGAGGGACGGGATTATAAGGAAGAGATTGTTTATAGACAGAGTTTGGGGCAGGATCCTCTGGAGGAGTTACGGTTGAGAGTTTGCCCGGAGGTGGCTTGGACATTGAGGCCGGGTGGAGACCGGAAAGAGTTAGTCACCACTACCTGGACGGAGGATTGGAAAGTCCAGTGTAGGTTTATTCAGAGTCGGTTGTTGCCGAAGAACAACTTGACACATTTCCATATTGGTGACCTAGGCATGCTGTATGCGTTGACATTTGGCCTAAATGTCAACGTGGGACAAGCATTATACGATGAAGTGGCTATCAATCAGAAGATTTATACTCGTTGCCTGATTATCCCTCACTTGATTCATGGTTTATGTCTTGATGCCGGTGTGCTTGAGTATGGAGCGGATCATAGACCGAAGAACCCGAGGCATATACAGCGAGAGAATGGTAAGTCTTCGGGACAGTCTGAGTCGGGGGCACCACAGGAGCCTGGTTCTTCATCAGCACCGCCGCGAGCATCCTCCCTTCCTACTTTATCTCCCTCAGTCCGGATGAGGTTGAGTATGGCCGACAGTGTCAGGAACTGGATGGAGGATATTCGGACTTCACAAAATAACATCTTGACCATTTTGCGGTGCATCAGTGAGGGCCGGCAGCCGTGAGACGACAGAATCTTCAATCCGAGCGTCATTGATTATCTTTATTCTGATGAGATCGAGCAGGCTATTGCGGATGTTTTGGAGGAATCTGAGTCTTCTTCGGATGAGGAGCAGCCTGATGCCCTTGCGGGTGATGTACCTCCGGCTGATGATTCTACGGCTCCGGGGCAGTCATGATTTTATTTGTCTATCTTCAATTTTGATTTGCCCTAGATACTGTGATTGTATATTTTGCTACTTTTGATTACGTGATTCGTTGTATTTTTCATTTAGCTACTATTTATTATTTCCGATGGATCATGTAAGCCATAAGGCATCAGTACTTTCAATTATACTTTATTTCAACTTGTGAATGTGTTTGATGTTTTATCTTTTGGTATTACTCGGTTTTGTTATCTCTTTTCATTCTGGTATAATTCCCCATTTTCCCCGAGATGTTTCCGTGTTTGTCAAGTAGTGCAGGTATATTTTTAGCGGTTTTGTCAAGCTACATTGTATGGTTACGAGTCCTCAGTGTCACTACGTAGGCTCCGGCCTGACCGACGATTTGAGTATCTGTTAAATCAGCTAAGTTCTTTCTCTATTTACTTTCTGCATAACATGAGGACATGTTGATATTTAAGTGTGGGGAAGGGGAATGATTTGATATGTATCTACACATTTGCTTAACTCGTTGTGTTTCTATGCAAAATGAGCTAGAATTTTCAAAATTCTTCGACATCTTTGTTTTTGTTTTGTCCCGAGTAGGCAATTCAATTCAATGTTCGTTATTTTTATAGTCATCCAAGCTATATATCATATGTTTGATAAGTTAGTTGTTTCACCTGAGATCTATTTTTCACGAGCCATAGTGAATGACAAGCTAATTTATAAAGTTATACCCCTTTTTGGACGAGTGATCTCTGATTTTCTTATAAGTCATGTGCTTAGTGCTACGTATATATCTTGAGATTTATGATAGTTTGTATTTAGATCCGAAGTATGTTATACTGTGAATATCTAAGGTTTGAATGTGATAAGTAACACGTAGCTTATTGTCAAATGAAAAAGTTGAAAAATATGAAGAATTATTGGGTGTGTCGGAAGCTAGTCGATGATTGGAGTGCGATAGGGTATACCACGTATGTCCTATACCACTATGATAACTAAAATCTCACGACAGTCAGAAGAAGCTGCCTTATGATTGGAGTAAGGTAGGGTATATCTCGAATTTCCTATTCTGCTATGACAGGGCAATAGCTCATTCTGATGTGTGTTTAAAGTGCAATAGTTAAATCAACTAAAGAATTGGTATGAAATAGATATAAGACTAAGTTATCGTCTATCTTATCCCCAGTAGAAACTGATAGATATGCTGTAGGGATTATCCTCTGAAGGATAAATTAAGTCAACTTATATAAGGAATTTGGTATGAATAAGTAAAAGACTTAGTTATCGCTTACCTTATCCCCAGTATAGGCCAAGGTATATGTTGTAGGGAATATCCTCTGGGTACAACTGAAAAGATTTCGAAAACACATGTATTACTCTAGTCATGACGTGAGTAGTTTTGTAGGGCGTATGTATAGTCAGGGTAATTCATTATCTGTCTCTAATGGGTATTGGTTGGTTAGCTTGACTTTAATTGTCAAGTGTGGAATCGGTGGAAGTTGAAGAAGGCTTTGCACACACTACACATTTGAGTAATCGTTTATTACATTGGATGTATGTTTTTGATGCTAGTCGACCGGTTGGGATATGGGATTTTTGCATGAGTAAGCCTATGTCTTCTTGTTTTGTTTTGCTCGGGACGAGCAAAAGCTAAGTGTGGGGGAGTTGTTAACGGTGTTTTTTTACGATATATGTGATATTATTTCCTAGAAATTTCCTTCCTGTTTTATTACTTTTTATAGAAAAGTAAAGGTTTAAAGGATTTATTGAGAGAATGCATATGAAATTGGTTTAAATGCAAAATCGAGCTTATTACGTGATTTCATTAGTGATTTTTCATCAATATATATTGTTCTACATTTTGCACGTTTCTGTTACCATGTAGGTACATTTACATGGCAATGAATGAGCTGAAAAGATGTTTGATTGAAGATTAAATGGAAGGAGGGAGATGCAAGTCGAAGGTAGAAGGAAGCTTTGAAGAACTGAACGCATGTTTGAGGTCCCGTCCGGTGGACTGGCGTCCAGGAGGAGGAGTTGATTCAGGATGTTCAGATTTTCTGTGGACGAGCGTTCAGAATTGCATAGGACGGGCGTTTGAGAAGACTCGGCCCGACTCGAAGATTTCAAAGCAGCTGAACTGGCGTCCAGAGGCATTAGACGGGCGTTCACCTCTTTAAACTGGTGTCCAGACCCTCTGGACGGGCGTCCACGGCACCGCCTCAGCGAAACCGACCTAAAAATCTATATAAGGACGCGTTATTTTCAACCCTAAATACCATAATTCGATCCCTGGCCGCCCCAGGCCCCTTGGGGGCGCCCTAGCTGCGTTTCCCTGCTACCAAGAACACAATTTCTTCTACTTTTTATTTATATTATTTGCATACCAACGATGGATAGAGGCTAAGCGTTTTGAACAAGCTTGTGAAGCCGATCGAGCATCAACTTGATTTCTTCTTTGGATTTGTTTTGTGAGTTTTATTAAAGCTTGTATCTTTATTATGCTTTTATATTGATTATGCAATTATATCGATGGATTGTTGCTTATTGATGTTTAACGTTTGATGAGAATCGTTGTTAGACTTAGATCACCGTAGTAAAGATTAGATTTTTAACCTAAAAATAACGAGAGTTGCTAGGTTAAATTTCTAGGTTGCTAGATTGAGAAATCTTACACCTTGGTTATGGAAGCGTTAATCTTTAAGATCGAGAGATGAGAGATTAATAGGCGAATTATCTACGAGAGTAGGAATTCATACCTTTGATAGGTGAACCACATCTTTATTAAAGCTTCACTAAACGATCTAGGGTAGAAATTGAGAGTTCCGAGATAGGTGGATCATTGCTTGTTCCCCGTTAGAATTAATTGAAATTATCTTGAGCCTTGTTCTTCGTTGTGATCTTTGAATTTTATTTCCGTTTTAGTTTATAAAATAGAATTAGTTATTTTAGGTTTCGCAACTATATTTCCTGGCTTTGGATTGACAATCCTCTGTCCAGTTTATCTTTTCGTTTTGTTGTTTTAGGTTTAGTAATAATTGGTATCAATCTTAGGAAAATTAATGAACTAGATACCCCGATTCCCTGTGACCGACTCCGGTATTAATCGCTATACTACGATCCCTACACTTGGGGAATACCGGATTTATAAATTTTATTACTTGTTGTTTTCATTAGATAAAATCCGTGACAAGTTTTTGGCGCCGTTGCCGGGGATAAGATAGACGATAACTTAGAGGATCTAGTAGTTGTTTCACCTGAGATCTATTTTTCACGAGCCATAGTGAATGACGAGCTAATTTATAAAGTTATACCCCTTTTTGGACGAGTGATCTCTGATTTTCTTATAAGTCATGTGCTTAGTGCTACGTATATATCTTGAGATTTATGATAGTTTGTATTTAGATCCGAAGTATGTTATACTGTGAATATCTAAGGTTTGAATGTGATAGGTAACACGTAGCTTATTGTCAAATGAAAAAGTTGAAAAATATGAAGAATTATTGGGTGTGTCGGAAGCTAGTCGATGATTGGAGTGCGATAGGGTATACCACGTATGTCCTATACCACGTATGTCCTATACCACTATGATGACTAAAAGCTCACGACAGTCAGAAGAAGCTGCCTTATGATTGGAGTAAGGCAGGGTATATCTCGAATATCCTATTCTGCTATGACAGGGCAATAGCTCATTCTGATGTGTGTTTAAAGTGCAATAGTTAAATCAACTAAAGAATTGGTATGAAATGGATATAAGACTAAGTTATCGTCTATCTTATCCCCAGTAGAAACTGATAGATATGCTGTAGGGATTATCCTCTGAGTATTTCAGAAAGGCCCTAGATATAATCGATCATCTTTCTCGGGGTATGTCACATTTGTAGGGTACATCTTATGAGTGTCATTTATTGCTAGTCTACGAGGGGGTATTAGCTAGTTTTGCTTTGAGTTTCTCAAGTTTGGATTTAGTGGAAGTTTTCTATGGCTTTGCAAACACACAATGGTGAACCTCTGATTTATTGGATCTATGATATATCGTCTGAGATGTCTATCTTTTTCCGAGCCTTGGTTTCTGTTTTGTTTTGCTCGGGACGAGCAAAAGCTTAAGTGTGGGGGAGTTGTTAAGGGTGAATTTATACGATTTATAACGCTATATTTTATGATATTTTCCTTCATATTCGTATAATTCGCATAAGAAACGAGTGTTTAATGGATTTATTGAGTAAATGGTATTTTAAACGAGTTAATCGCAAAATTGGTTGATTTTGGTGTTTTAATTGTGATTTTATGTTTAATTGGACATTATTACATTTTTGCGATGTTTTTATGTGTTATAGGTACATGTTTGAGGCTCAAAAGATGATCAAAAGTTGATTAAGTTCGAGCTAATTGATGATAAAAGAGATAATGAAGGAATGGGATAGAGAAAAAAAAGAGATAAAGATCAAGAAATCAGAATTCGATCATATTGAACTGGCGTCCAGGTTCCGTCCAGAGTGGACGGGCGTTTGATTGAGTGAACGGGCATCCGGAGGTGCGATTTTGATACAGAGAGTTTGGACGCTGAAGTGGACGGGCGTCTGAGCGATTCCAGGGCAAACCGAACGAGCGTCCAGCAAGAGTGGACGGGCGTCGTTCGACCGACTTTGGCGAACCGACTCAAGACTCTATAAATAGCAGCTGTTTTCTCCACATATGGGATACCAATTACACATTACTCAAAACCCTAATCCTAGGGGCGGCTTTAGGCTGCGATTTTCCTTAGTTTACAAACAGTTTTTCTTTAGATTCTTTTATGCACTTTTATTCAAACAATTCCAAGTTTCAAGAGGATGCTTAGAGGCTAAAAGCCTTGAACGAGCGTTGTGAAGCCGTCCAACTCAACAATTCAGTTTCGTTCTTGATTATTTTGTGAGTATTTAATTCAAGTTGTTTCTTTTATCATGTTTATGATGTTTATTGCAATTTCATATCGAAAGATCGTTGCTTGTTGATTGTTTTATTTGATGAAAATCATCTAAACGTTAGATAACCATGATAAGAGAATAGTTATTTGATCTATAAAACGAGAGTTAATAGGTTAGATTTCTAGATTAAAAACGTTAAAGTTTACATCTTTGGTTAGAAGAGGCGTTAATCTTAGATCGAAAGATAGAGATTAATAGATGAACTATCTAAGAAATTAGGGTTCGTACTTTAGATGAGATGAATCACAACTTGGTTAGAATTCACGAAATAATCTGAATTGGAATCGAATGTTGATAGGATAGGTGGATCAATTGCTCGTTTGCTCGTTATAAATTGATCAAATCCCTTGAAACTTGAATTGCTTAGATTAGTTACTTTTATTTCATATTAGTTTTAGTTTATAGTTCGCAACCCGTATCTTTCCTGGCTTTAGATCATATCTTCTGTCCAGTTTTACGTTTTGTTTAAGTTTATTTTCAGTTTCGTTTAAGTTTTATCCGCTGTTTAGATTAGTTTTTCGTGACATAATTTAGTTAGACAAAAACTAGGGTTAGCAATCGCCAGTTCCCCGTAAGATCGACCCGGTATCAACCTCTATACTACGATCCTTATACTTGGGGTAAACCGGATTTATAAATATTTATTACTTGTTTGCTTTGTTAATAAAATCCGTGACATCTATCGAAGTGTAGAGACACTTGGACTGTACGTGGACGTGTATTAGAGAATGCGTACGTTAGACTGACCCACTTACACGGATAAGTGTCACACTATGTGACGGTGGTGTAATTATCATTTTGACCGGAGTCTTCATGGCATCACGGTGTGGATTGTCATGCTTTGACACTATTGAGGTTTCCCCTAGACACGGGGCGATCATGCGGTAGTGATTGGGTATGATACTGAAGCATGCGGAGTATACATGCTTGTTCGTCCGGGAATCGCGTATCCTATGATTGGGATCGAATATCCGAAATGGCCTTCTTATAAGGAATGTCTTACTCTCGTGAATCTTTGCAAAGTGGGAGTAAACGTGTTACTTCGAGAGAGCATGATATCCAGATTATAAGATACGGTTGTTAATGTTTGACACTCGACGTACGACCGTATGGATATTATTGCAGCGATAGGATTGTAAGTTACACGGTAACTGTTTCACATGAAAGGTAGTAGTCATTGCATTTGACTCTTCCGATGATTGGGGGTCACGGTGTGTTGCTAGACGCTATCCCGTGATCGTTAGGCATGAAGGGCATTTTCGTAATTTGCACTTTGTGTCTACGGCCAACATATTCGAAGCCTATCGGGTCACACATATATGACCATCTAGCCGGATTAAAATGTGGTTATAGATGATAACCAAGTAATAAAAGTTTATCTCGAGACTATAAAGGTTATAATGGTAAATTAATATTGTGGTATTTATTTATTATTGAATAAATTAAATACAAGATATTAATAGTATCATATTAATTAAAGAATATTTCGGATGTCAATTTATTGGCATATGGGGCGCAACTTGTGAGTGTATAAGATACACTTGGATTGTGCAATTTAATTAATAGTATTACCTATTATTAATATTAGATATTAATAAAATAAAATAATATAGATATATTGTGAATGCATGCGTGTGTGTGTGTGTGTACATTAAATGCAAATTGGATTTGCATGCATGTGCACCATAGTATTTATATGTGATATATATTAATAGATTTATATGTGTTATATATATGTGATATATACACATGTGTAAATTGATTTATGGTAATATAATAAAAGATAAATATTGTCAATATAAGATATTGACAATATTTTGAAATATTCAATATGAGATATTGACAATATCCTAGATTTATTTAATATAAGATATTAAATTAAATGAGATAAATCAATCAAATATATTTTCCTTATTTTATTAGAAAAAGGTTTTCTTCTCCTCCACTCTAGTTGTGGCGCCCCAACCACTATAAATAGTAGGTGGGTGTCAAGCTCTTTTGTACATCACAATTGCAAGAGCTCATAGTTCTTGTGTAAAATGGAGAGCATCTTTTAGAGAGTTGGAGAGAGGGGAAAAGGGCCGGTTTAGCAACCGGAGTTTTCCAATAGCAATCCATGATAGGATTCCGGCGGGCTGTTAGTGTGGACTAGCGGTAGAGCCCGAACACTTGGGTGGCTCTATGCAGAACTACTCTCCTTAGACGGTCAAAGCGTCGATCTTTTAGATCAACCAAGGTAATCACCGTCTCTAGCTTATTTGTTTATTGCTTAAACGAAGTCGATCCTGGTTAAAAGGAAATAAAATTTTAAATTCCGCTGCGTTCCCGCGTAGATTTCCTAACATTTAGGACACCTTTCCAACACTTAATGCACTAATTATTTACCTTATGTTCTCCCATGTTTGGTAGTTTTCTTTTGGTTAGAATTCCTCTAGATAAGATACTCTTATTTCCTGTTGCTGCTCTTTTTTTGTTTTCCTCTTCCACAACATCTTGTATCATATGTGTGTGCTCGCAGAACCAGTACTGTAACATACCATTACATGAACTTCAATGAGAATGTAGTGACATGATTTTTCATGCATCATTTATAATGTTATGTTGAGTGAGTAGCATACCAGGAGGCACACAGTGCATCCATTAACATATCTTGCATTTGTCCATTTTCGATTGAGGCCATTTTGTATTTCTTTGAGTATGTGATATGACCAATCATATGAACTTAATCTAGTCAAGTCATCCACATAATACAGGAACCCCCATGATATGTGCTGGCCAGATGTGGCAAAGAAGACTGTTGCAAGTAATAGAAGACATAGTAACTTTACCATGTCTTCTATTGATGTTGAATCCTTTTCCTTTATCATGCCCTTTATTATTTATTTCACAACACTTACCTTGATTCTGTTAACATCAAAGAATATCCTTGTTTTAATGGATGTGTCTGTGGATGAGTTTGTGGTCATATCTCCAACCTCAGTCTTTCCATCTTCTATGCCAAAGATTAGATTTACATCATTCCTAGTTGGCATATGATGGTGCTTGCCAATCTTGAAACCTCCTTTGTCTTTGTTGTATGCATTTATGAGGTCATCCAGCATGTCATTTTTCTTTTTGTCCAATATGACCTTCTTCTTTTCGAATGCTCTAAATATATGTTTGAATGGTGTTTCATCCATCAATTTTTCATGGTCTTTTGTGATTTTTCCCTCTATATCCTTGAATATCTGCTGTATGCTGTTAAGTGTCGATCTATATTGTTCTCTTGTTCTGTAAACATGCAAAAATATGAGTTACTTCCATTCTGTGACATCTAAGTATTTGTAGTTTCAATGTAAGGCTGATGGACTGACATGAAATTTTAATGTCATTAGTGCACAGATATGATATTTTTCAATGTTGTGATTGTAGTGACATGATATCTTGAACATTATGAATGTACTCAAGACATTATGAAATGCAGTGACATGATATTTTCAATATTGTGAATGCAGTCACATGGTATTTTCAAGTTTATAATGCAGTGCCATCAAAGTTTGCACTTTTACAACTATACTGAAACTTCACTCATTATGTAGGGGCATGACATTTTCATTTTTGTAAATGCAATGAAGTTATATTTTCAATGTTATATTGCAGTGACATTATATTTTGTATTTTCATAACAATAGAAAGACTTCTATCATTATGCAGTGACATGATATTTCAGCAGCATTTATAGCAATATAGTCGCAATCAACTACACAAACCACTTAAACCAATCAGAATACAGTGACATGATCTCTTATACATGAATAAACGAACCGAAATTTGTTCAAAAATGCAGTGACCACATATTTCATTAGAGAAAACAGTTACAACTTCTTTCTTTGAGAATTTCAAGCACAATTTCAATCTCTAATTTTGTTCTAATTTAGTGACATGTAATCATTGACTATTGTTGTGCCCAATTATTGATTTTCCTAGCACCACATTTCATTTTTGCACAAAAAACCCTGTTTTCTTTGGCATCTACATTTCTGAGTTTTTCTATTGTTGAATGTTCAGTCATAATGTATACTTACTTATTTTTCTTCGATTTTGATGCTTTTCATCTCTTCTTCACCGAAATCACTTGCTTTCTCCTCGCCATTGTCCTTGATTTTGTGCCGTCACTGTATTAATGCGATTCTTCTCTCTTCTGCTCTGCTTTCGCTACTTTTTCTCTGTGCTTTTTCTTCGATTTACCTGCGATTTTGCTTCGACTTGGCTTCAATTTTGCTTGAATTTGGGTTTTTGTCCTCGCCGTTGAAAGCTTTAATGTTTGTATAGCAGTTTCGATATTTTTGCAGCGGTTTTGTCTTCTGTGCAACTGTTCCTTATTAGTTAATAGGGGTATTTTGCTCTATGTAGTAATTTTGTGTTCTTATAAACAAATAAGTTTTCTAAGTGTCCTATTTGCCCTATTAAGCCCAAAATGTGTCCTTTTGGACCCTTGGCCCCTAAAAGTTTTGTATGTAATGTGTCTTTCCTATTTATCAAACATACATATATATACATGGTGCTAGCCTTAGCTCATTATTAATATACAAAAAAAGTTGTTGTTAAAATAAATAAATAAAACCGTACAGTACATGGGCGGGTGCAGAAATTTATTTCAGTGGGGTCATCAGATCAAAATTATCTCAGTGGTGTCGCCAGAGTCAAAATATACATTTTATAATACTGAAAATTTAAAAATTGGGTAATGGATAATATCACACCTTCTCCGACAGCTCGAGCCTCGGTCAAGCAGTGGCCTTACCTCAATCGTGTGATTGCCTATGGGATTTGGTATTGGCGAAACAAGCTGACCCATTCCCCGGATATTGATTACCCTCCTATCCAAGTATTTATTTCAAATGCAGTTAAGCGTTCTAGGAACCTACGGCTAGCCTGGGCCATTGATATAGACTAGATTCCAATATTTGTAATACTGCGGTTTTGATACCTATCTATTAATAAAAGTTCTTCCAAAAAAAAAAATTTGTTCCAGTGAACCAGAGCCTAAAATAACTTTTTTTTAAAGACAAAACGATATTTTTTAACAAGAAAACTAATCGTTTTAATAATAAATAAATATTTCCGGATCTCAGTGGGGTCACGTGAACCCATCCCAATACACATAGATCCGCCACTACTTACATATATCCTATTGTTTATGGAATATTAAATCATGCTTGTTCTATCATCCTTTAAAATTTGTAATCCACGAAAACTATAAAAGGAGGGGTTTAAATGGACAATTAGATACAACATTCTCATTGCAGTTAATAACATATTACATATATTAGCAAATATATATATATATTTCCACTTTGAAATTAGCAAAGGAATTGAAGGAGGCCAATTATTAATTAAGTAAGAAGAATGGTCTCCGAAAAGAAAATGGTGGTGGTGGTGGTGGTGGTGGTGGTGGTCACATGCTTGCTATTTGCCCTTGTTTTTGGATCCAATAATGCTGCTGGTTCCGGTACTGTTGCTCCGTCCGACAAGTTTCATGGTAAGTCTAAAAACCTATCTTAACAAACTGGTATCAGAGCGTCATGTTCAAGATTCAGAGAGTTGCAGGTGAACATTAGTTGATCTTCATCAAGACCGGTGTCCGGTGCTAGGATTTTGTGATCAAAGGTTTGTTCTTTAATTATAAGGATGTCAGCAATGAACGTAAAAATTGATAAATTTACAGCGAGGAATAATTTCAGTTTGTGGCAAATCAAGATGCGGTCCTTGTTAAAGTAACAAGGATTGTGGACTCCTTTATCTGATAAGAGGGATGACAATTTTGCAAATTATGCCAGTCTGGAGGAGAAAGCACATTCAACCATCATGTTGTGTTTGTCTGATGATGTTATCACAGAAGTTGCTAAGGAAGACACCGCTGCCAAGTTATGGATGAAGCTTGAAAGTCTGTATATGACTAAGTCATTGACCAACAAGTTGCTGCTGAAGCAGAGGCTTTTCAGCCTGAGGATGCATGAGGGGACTCAGTTGATAGATCATCTTGATCAGCTGAACACAATATTACTTGATCTCAGGAATATTGATATGAAGATTGAGGATGAAGATGCTGCTTTGATTTTGCTGGTTTCATTACCAACTTCCTATGAGAACTTTGTGCAGTCCTTCATAGTTGGGAAGGATACAGTTGCTTTGGAGGATGTAAGGTCAGCTTTATATGCCAGGGAGCTGAGACATAAAGCAGCTGGGGCAGACAATCAGGCAGCAGGACTGATAGTCAGTAGCAGCAGTGGAAAAGAGCATGGTCAGTCTAGGAAGAAAAATTCAAAGAAGATAAGGTCCAGAGGCCCTAAATCCATAGATGTTTGAAATAATCATAAGGAGCAGGGACATTGGAAGTCTAATTGTCCGAAGAGGAAGAAACAGCAGGAGAACAGTTCTGGCACAACTGCAGAATTACAAAGTTTGGGATCTCAGTCTCTGTATGGTACTGTCAAGAACTGATCACAGGATACTGTGATGCTGATTATGCAGGTGATGTGGATAGAAGAAAATCAATGAATGGTTATGTTTTCACATAGAGGAATTCAGTTGTCAGCTGGAAAGCAACTCTTCAGGAAACAATATCTTTATCAACTACTGAGGCAGAGTATATGGCTCTTACTGAAGCAGCCAAGGAGGGTATCTGGTTGAAGGGACTAGTCAATGATTTGGGGCTAAATCAGGATCAAGCTGAGATTTATTGTGACAGTTTGAGTGCAATTTGTCTATATAAGGATCAGGTTCATCATGAAAGAACCAAGCATATTGATGTGAGGTATCATATTCTGAGAAATGAGAATAGGGTTGTAGTGAAGAAGATCAGCACCAAGGATAATCCTGCTGATATGTTCACTAAACCAGTTCGGCAGAGCAAGTTTCAGTTGTGTCTGGACTTGTTGAATATTCAAAGCTTGTAAACTGAAATCTGGATACTCAGGTGAGGGCAGATCAGCTTGAGTGGATTCTGTGGAGAAGTCTGGTATTGTACATCCTGCCATTGACGAATGCATCTGGTACAAGTACATCTGATTATGCAATCTGGTTGACTGTGAATGGGAGTTCAAATCAAGGTGGAGATTTGTCAGTTTTGGTGACTTGATCTCTAAACTGAGAAATAATCTGGTGGAACTAATCTGGGAAACTGAGACTGAGATTGATAGTCAGTTTCAGTATAAGTATATTCAGTTATGTGAAATTCAATTTGATGAAGTGCAACTGAGTTTCTTCTAAAGTCAGCAGTCAGTTTGAGTATAACTGAGTTCTACATCTGGTCAGTTGATTACAAGTCTGGGAAAGTCAGTTCTGAGCTGAGTTTAGTATGGTGGATAACAGCTGGAGCTGGGGTCCACATCTGGGGTATTTATGATAATTCTGACAAAGATCTTTGGCGGTTAGAGTTTGGGATTTGTGCCTATAAATACCAATGTTGTAATCAATGCAATTTAAAAATGTTGTAATCATTTTCTATCCGTGGAGTAGTCGGCACGACGCCGGAAACCACGTTAAATCACTGTGTTCTCTTTGTTTCTGTGTTTTATCAATTCCGCCATACTGTATGCTTGTATTTCTATCTGCCATTTATCTTTCTTAAACTGCAAGCTTTTCTTCTGTGTGTTTTAACAAAAATAAAGTTTGATAGTTTGATTTAGATTTAGGAATAGGGTTATATGAGATTTTATCATTATTTTTTTATTTAGTTTGAATTTACTTTTTATCTCATTTTCTCTCCTATATAAAGGAGGTAGTATTGTAACAAATCGATCAATCAATAAAACGCCAGTTCAGTTTTCAATTATTCAGTGTTTTGATTTTCTTCGATTACATGAGAAAGTTTGGTATTGGATGCAATTAAATGTTTAAAAGAACATATGTAATGACAAATAAGATACACACTACCCACTCTTAGAGTATCTCCAATCATAAACCTGTTAAAAGGTTTATGATTGTGCCATATCATCAACTTAAAAACCTTTTACCTATAAACATTTTCTCTACGATACTTAAACCTTTTCAAAAGGTTTATAGCATGGACTCACTACACATTTTTTTTCTTCTACTACACACAAACATTATCCAAAAACATACAAAAATAAAAAATATTTCATCTAGGACACTTATGGACCAGTTGATACTAACAAACCTTTTGCAAAACATCTCTCCTAGTCACCATGCCCTCCAATGGTTACAAACATTTAGAAAAGGTTTAAAGCTTTTCTTGATACTACAATTGGTGATGACCTTACCCGACCACCCACCAAACCCAAACCCAAACCCACCACATCCCACTCACATCCTACCCACACCCTTTACCCTACCTTTATCCAAACCTTAACCATCTATCCTCACTTTCACTCTCACCCCACCAATACCCTACTCCATCACCCCAACCTCATTACCCACACATTACCCATCTTTACGCTCACCCCATAAACCTTACCCTTACCCTACCATTTCCACACCCTAACTTTACTACACCCCTACCCCATCCCACCACCTAACCCACCTACCTTTGCCCTACCCATGCGGCATTGCCCAAACCTCATCCCCTCCATATCCACCAGCCTTACCCATATGCCCTACCCTTAATACCTCACATTCACCCTCACACCTCACTCTAACTACCTTATCCTCACCCCACACTCACCACTACTTTCACTCCATCCACCACCTTACCCTAGACTTCCCACCCTTATCACACCTCCACACCCTACCCTCAGGTGGGGTTAGGTGGTTTTACATCCATTCATCAATTTTTTGATGCAATGAAAATGATTTTTTTTTCTCATTACGTTGCGATGATACTTTATTATGCTCATTACATAAAAAATCATACTCATACAGTGTAATAGAATGAACAATCATTTCAGTACGGTACATTCATGCAATCTAAATGGACCCACTCTACCCCAAAATTTTATTATAAGTCAAGTAGCAATGCATGTGTCTAACATATTAATCAATCAAGAGTTCAAAAATTTATTGTGTAATAGGCTATTGCACAATTGTTGATCGATAACACTTTCGTATTTCTAAACAACAACAAATGAATTCCAATAAGTTTTAGGTTAGTGTTACTACCAAAACATTTACGACACAACACACTTTTACTTAATTGATAATAATAAATCTAATATTAATTAATGTGTCATACATCATCATCAATGCATGGTGATACAACTCACTTTTCACTTCATTTATATATGTAGAAAATATTTGTTATACCCGACAGCCCCGACAGTCGAATACGTTACATTTGAAAATTAAATAAAAAGTATTAGTATGTCTTTTCGTTATATATGTGTTATCCATCTGATGACTACTCAAAGTCGTGTTAATTTTATTTTTTTTGTGACTAAAGAAAAAATTTATTTTTTAGGGGGAATAGGCCATAAGGACAAAAAAATTAATAAATGGGTCTGGAAGGACAAAATTAACATTTTCATGATTATAAAGGACAAAGATCACAATTGTTACTTTAAAATTGTTACTTCACGTGTTAATGTTACTTTGTGTTTCACTATTGCTACTTCATATTTACTTTATTCCACATTTGTTACTTCATATTTGTTACTTCATAATTGTTACTTTTGTCCTGAATAAATTACAGTGTCCTTCTATCCCGATTTTTTGATAATTTTGTCCTTCTGGACAAAAATCTATATTTTTTATTTTTCATTGTTATTTTTACAAAATATCTATGTCTCATATTTAATATAAGAGTTATTCCAATCGAAACTACAAGTTTTTTCTTTTCTTTTCTTTCCTTTTTTTTTCCTCATTGCTTTTGTCATTTTAGTCGGGTCTAAAACACCTATTTTCTTACTATTCCTCTCAAGTTAGGTTTCATTTGATCGAGACAGTAATTTATTTGAAAGAATTGTATCTTTTGACAAGTGGAGTCAGTAGAATTTTGCACATTAAGTCAGTGCTAATAGAAGATAAATCAATCAGAGATAAAGTTTGAATTCAAAAGAAAGACAAAGATGTTATGTCAAGATAAAATTTGGTTTATATGCCAGTGTTTACCTTTAAATGTATTATTCAAATAAATTATTTGTAGTTTTATCTTAATCTTAAACTAGGATTCATCTCCTATATAAAGGAGAGTATTGTATCATTTCCGATGAATTTCAATAAAACAACGATTCATAGTTTTTACGTTTCCGTACGCATTCTGGTTTTCTTCATGGTATCGGAGCCAGGGACGGGGGTTCGAGTGTCTTAACATTGGCGAACCCTCATCCGTTCCTCTCCCGCTTTTAAACAATTTTTGTAATTATTACAGATCAATCCAGTTCGTTTAATTTCTTCCTGGCCAAATTAATACCATTGATTACCCTTTTCCACCAAATCACCGCAGTTTCTTTGAAAGAAAAAAATATATATCCCCAACAAAACCCAAATCGATCACCCATGGAAATCACTATGTACCGGTCTACCATGGTCCAACAATTCTATCCAAAAATAATAATAATCCCATTGCTGCTGCTATGCTGCCTTTATAAAGAATATAGAGTCCATATTTCATTTTTCTATCGTCCATTTTTTTTAGTCCATAAATTTTAAATTTCATTCCTATGAGTCAAATATTTTTTTTGATGCATTTGTGAGTCAAAAATTCCATCTAGTTATTATCATTTACGAATAAATATCTTACATTTAACATCCGAGATTTCTCTTTTGGCATCCATTTTATCTTTGTTTTTTAGATGCAGCGGAAGAAAGATCCAATGCAACAATCCAATGCGAGGCAATACAACACACAAAAAAAAATGATATTCCCGGAAGAGCCGGAAATACGTGCGCCGAGGAAATCAAGTCTACAAATTACTATGGACTCCGGAACAGCCGAAAAAGACGTGCACCGGAGTAGAGATGCCCTTCAAAAATACCACAACTATGGATTCCGGAAAAATCACCGGAGTGGAGATGCCCTCCAAACATCAATATTAATGGACTCCGGAAGAACAACCGGAGTGGAGATGCCCTCCAAAATACACAACTAATGGACTCTGGAAGAACAACCGGAGTGGAGATGTCCTCCAAAATCACACCATTAACGGACTTCGGAAGAACACCGAAGTGGAGATGCCCTCCAAATTATGCCAAGACAAACTCGGCATCCAAACCCGGCCTCGTTTGAGGGAGGGTAATAGAAGATAAATCAATCAGAGATAAAGTTGGAATTCAAAAGAAAGATAAAGATGTTATGTCAAGATAAAATTGGTTTATATGTCAGTGTTTACCTTTAAATGTATTATTCAAATAAATTATTTGTAGTTTTATCTTAATTTTAAACTAGGATTCATCTCCTATATAAAGGAGAGTATTGTATCATTTTCGATGAATTTCAATAAAACAACGATTCATAGTTTTTACGTTTCCGTACGCATTCTGATTTTCTTCAAGTGCATGTATAAGTATTACTATAAGAGAATGTGAACAAGAAACTAACATGAATTTTCTTTTTAATCTCCGTTACAATGAAGAATTAATAATTGTTGTATCGAAACATATGTCAAACAGGGGAGTGATAGAGTTATCACCTCAACTCTATACCATTCTTACACAGTGGCGGATCCAGAAATATTTTTTAGGGGGGTCCGTAATTTTTTTAGGAGGGTCCGTAAATATTTTTACGGTGCCCGAAATATTTTTCTATAGGTAAAATGTAGAGTTTTTATCCGCTCAAGGGGGTCCATGGACCCCCCTATGATACACATAGATCCGCCTATGTTCTTACACCATCATGATCCCACCACATGTTTTTCATTTGCACAAGATTATGTTGGATGTAAAAATGTTGTAGATTTAAGGGAATAACTCTATCACTGAGATTTAAGAAAAATTATGCCGTGGCTTTTATTGAGCCCGATTAATTTCCTTCCCCGTAATAGTGGTCTTATAGGAAATTCGTTTTCCTCAGAAAATATGTTATTTATTGTTTATTGGTTATTTAAAAGGAGTTTTAATCCGATTAAAACTCGGCTTTGATGGACGGCTGAGATTAAAAGGTAAACCCTAGGTCATTCGGATTTCGGACTCCTATAAAAGCAATGTTTTATTCCATCATAAAGCATATGAAAAAAACCAACACATCACGGTTGTAGGCAAGGAGAGAGATATCGGAATCCTCATCAAGACGGCTACAATAACGGAGCAGAAGTCGAATAACAATGGATGTAGAAAACGATCCTGATGATTTCTTCCGCTATTAAGGTACTCTGAATCAACTGTTTACTTTACATGAGATATGCGATTTTTTTTTCACATAGAAAACTGATTTACTTGTCGAAAATATCAAAGATGACCTTTTCACTATTATTTTAATCTGTTAATTAAGTTTTCCTTATGAATTTCCTCTATGTAGTAAATATATATAACTAGAAGTTTTTTATGAAGTTTTTTTTGTTTATTTTTTTTATTTAAAGGGATTTTCCCTGCATGTAATCTCCGTAAACTGAAGTTTTTTGTTTGTTTTTTCTGTGAGTTTTCACTGTAATGAAATTTTCTCTATAAAAGTTTTCTGTGTAATGTGTCTTTCCTATTTATCAAACATACATATATACATGTTGCTAGGCTTAGCTCATTGTTAATATACAAAAAAAAGTTGCTGTTAAAATAAATAAATAAAAACGTACATACATACATGTGCATTAGTTTTATGGTGGTGACAGAGCGGCATGATAAGTGTAGAATTCAATCAACGAAATTTAATAGATAAGGATTTTCTTTTATTTATTTAAAAAGTGGGCAGTTATTATTTTCCCCCCTACATATATCCTATTGTTTATGGAATATTAAATCATACTTGTTCTATCATCCTTTAAATTTTGTAATCCACGAAAACTATAAAAGGAGGGGTTTAAATGGACAATTAGATACAACATTCTCATTGCAATTAATAACATATTACATATATTAGCAAATATATATATATATATTTCCACTTTGAAATTAGCAAAGGAATTGAAGGAGGCCAATTATTAATTAAGGAAGAAGAATGGTCTCCAAAAAGAAAATGGTGGTGGTGGTGGTGGTGTTCACATGCTTGCTATTTGCCTTTGTTTTTGGATCCAATAATGCTGCTGATTCCGGTACTGTTGCTCCGTCCGACAAGTTTCATGGTAAGTCTCAAAACCTATCTAAGTTTCTGCTACGTTTTCATTACATAATACTTCCTCCGTTTCATAATATCTGATGCAGTTGCCAAAAAGATTCGTTCTAAAATAACTGAGGCAGTTCTTATTTCAGTGGAATATTTAATGTATTTTTCTACTTTACCCTTCATTAAATGCATATTTTTGGTACTCTAAATGTCTTTTGTATTTCAAAGGTTTTTTTAGTTGAGGGCATTATAGTATATTTCATATAAAAGTCAATGCAATAAATGGTTTCTTTAATCTGTGTGCATTTGGCAACTGCATCAGTTATTTCAGAATGGTAGGAGTAATACGGTGGGTAAGAAAACCAATCAACATACCCCAACCAATCAAAAAATCAACCCGATCCAACCTGAAAAAGCTAAACCTAAATGACCCGTGATTAGGTTTATTTTTTTAATCTAATTAAAATTATGTAATGTTGACACATGGTTGACCGAATATTTTTGTGGTGAGATAATAATCGTGTAAAAATTGTGTAGATTTGAGGGAGTAGCTCTATCACTCCCCTTTCCGGTGGCTAGGACCAATTTTACAACCAAAAAAAAAAAAAAAAAAAAAAAAAAAAAAAAAAAAAAAAAAAAAAAACTGACGCGTATGTCTAATTTTTTAACTGAAATCAAAACAAAATTTAAAAAGACTGTCTTTTTACACAAAACATGTTTTACACATTCCAAGGGCGAGAGTGGCTTTGTTTTGACATTTAACACACATATCATTCTGACCCTAAATGAGTCAGGAATTGTATATTATTCAGACTATGTTACAAGCCTGAAATATTATGTTTTCCAGACCAACTTTTGGTCTGAATAAAGAGACATTATTGTACGCTCGAAAAACAATACGGACCGTTTTACAGGCCGAAAAATAACATTTTCTGCTTCTATTTCTAGTCAGAATATGACCACGGCGCTCTGAAAATTTCGAAAATGTATCTAACCATTTTAGAGGCCGGATATGTAATGTTTTCCTGACCACGTTCGGGGTCTGAATAAGCTAAATTATTCTGACCACGTTTGAGTAGGTATAACCCTATCTCAAGTAAGAATATAAAAACGTCGCTATAAAAAATTCGAAAACGTATCGGATCATTTTAAAGGACAAACATGTAATGTTTTTCTGACCACGTTCGGATCAGAATAAACTAAATTGTTCTGACCACATTTAGGTAGGTATAGTGTCTTACATTCTGACCATATTCCGGTCAGAATGTAGGCACGTAAATTTTAAAAAAAAAATAAGGGCAAAATTAGAAAACAAAATACCGTGTAATAAGACAAAATTTTGTGTGAAAAGTTATTTCCAATTTAAATACATGTCTAGTTAGAAGGGCAAATTAGTTCCATCTATTCTGCTTGTACACAATCTAATTATACGTCGACTCCACGCCTATAATGAACCACATAATTATTTCAACTCTTTTGCAACTCGCCACCGGCGGTCCCATGCTTTACACCGTTCGATTCTACTGGAAACTATTGTGATGTATAACCGTACCTTAAGAGTGGATCATGATGCAAAAACAAACAATCACACGCCGAAATTAAGTTAATTTTATACATATTTGTATGTGATTTTTAATTAGGTCAAATTCATAGAATGTGTTGTATTTTACACCCAACTCAAACCTATCTCGATCTGTCTGATAATTCAACAGCATGAACTCAGAAAATAACTAGTACAACAGCAGGAAGATGTTAGTTAATACAATTTAGTATATAATGTTGTACTAAATTGTATTATTTTCTCTAAATCTGAATCATTAGCTGAATACTGAAATCATGCAACTTTGTGATTTAACAATAGTGAACACCGAGCAATCATCATCCGTGGGGCAAGCAAAGGAGACGACGACCAAAGTTCATGTCTCGACCACCACCAACACTGACACTTATAACTCCCACAAGCACCTGATGCTACTTAGGAAGCTCCATGATCAGGAACCTATTAGTTCATGTGGCGGTCAAAATTGCAAAGGTGACGAAGAATGTGACCAATATGGCGACGATTGCGCCTGTCTTGATTTAGGAGAAGGGTTGAAGTGCTATTTGGACGTACCTTGTGATGAAAGCAAAACATGCACATCTGACGACGACTGTACAACCGACACAAATTACCTATGCAAATGTGACAAGCTGGGAACAGGAAACTGCTACGATGAGCAAGAGCATCAGGAAGATTAATGGATGACCAATCGAGTAATGCTACAACCACGATGATGATGTACTACTCCGTCGGTCATAACAAGTGACGGAACTTGTATGTTTGTTTATCTGGATGTATGTCATTGATCATCATATAGGACTTATCCATCAATCGTGTAAAACTTGTAAGTTGTGTTACAAGTTGTGACTTAAAGGAGGAACGTTGTGGCCTGAAGTATTACTCTTTATTATATATACACTATAATAAAAATCTTGTATGTGTGTGTGATCTTATAGTTTTTAAAGAAGTACTTATATATCTTACACCGACTTCTCTAAGAAAAACACTTTCACACCATTAATTATGGTTGCAATACATTTACACACCATTGATCTTTATGGAATCCATAAGAATTCATACGTTTCACATCATAATTAACGGTGTAAAAATGTGTTATATATATACTTTGTTGTGAAACTATTACTACTCGTTATATATTGTGCGGCTTTTGTATAGTTATAATGTAATAACCAGATAATTCAAACTCATGTACTTGGAAATACGTTGAAACTGAATGAGTGATGCTACATGCATAACCACTCGGCCAAAACAAAGACACAAATTATGCATAAACGTAAAATACATGTGAAAAATTACATGTTCTCATAACCTCATATATTAGATATTATGTTCTTGCAAAAATACTCTTCTTTTATTTCTTCTTGTATTCAATTCCCATCAATTCATTTTTTACATTGTACATCTACATATTTATAGTAATGAAACTCAATCTCATCTCATATACTTAATGCATAATATTAATGCATCGTATTTTGTCCATACTTAGTGTATCTAATCATTTGCATCAACAAATTTAAGCATTGATGGACGTCCACATCCTTAGGAGCACATTCATAACACTCTGCCTTAGATTTTATACATAAAAAAATATGTCTCGTTACAACCTTCAATAGAGATAAACCTTATGGGAAAAAAAAATCATAATGAAGGTAAAAATAGTACATATTCATATTATAATTACTCCCTTGTTTTGAACATCTCTTCATGTCTTTGAATCAGTGCATTCCAATCTTCAAGGTCAATCTCTCAAATGTAGCGGTAAGAAGTGCTTTAGTGATCTATTCTGCAAGATTGTCACCGGATATGATATTTACACATCAATATCACTTTTTTCTGGAAATCGTGTGTGAAGAAGAATTATGGTGAAACATGCTTTGTCGTATTGCCTTTGATGTGGCATCCATTAAACTGAGTTATACATGCATTTTCTTCGTATAATGTGGTGTTGACCTCTCTTTCTCGACGAATAACACAATCTATTCGAACATAATAATGTGTCAATGATATTAATCAAATGCATTCTCCGCTTGCTTCATTAATGGCTATCATCTCAGAATGATTTGAAGACGTGGAGACCAAAAAATGCATACAGTCTAGCACCATGAAATTGATGTACCATCATCGCTGGTGAATAAGTAATCAATTTGAGACCTTGCTCTGTGGGGGTCAGATAAAAATATATCTCCTGTGTATCCAAGAAGTCCCTGACTTGCTTTGTTTTGATCTGATTAGCATAACGTATATGAATGTACCAAAAACATTGCTCCGAAAATCCGGTGGGAAAAAACTAGTCAAGGGAAAAAGATTCGTATGATTCAAGTTATGCTTTTAAACTTTTTTGTAACTAGATGAAGTAGAATAATGTCATTTCTCCTGTCATTTGACAAATATGAATCTCTATTTTGACATTCTTTTCTTTACTGATCTTGTGCACGGGCTCACTCCTTTATTTGGAACAAGAAAATATACAGGTTGAAGATGAGTTGGATGATGAGCCTGGAAAGCAAGCATAGGATGAAGCGTGGAGTTCTCAGTTATGTTCTAGTTTCTTTTTTGGTAGTATAGTCGTTCCCTTCGATTAAGGCAAGGATTCCGAGTAGTTAGTAAATTTTTTTTTTTTGTTTTGATGAGTATAATAGGTGATAGTAATTATTTCCAATTATTTATGATACCAGTTTGACAACAGTGGTGTTCTCATCATGTCCATTTTCTTCCACGTCTTTTTTATTACCCCAATATTACATGAGGTTTACGTGGTTTAGTTCTCCCTAAAAGTCACGTACCGCGCGTTTTATTTCTAGATAAAAACTCGATATCCGAAAGCAGAGCGTTGTAATATCAAACTGCAAGGTTTCATAGTCCTTCACATCATGCCCAATCAACAGCCTCATGTTTTTTTATTCAAAAACAACATTCAAATATATATATGTATAACATTGTGGAAAAAATGAAAAGACGAGAAAACCGGAAAACCAATCCAAGCAAAAAGTAACCGGTAAAGTGGTTTTACCTAGCTATGGTTTGACATCAGTTTGTAAATTTTAAAACCGTAAAAATAGTTTGGTTTCAAAAAAGATTTTTAAAAAAATACGGACCATGTACAAGTTACTTACCATTCACATTGATAAATGTGAACTCTTCTGATACCAATTAATTTGTTAGAGATCGAATTTTGAGATATAGCATTTAACAACGATAACAAAAAAATATATATATATATATATAACCAAGACGAAGAAGCACAATCAAAAGGGAAGAAATATGAGTATAATGGATGATACAAAAAAAATCTGAAACCCAAAATAACAATAATTCAAAACATTGAATTATAGACAATAGAGTTTATGTAAAGTGATAACTCTAGATGTTGTCCTTTTTTTTTTTTTTTTTTTGACATTCTCGATGGTGTCTTTAATACAAAATGCTTAAGGGTTTATTTATATTATGAATTAAAAGTTGAGAAAATAGGAAATCAGGTCCGTGTAAAGACCTAACTTGTAAATCATATTATGTTAGATCTGATATTTTTTTTTCAAATACCATGTGAAAATTTCCATGTTTTGAAAAAACGGAACATGTATTATTGGTCAAACGCATTCAAACCGTGTAAATTTCCCTGTTTTGAGCCAAAATTTCCACGTTTTGGTCACATAACGGGGATCGAATTTTACACGGTTTGAATGTGTTGGGTCTACTCGTACATCATGCTCAATGGGTTCTATATAATGATCAATGATATAAAAACGCGTTTTATCGGACGTTATACCACAACCGTTGTGTCAGTAGTATTTCCCTTTCACTAGATCAAAACTAGAACATTTACCATTTACCAGCAAGAAAAAAGAAATGTTCAAGACAAGAGGTTCCAAAAGTAAAGATAAGATAAAGATATAGGAAGAAATGCATATTTTTTTCAAATAGAATTTGTTCAAACCAAGATTCTCAATGTAGTATATATGATGTAACCCATATTTTCGACTAGGTACAACATGCATCTACCCAGATTTTGCTTTATGGGCTGAAAATTTTAGATTCTCGTTGCATTATCTTCACTAATGTCACCAAGCAAAGTTTGTATTTAAATAATTTGTATGCTCTGTAAATGCTGCAGGATTCATTTATTTTTGTGTAGCCATAAAAAAAAGCAGATCAACCAAAGGCCAAAAATAAATGAAGATTAAGCATCAAAGTGTTCCCTAGAGTTCCTCTGAACACTTCATGAAGAAACTCTTTAATAATTAATCTTCACGGGCTGGAGATCGAGGTTTTTATTAATATTGTTGTTTATTCCTGAAGTGTTTGGGGGAACTCGGAACTCCTGGAGTCATTTGGTATGCCTGCCATCCTTTGTAAATATTAGTACATTTGTTTAATTATCTTTTTATCTCTTTTCTTTTAAAGTTGGGATAAGTGTCCTAAAAGACACAATATGAAAAATGTCAAACAGAAAGTAATATAAGAAAAGTTTTTTGTCAAAAAAAATATTTCAACAGTGAAAGTGAATTTAAAGGTGAATTACGTTGATTTTCAGCACAAAACCAACGTAATTCAATTTCAAATTCACTTTCACTTTCATGGATGAAATGTCCTTTCTGACAAAAATCTTTTCTTATAGTTATAAAATCCTGACATCTTTCTAAATGTGTCCTAATTGACAATTAACTGTAATGTTTATAGTCTTTTTGTGCCAAAATACCACTCATTTAAAAAAATAAATTTGATTGCTTGAAAAGTAATGACATGGTATTCTCGTTGTTTATTATGAATCACCGTGAAATCATTGTCAATCATTATCAAGTCTTTCTTTCATAATTTTTATGTTTGCTTATGTATCATTTAACTAGGAGAACATTATTTGACATTGTATACTCTCTTTCTCCATTTTAATGTTTGCTTATGTATTAAACTAAATAGAGAATAAGGAATAATGACATAGTTTAGAATATTTTTAAATAACATGTCAGTCATATATTTTTTTATAGCGAGAAGGACAATTTTCGTAATTTCTATAGCCTAAAAGACAACAAATAAAAAAAAATATCGCGCGGACCTCACCTGCTTTTGTTTTTTTTTCCCTCTCTCCTCCTCGATTTTCAATCACTCATATCTTTTGATTTAGATTTTCAAACGCGATGAAAATTTCACTGATTTTTTTTTTTATTTTTTCATACTGGTTCGATATCATTACATCATTTTTCGTGAGATTCACTGTCGAATTTCATTCACTGAATCTCACCAGTGAATCCAGAAAAATAGTGAATATCGACAGTGAATTTCGAACAATAGTGAATTTCGACAGTAAATTTCGAACAATAATGAATATCGACAGTGAATTTCGAACAATAGTAGATTTCAACAGTGAATCACGTCGGAATACGATGAATGTGGTCTCAAAATAAAGAGCATGAAAAAATAAAAATAAAAATTGGTGAAAGAATTTTCAAATTTGAAATCCTAGATTGAGAGATATAAGTTTATAAAAAAGATAGATGTGAGAGAAAGTGTGTTGCTTTTTTAAAGACGCCAGAATTTATTAAAAAAATAAAAATAGTTTTATCATTTATGCAAAAATTCTAAAAAAACTGTAATTCTCTTTGATTGATGAAATGTCATTGTCCTTCTTCCCAACTCCCCAAAACTAAAATACGAAATAATACATTACTTGACATTCTCATACTCTCTTTCCATTTCTTAAATAATTTTTTGGGCTAGCATTGTAAAAAGTAGTAATGTTGAAGATATACTGTAATATCCCGATTTTTGAAAAAGGGCAATTCCGTCTTTTAGCAAAAATCAGAATATTATGTTATTTAATTATTGGAAATTAAAGAAAAAGAGAAAAAACAAAAAGGGTTAAACAAGGATTTTCTTTTTAAGGAAAATAAATAAATAAATAATTAGGTAATTGGGATTATAAAAGGAAAACTAATCCTAATTTTAACCTAGTTGTTTTTGACAAAAAAAGAGAGAGGGACGCAGAAAGAGAGGCGCAGGAGAGAAAAAAAAAGCAAGAAGAGGCTTTCGATTTTCGAGGCTAATCCTTTTCTCTTTTCATCAGACTCATCAAGAGAGAAAGGATCACCGCGAGACGAGGATCGTTTTGATATCAACAATCCTTAAATCCATTAACGTTTGGATTTAAAGGTTAAACTTTTGACGGGTTGAAGCTTTGGATCGTTGTACCACGCAATTTAAGGTAACGTGGTTTTCTTATAGTATGATTAAGATTTCGTAAAGTGGTAGAGCAATTTGTATGATTGTTTTTCAAGGTTTTAATTTGTTTAAGTCGAGGTTGGGTTGAATTTGAGTAGAAAACGCAGAGTGCAGAAAACCGTCCTCTGTGGTGCAAGAAAAACGTGTATCTGTGAAAGAGAGAGGCTCGGTCGACCGAGCCTATCCATTCGGTCGACCGAGTGTGGGTCCATCCGTACGGATGAGTTGCTTATCTGTACAGCTATTTCTCAGTATCGGATTGAGGACAGAAAGTTTATCCGTCCGGACAGGGACTGTTCCAGTGCTGTTTTTCTTTTTATGTGTTTCACGCTTTATAATAGCATATTTACTGCATAACCTTATGTGACAAAGCTCAATTAGCTTTTGATGCGTTTAGTTCCGGCACCACATGGATTCCCTAAAAAGATGAAGTGTGGGACCGTCGAAAGCTTTGGATTTGCCTTGTGCTTCGATAAGCTAGAGTTTATCGATGTCTGTGTAATTGCTAAGACTTGTCCGTGTCTAGTGGTCTAAGTAAGAGAGTAGGAGATGTGAGAGAGCTTACTTGAAAACACTTAGGTGGCTAGTTAAACATCTAATCAAACGTATGTGTTAGATTAATAATATTAAACATCATGCAATGCTTGGTAAGGCATAGTACAATATCGCAATGTGTTCTCTGACCAGACAAAGTAGACTGTACCCACGCCGGTCAATCGATTGGCTAGATAAAGCGTCTGGTACATTCTGCCGGTCATCACACTATCGGGACTCGAGATATTTCCGGGGCTACTAGGCGTGTCTCTAAGTAGGTTGCACCCAGTTGTCCTAGTACATCCTATTACTAGGCGCAGTGCCCTTGTTATTCATGATGTAACAAACTTGAGCTAAGCTAGATACCTTTTGGAACCTCATGTTATGCTATGAACATAATATGATAGTTAGCTAGGGTTAATAACGGAAATGAATTAATAAAAGACGGCGTTGCTTTTATTTCTTTACGAGAACTTGGTTATACGATCTTCTACGCGTTACTAAGTACTTATGTACTTACCCCATTACGTTGTTTTTGTCTTTCCCTTTCCCCAAAGAAGATGAACAGGTTGCTACGGTTGACAAGTTCTTTGATGATGAAGCTTGAGATGAAGCTTTTGAAGACTTAGTTCTTTTAGTTGTTTCTTTCTTAAAATAGTTGTTTCACGTTTGAACAATGTTGTCCTTCTTTCTGGTTTAGCTTCTTTTGAGATCTTTTGGGATTTGGATGTTGGATGATTAGTTCTTTTTATTGGATTTAGTTTTTCACAGCATTGATTACCGTGTGTTCGATCTTTTGGTTTCCCCGAGTTGTTGAGTTGTTTTATCTTCCGCGTCGTTTTAGTTCTGATGTATGACGTAAGTCTTACATATACTATTGAATTTATTTGATAATATATGTGCCGAGCGCTCTTTCCGGATAAGGACTCAGTGTTCGGGAATGGGGCGTTACAGTTGGTATCAGAGAGAAAGGTTTTCCTTGCTGTGTAGGACTTGATTTCTTCCTTAAGATAAGTTTTAGAGCTTTAGTAACCTGATGACGGTCGATTTGTACCCATTATTCTACAATCTTTACCTTTGATTTTGATGTGAAATAACCTTAAGAGAGTGATAATAAGTCATTAAGTGCCTAATTTAGATATACCCCATGTTACGATTTATTATTATGCATTTCGATTATTTGTCAAGTATTTGGTATTACAAACTATGTTTTTGTATGATAAATACAGTGAGCATTATGGACGGACTACGGAGAAGGAATTAAAGATCCAGGACAATGCAGAGCCCAGCAGAAGATAGAAGACGGAGCCCAGAAGCAGTGAAGGCTCGGTCGACCGAGCCCAGCTATTCGGTCGACCGAGTGGACTTAAAGCCCAGCAGAGTCCAGCATATTATTTAAGTCGGTTAGGGTTTAGGGAATCCGATCCTTAGTCGGTGTCTAAGTCGGTTTTGAGCTCTATATAAACATATTGTCATTAGTATTTCATTCATTCATACATTGATTCAATCATTCATAAAAAAGCACAACAAATTGAGAGTTTTTCAGCAAGTTAGGGCTGCAACAATGTAAGCCCTTAATCTTCATGTTTTATTTTCAAGTAATTAATTCTTCCAATTACGTTCTTATCGTTTGAATTAATTAAACATAGCTAGATGATGTGATTCTCGGCTATGACGTTAGGTGGTGGTGACACCTTGTCAATGAGGATCCCATGACCTACGTCATAATCTAGATTTATTCATGACTCTACTAGATTTAATTAATGTGTATCTATGATAGTTTATATAAGTAATATATGAATTGCTGTTTAATCTGTTCTGTATAAGGAAACACTGAGGGGTTATTTCTAGGATGTAATTAGGGTTGAATTCGTCCGGGTGACTGAGCAGAGTCGTTCGGTCGACCGAGCCCTAATTTTGTCAGTTAAGTCTGCCACGTCTTTATGGTAGGTTTAACCTAGTTGAATTTACTTTCTCAGTAGGTATGGCTACGGCTACGTCGCTCGTCAGTTTTTCATTAGCGTATTATTAGGAAATACCAATATAAGACGTCTAGTTCGGCTCATGAACGATCTTTCGGGACTTTCAGAAAGATCTAGATTAGTTTTGTATTAGGGAATTGTCGACACCTAGTCATACGTAAATCGTAGATTAACAAGAAACTAACCAAGTAATTGTTAATAGGACGAGGGCTTGAGCGATCGTTTAGGAAGTACGCCTAACCATAGGAATGTTGCCTAAGCGAGGTGTACGGTTAATAGCGGCATCCTTAGAATAATGAGCGTGTGAGTTATATGAGATGGAAACCCAAAAGGTGAAGTCACGTAACAATACCACAGTGATCTAGTAATCTAACCGGTGCTAAGTCAAGTTAAGGGGAAGACTCCCGTAGCCAATTAAGTATGAATACAGCCAGATTGACAGTTAATGAGTTAAGTTATTTTATATAAGTTGTCTTGGTCCGATCGATAACGTTGGTAATTGGAAGGTTAATTACGTTTGTGTGTTTTTTAGTTTGAGTTTGTTTATCTTATCTTGTCTTTTATGTTGGTCTTAGATTGTTGTCCAATAACGAATTAGGTGAGTTAATTATTTAAACCTAGGGTCCACATTTTGATTCCCTGAGGGATCGACCTTGATTCACCATCGCTATGCTATGATGTACCTAGTGCTATTGCTAGAATTTGGTGGTCAAGTAAAATAAATTTATAACCTGATCAGACCGCAATCATAACCCCTCTCTTTTCTTGGTAACAGAATGGTTCTTACTAGAGGAGGAGCTAATACGAGTAACACCGAGGCAGCTAACACCCAGACGGGTAACTCTGAGGCAGACTTTACTGAGGTTGTGGTTCCGAGAAGAAGGAGGAGTGGACCAACTACCCAGGGCCCTACAGTTTCCCAAGTTAACACCCCGTCTGTGAGCCACATCATGCGTGGGGTGAATCAAGGACCAGATATCGTCGTCAGAGGTAGAGTGGAACAAGGGGGTCCTTCACGGTTTAACACCCGCGTACCGGTTACTACTTCAGCTCCAAGGACCACGAGTTGGACCGGGTTGGGACTTTCTCATCCACCGGCTAGTCAGTTTTTCAGTTATCCACAGTGTGGAAATATTACTCAGCAGACTCAGTCTGCTGAGGCTTCAGCAGGGTGCTCAGCAGATTGCTGAGCCTCAGGATTTCGTGCATAATATTTTGTACACCTTATTTAATTGTAAAATTAATTGTAAAAGACATATTAATTGTGAGTCATATAAACAATTAATATGTCAAACTCTAGTTTACTTTATGTCATAGACATAACTTTTACTTTTTACTTTTTGCATGCTTGCCGCCCACATCTACATACTCAAGTGGCCGCCCAAGCTAGCTAACTAGTCTCTCCATCTCAATTGTATCTATTTATACATCTTTTTACTCAATGAATAAACCAAGTTGAAGTTTACTCTTGTGTGTATCACATTCTCAAACTCTCTTCATGGTATCGGAGACTTACTGAGTTCTAAAATCCGCTGCAAAACTCAGTTCTTTTTCAGAAAAATGTCAACATTATATGAAGTTTCATCTTCTTCAGTAGACTCACAGCTGCCTCAGCAGACTGGGATAACTGAACACTCTTCTTTTACAAATCATAAACTTGATGGTAACAATTACTTGCTATGGTCAAGGTCTATGAAAATGTATATCTCCGGCCAGGGCAAGATGGGATATTTGTCTGGTTCCAAACCTGCCCCTGCTGAAACTGACCCCAAGTTTGAAGCATGGGACACAGAAAATAACCAAGTCATGACCATCCTCACGAGGTCTATGACAAAAGAGATCAGTGAGAACTTTATGATGTATGACACTGCTAAGGAAATCTGGGACAATGCCAGAGACCTTTACTCAAAAAAAGACAATACATTTGAAGTCTATGAACTCGAAGCTCAGATTCAAAATTGCAGACAATGGGATATGTCTGTAACTCAATACTTTAATCAACTATCTAAGGCATGGCAACACCTAGATATGTTGGAAACTTACCCCTGGAATGATGTTAAAGATGCTGCACTCTTTAAAGACATTATCGAGAAAAAGAGAGTATTCAAATTCCTTACTGGACTGAATCCTACTCTTGATGATGTCAGAGGTAGAATTCTTGCTACTAAACCTCTTCCAAATCTCAAATCCATGTTTGCTGAGGTCAAACATAAGGAAAGCAGGAGGAAAGTGATGCTGCTGAACCCCCCTGCTGACAACCCTACTGAAGGTACTGCCCTGCTGAAGGTTAATGAGACTTACAGGAAGCCTACTGAGAAAGCTGGAAAGCTGTTCTGTGATCACTGCAAACGCACAAATCACACCAAGGACAATTGTTGGAAGCTACATGGCAAACCTAACCCCTCTAAAACCTTAAAACCAACCAGGGAAAGTCAAGGCAAACTTATCAGTGAAGAGGAGAATGACAGTAAGCTGAATGCTCAGTTTGCTGCCTTTAGAGCCTTTATTGCTCAGCATCAGGAAGGTAGCTCCCCTACTGAAATGGCCACTCATGCTAAAACAGGTATATTTTACTCACCTCTTAGTAATGAGACCTGGATTGTTGATTCTGGGGCGTCTTCCCATATGACTGGTAATAAAAACCTTATTACCCAATATATGCCATGCAACCAAATTCACAGAATTAAGACTGCTGATGGTTCTATTTCTTATGCAAAAGGTGTTGGGAAGGTTAAACTTACTAATCAGATATATCTACAGAATGTCCTGTTTGTTCCAAAGTTAGACTGTAACCTTATATCTGTCGGTAAACTCACTAAAGATCTGAATTGGACTGTTGTTTTTAATAAGAATCAGTGTACATTCCAGGATCTTTCTTCTCAAGAAGTGATTGGGCAAGCTAAACCCTGCTCAGGACTGTTTGTGATCAACCCTGCTGAAGACAGAAGACTGAAGACAGAATCTGCCTCAGCAGCCTGCACTCGAAACCTAGACAATATCATGTTATGGCATTATAGACTAGGACATCCAAGTTTTGGTTATTTAAAGTCTTTAATCCCTGAATTGTTTAAAGGATGTAATCTTAATGATCTTCAATGTGATATTTGTCAATTTGCTAAACTCACCAAATCTGTGTATGCTAAGTTACCTCACTTGCCCTCATCCCCTTTCACCCTAATTCACAGTGATGTATGGGGACCCTCAAGAGTGAAAAGTATAACAGGAAAAAGGTGGTTTGTAACCTTCATTGATGATCATACCAGAAACAGTTGGCTGTTCTTAATGAAAGACAAATATGAAGTTGGACCTATCTTCCAAGAATTTTATCACATGGTCTCCACCCAATTTGATACTAAGATCAAGATCTTAAAGACTGATAATGCTCTGGAATACTATGAGTCTAACCTCAGTAACTTCTTGACAAACAGAGGAATTGTTCATATCAATAGTTGTGTGGAAACACCTCGACAGAATGGGGTTCTGAAAGAAAGAACAGGCATCTGCTGGAAATGGCCAGATCAATCATGTTCACTACACATGTTCCTAAATACATGTGGGGTGAAGCTATATTGACTGCTACATATTTAATCAACAGACTTTCCAGCAGAGTGTTAGGTTTCAAAACTCCTCTCCAAACCCTTCTGACCACACACTCCTGCTCTCATCTTATTACCCAATTGCCTCCAAAGATCTTTGGTTGTACTGTGTTTGTTTATATCCATGCTCAACACAGAAGTAAACTTGATCCTAAAGCTCATAAGTGCATTTTCCTTGGATATGCACAGGACAGGAAAGGTTACAAGTGTTACTCTCCTACTGAAAAGAAATTTTACAATTTTATGGATGTGAAATTCTTTGAAAGGACTCCATATTACAGCAAACCTACTGAGCCAGTCACTGATGGAAACCTGATTGAGATTGAACTAAGTCCGTTCCCTCAGCAAACCATTAACCCTCAGCAGACTCATAATCTTCAGCATCCTGCAGATACTCACATTACTGACCCTCAGCAGTCTGCTGACCCAGAGTCTGCTGACCCAGAGCCTGCTGAACCAGAACCTCAGGAACCTACTGAACCAGAGTCTGCTGGACCCCAGCTTACTGACTCTCAGCAGTCTACTGAAGTAGATGACAGACCTATTGCTCTAAGGAAAGGGAAAAGATCATGCACTGATCATTCTATTCATACTTATTTATCTTATGATCAGTTGTCTTCTGTCTTTGCCATGTTTACACAGGACCTGGACTCTCACTCTATCCCTAGAAATATTCAGGAGGCCCTTCAAAATGATAAGTGGAAGGCTGCTGTTAAAACAGAGATGACTGCTCTCTTGGATAATCATACTTGGGACCTCACAACTCTTCCCAAAGGCAAGAAAACAGTTAGCTGCAGATGGTTATTCACTATCAAATACAATGCTGATGGTAAAATTGACAAGTATAAAGCCGGATTGGTAGCAAGGGGATTCACTCAAACTTATGGCATTGACTATAAGGAAACTTTTGCACCAGTAGCAAAGCTCAACACTGTCAGGGTACTGATTTCCCTAGCTGTCCAACTTGACTGGCCTCTTCACCAATTGGACATCAAAAATGCATTTCTAAATGGGGACCTCACTGAGGAGGTTTATATGATTGTACCCCCTGGTTTTATCAATCCTCATACTCAAGGCAAGGTGTGCAAACTGAGGAAATCTCTATATGGCCTGAAGCAATCACCAAGGGCATGGTTTGGAAAACTCACTACTGTGGTTAAAGCTGCTGGATATCATCAATGCAACTCTGATCACACCATGTTTGTCAAGACAACCAACCAGAGGAGGTCCATTCTAATTGTATATGTGGATGTTATCATCCTTACTGGAGATGACTCTACTGAGATCCAGAACTTGAAGACTCTACTGGCAAAGGTGTTCCAAGTTAAAGATCTGGGCTACCTTAAGTACTTTCTTGGTATGGAAGTAGCTAGAACCCCCAATGGCATTTCAGTCTCCCAAAGGAAGTATGTCCTGGACCTACTGAAGGAAACTGGCATGCTGGGATGCAAACCTGTTGTATCTCCAGTAGACCCCAGTCATACCCTACTGCATGGTGACATTGCTGTCAGGAAAGAACAATATCAAAGGCTTGTAGGCAAACTCATATACCTTTCTCACACAAGACCTGATATTGCATATGGGGTCAGTCTGGTCAGTCAATTCATGCATTGCCCTATTGAGCAACATTGGGATGCAGTGAATAGGATACTGAGGTATTTAAAATCCACTCCTGGCCAAGGCCTGCTCTTCACCAAGTCTACTGATAGATCAATCAAGGTCTATACTGATGCTGATTGGGCTGGATGTCACATTGACAGGAGGTCTACCACAGGCTATTGCTCATATATATGGGGGAACCTGGTTACTTGGAGGAGCAAGAAACAACCTATTGTGTCAAGAAGCAGTGCTGAAGCTGAACTAAGGGCACTTGTACTTGGCATTTGTGAAGCTCTATGGCTAAAAAGGGTACTGACTGAACTTCAGCAACCGTATCAGCAACCTATCACCCTCTGTTGTGATAATAATTCAGCCTTATGCATGGCAGAAGATCCAGTCCATCATGATAAAACCAAGCATGTAGACATTGACAGACACTTTCTGAAGGAGAAGATTGATGCCAAGATTATTCAACTCCAGTATGTTCCCTCAGCAGATCAGAATGCTGATATTCTTACCAAGGCTATTCCACCTCTTATGTTCAGCAGACCCAGTAGCAAACTTGGCTGCATCAACATATACAGCCCAGTTTGAGGGGGGGTGTGGAAATATTACTCAGCAGACTCAGTCTGCTGAGGCTTCAGCAGGGTGCTCAGCAGATTGCTGAGCCTCAGGATTTCGTGCATAATATTTTGTACACCTTATTTAATTGTAAAATTAATTGTAAAAGACATATTAATTGTGAGTCATATAAATAATTAATATGTCAAACTCTAGTTTACTTTATGTCATAGACATAACTTTTACTTTTTACTTTTTGCATGCTTGCCGCCCACATCTACATACTCAAGTGGCCGCCCAAGCTAGCTAACTAGTCTCTCCATCTCAATTGTATCTATTTATACATCTTTTTACTTAATGAATAAACCAAGTTGAAGTTTACTCTTGTGTGTATCACATTCTCAAACTCTCTTCACACAGGTATCGACGTTTCCTTCTGCACCGCTGAGTTTTACACCGCAACCGACGGTTCTACCTCCACCACCGCCTAGGTCGGATTCTTTCGTAGCACCTGGCTACACCCATCCCCAACAAAACTATCAGTATCAGAATGCCCCACCAGTGCAGCAGCCAGTACAACATCATCAGTTTGGGGGTTATGACAGACCAGTGGATTGGTATGAGAAGATGAAGAAACATAGGGTGCCAGAGTTCTTTGGCAATGTCGAACCAACAGCAGCAGACTTATGGATTCGTGGGTTCAAGAAAGCGTGCAGAAATATGAAAGCTCCAGAATCTGAGTGGGCTCATTTAGCCATATCCTTGTTAGCAGGGAATGCAGAAAGTTGGATGGAAGCATATGAGCAGGTTAACCCGAGGATCACGGATTGGGCAGTGTTCAAGGATCTGTTCTACAAGGAATACTTTCCTAGGACAGCACGGAATGCGAAGGCCAATGAGTTCTTGAGTTTGAAACAAGGGAGATATACTACAGTAACTCAGTACTCCCAGAAGTTCCATGAGTTGGGCAGGTTCTACCCTGAGATCATGAAAAGTGAAGAGAAAAAGATTGATAAATTCATGGAAGGATTGTCACACGAGGTGGCAAAGGGCATGCTAGGAGATAGACCTACGAGCATGGCAAGCGTCATGGATAGAGCTTTGATTACGGAGAGATTTGACAGTAGACAGACGGTTGTAGTTGGAGATAAGAGGTCTTTCTCAAATTTTCAAGGAAGTAATAGAGGAGCACCGCAGCAGAATGTTAAGAGGGCAGGAAATCCGGCTACGAAGAGTTCAGCAAGTGGAACGCCAGCGGTTTATGCTAAGTGTAACAAGACACACACAGGAGAGTGCATGGCAGGTCGCGTGAGTTGTTTCCACTGTGGGGAAGTGGGACATTAATCGAGAGCGTTTCCTAAGAAGCTCTCTCAAGGTAATCAGGTAGGAGGACGAGGTAACCAGCAGGGTAATCGTACTACAGGTAGCAGACCAGTTTGTGTCTTCGCAGCAGATGCAGAACCGGAAGAGTTAGATGACCTTGTGGTGACAGGTACTTTTCAGTGTTTGTGTTTATTATAGATATTTAATATGATATAGCGCGCATATGATATTACATACTTAAGCTGATTCACTTGTTAGGTACCATAATCATAGATAATATAGCAGTTTCAGCTCTGTTTGATACTGGAGCGTCAGGGACTTTTGTTTCCTCTAAGGTAGCTAAGAAGTTGAACCTACCCCTTAAGGAATTGGAGAGACCTTTGAGTATAACCACACATTTGGGCAGAGTCACTAGATGTGCTCAAGTCACACTCCAAGTTGATATTAGAGTTGGGACTTACAAGTGCCAGCATGCTTTGACGGTGTTGGATTTCTCGGATTTCGATGTTATCCTGGGTATGGACTGGTTGTCCAAGAATTACGTCTACTTGGATTGTAGAGGTAAGAGGGTGATCTTTAAGGCCCCAGGAAAATCAGCTAAGACGTTTATGGGTAACGTATACAAGCCTAGCAAGGGTCGTTATCCGATTATCTCAGCAGTTAAAGCCCTAAGAGCTTTGAAGAGGAGTTGCCAGGGTTTCATTGTTTATGCATTAGATAAGGAAAAGCATAGGCCCAAGTTAGGAGAGACTCGTGTAGTTAAGGACTTTCCCGAAGTTTTCCCGGAAGATTTGCCAGGACATATGCCTGATAGGGCCATAGAGTTCGAGATCGAATTGATTACCGGAGCATCACCAGTGGCTAAAGCACCTTATAGGATGGCACCAACGGAGTTGAAAGAGTTGAAAACTCAGCTTAAGGAGATGCTAGAGAAAAAATCATCCAGCCAAGTACATCACCGTGGGGAGCACCGGTCTTGTTTGTGAAGAAGAAAGATGGGAGTATGCGTTTGTGCATCGACTACAGAGAGCTGAATAAACTAACAATCAAGAATAAGTATCCTTTACCAAGGATTGATGATCTGTTCAGTCAGTTGCAAGGTAAGAAGGTGTTCTCTAAGATTGATCTTAGGTCCGGTTATCATCAGTTGAAGATCAAGGTGTCAGATATACCTAAGACAGCCTTCAGTACGAGATATGGACATTATGAGTTTTTGGTCATGCCGTTTGGACTCACTAATGCTCCATCAAAGTTCATGGACTTGATGCAAAGAGTTTTCATGCCATATCTCGATAAGTTTGTGATAGTTTTCATAGACTATATCTTGGTGTACTCTAAGGATGAGGAGGAGCATGAAGGACACCTAAGGATAGTTCTACAGGCCTTAAAGGAGAACAAATTGTATGCCAAGTTTTCTAAGTGCGAGTTTTGGTTGGACCAGGTTAGTTTTCTTGGGCATATAATTTCTGGAGAAGGTATTAAGGTGGATCCAGCGAAGATAGAAGCCGTTTCCAAGTGGCCTAGACCGACATCAGTGACGGAGATAAGAAGTTTCTTGGGTTTAGCTGGGTACTACCGGAAGTTTGTAAAGGATTTCTCTAAGATAGCTACACCTCTCACGAGGCTTACTCAAAAGAACGTTAAGTATGAGTGGACCAATGAATGTGAGGAAGCTTTTCAGACTTTGAAAGAAAAGTTGACCACAGCACCCGTGTTAGCATTACCGGAAGTTTTTGATAACTATGATGTATATACAGACGCATCGGGTCAAGGTTTGGGTTGTGTTTTGATGCAATCAGGAAAGGTAATTGCTTATGCATCTAGGCAGCTAAAGGTGCATGAGAAGAATTACCCTACACACGACTTGGAGTTGGCGGCAGTGGTTTTTGCTCTGAAGCTTTGGAGACACTATTTGTATGGTGTCAAGGCAAGGATCTTCACGGATCATAAGAGTCTTAAGTTCTTCTTTACTTAGGAGAATCTGAACATGAGACAAAGAAGATGGTTGGAGTTCGTGAAAGATTACGACTTGGACATTCAATACCACCCGGGTAAAGCTAATGTTGTAGATGATGCACTTAGCCGGAGAGCGGTTAATGCTATCACTACCTTGCAAGAAGTTGTGGATCAATTGGATAGGATGCAGATTCAAGTGATTGAAAGGAAGGGTGAAGCTCAGAATTTGGCGCCATTGATGGCAAGGTCAGATTTTCTAGATGAGATTCGGGCTAAGCAAGATAAAGACCCTGTGTTGGTTAATTTGAAGCGAGTAGCTCGAGAGAAGCCTATAGTGGGTTATCAGTTGGACAAGAGTGGTCATCTTTGGTACGGGGACCGTTTGTGTGTGCCCGATGTGGATGGCCTAAGGGAGAAGGTTATGGATGAAGCTCATAAGATTGCTTTTGCGGTACATCCAGGAGCCACTAAGATGTATAGAGATCTCAATGAAAGGTATTGGTGGCCTGGTATGAAGTTAGGGATCGCAGAGTTTGTGGCAAGATGTGATACATGCCAGAGAGTGAAAGCAGAACACAGAAGGCCAGGAGGTTTGTTGAAACCCTTGGAGGTACCGGAATGGAAATGGGAGAATATCACGATGGATTTCATCACCGGTTTGCCTAAGGCTAAGGGCGGTCATGACATGATTTGGGTGATTGTGGATAGACTCACAAAATCAGCCCATTTCTTGCCGTGTAAAGTGGACATGCCTATAAAGAAGTTCGCTACTATGTATATCGACAATATAGTGAAGCTTCATGGTGTGCCTTTATCTATTGTATCTGACAGGGATAGTAGATTTATCAGTCGCTTCTGGAAGGGTTTGCAGAAAGCTTTTGGGACGAAGACTGATTTGAGTACAGCGTTTCATCCACAGACGGATGGGCAGTCCGAGAGAACAATTCAGACTCTTGAGGATATGCATAGAGCTTGTGTTTTGGATGCCGGAGGATCATGGATAGATTACCTCAATTTGGCTGAGTTTGCTTACAATAATAGTTACCATGCAAGTTTGGGAATGCCACCTTTTGAGGCCTTGAACGGTAGGAAGTGTAGAACTCCACTTTACTGGGATGAAGTGGGAGAGAAACATATCACAGGGCCGGAGATGGTTCAGCAAGCCAAGGAGAAAATCGAGTTGATAAGGAAAAATCTGAAAGCTGCTCAAGATCGTCAGAAGAGTTGGGCCGATGTTAGAAGAAGACCGCTAGAGTTTGAGGTCGGGGATAGAGTTTACCTTCGAGCGTCTCCAATGAAGGGTGTCAAGAGGTTCGGACAGAAAGGAAAGCTAAGTCCAAGGTATGTAGGACCTTTTGATGTCATCGAAAGAGTTGGGAAATTGGCTTATAGACTACGGTTGCCAGAATCGATGTCCAGAGTCCACAATGTCTTCCACGTATCGATGCTTAAGAAGTGTTTATCTAAGGTGGGTGTGGAATCTGAGATTGATCCGGAAGTTTTGAAGATAATCTAACATACGTGGAGAAGCCGATAAGGATTCTGGATAGGAAAGAGAAGATTATAAAGAGACGAGTGATTCCGTTAGTGTTAGTGCAATGGAGCAATCATGCACCGACGGAAGCCACTTGGGAAGTGGAAGCGGACATGTTCGACGAGTTCCCAGAGTTCCCTCATCTACCAGGTACAATCTAGTTTCGAGGACGAAACTCCTCTTAAGGGGGGAGGAATGTAATATCCCGATTTTTGAAAAAGGGCAATTCCGTCTTTTAGCAAAAATCAGAATATTATGTTATTTAATTATTGGAAATTAAAGAAAAAGAGAAAAGAAAAAGGGATAAACAAGGATTTTCTTTTTAAGGAAAATAAATAAATAAATAATTAGGTAATTGGGATTATAAAAGGAAAACTAATCCTAATTTTAACCTAGTTGTTTTTGACAAAAAAAAAGAGAGAGGGACGCAGAAAGAGAGGCGCAGGAGAGAAAAAAAAAAGGAAGAAGAGGCTTTCGATTTTCGAGGCTAATCCGTTGCTCTTTTCATCAGACTCATCAAGAGAGAAAGGATCACCACGAGACGAGGATCGTTTTGATATCAACAATCCTTAAATCCATTAACGTTTGGATTTAAAGGTTAAACTTTTGACGGGTTGAAGTTTTGGATCGTTGTACCACGTAATTTAAGGTAACGTGGTTTTCTTATCGTATGATTAAGATTTCGTAAAGTGGTAGAGCAATTTGTATGACTGTTTTTCAAGGTTTTAATTTGTTTAAGTCGAGGTTGGGTTGAATTTGAGTAGAAAACGCAGAGTGCAGAAAACCGTCCTCTGTGGTGCAAGAAAAACGTGTATCTGTGCAAGAGAGAGGCTCGGTCGACCGAGCCTATCCATTCGGTCGACCGAGTGTGGGTCCATCTGTACGGATGAGTTGCTTATCTGTACGGCTATTTCTCAGTATCGGATTGAGGACAGAAAGTTTATCCGTCCGGACAGGGACTGTTCCAGTGCTGTTTTTCTTTTTATGTGTTTCACGCTTTATAATAGCATATTTATTGCATAACCTTATGTGACAAAGCTCTGAATTAGCTTTTGATGCGTTTAGTTCCGGCACCACATGGATTCCCTAAAAAGATGAAGTGTGGGACCGTCGAAAGCTTTGGATTTGCCTTGTGCTTCGATAAGCTAGAGTTTATCGATGTCTGTGTAATTGCTAAGACTTGTCCGTGTCTAGTGGTCTAAGTAAGAGAGTAGGAGATGTGAGAGAGCTTACTTGAAAACACTTAGGTGGCTAGTTAAACATCTAATCAAACATATGTGTTAGATTAATAATATTAAACATCATGCAATGCTTGGTAAGGCATAGTACAATATCGCAATGTGTTCTCTGACCAGACAAAGTAGACTGTACCCACGCCGGTCAATCGATTGGCTAGATAAAGCGTCTGGTACATTCTGCCGGTCATCACACTATCGGGACTCAGATATTCCCGGGGCTACTAGGCGTGTCTCTAAGTAGGTTGCACCCAGTTGTCCTAGTACATCCTATTACTAGGCGCAGTGCCCTTGTTATTCATGATGTAACAAACTTGAGCTAAGTTAGATACCTTTTGGAACCTCATGTTATGCTATGAACATAATATGATAGTTAGCTAGGGTTAATAACGGAAATGAATTAATAAAAGACGGCGTTGCTTTTATTTCTTTACGAGAACTTGGTTATACGATCTTCTACGCGTTACTAAGTACTTATGTACTTACCCCGTTACGTTGTTTTTGTCTTTCCCTTTCCCCAAAGAAGATGAACAGGTTGCTACGGTTGACAAGTTCTTTGATGATGAAACTTGAGATGAAGCTTTTGAAGACTTAGTTCTTTTAGTTGTTTCTTTCTTAAAATAGTTGTTCACGTTTGAACAATGTTGTCCTTCTTTCTGGTTTAGCTTCTTTTGAGATCTTTTGGGATTTGGATGTTGGATGATTAGTTCTTTTTATTGGATTTAGTTTTTCACAGCATTGATTACCGTGTGTTCGATCTTTTGGTTTCCCCGAGTTGTTGAGTTGTTTTATCTTCCGCGTCGTTTTAGTTCTGATGTATGACGTAAGGCTTACATATACTATTGAATTTATTTGATAATATATGTGCCGAGCGCTCTTTCCGGATAAGGACTCGGTGTTCGGGAATGGGGCGTTACATATACAAGATATTAATGACAACTTATTATTCATCATCCCGACCATTATATATATTTCCTATGTCTACTAGCGTTGACAGTCAGACATAGGGTTAGGGGCATTTTACCGTGAATTACGACGCTGTACTAAAATCCTGGTCTCGTCCTTGTCCTTGAGCATTCAAAAGAGAATCTTATACCCAAAAAAAAAAAAAAAAAAAAACCTTTATTGCATTGGACATTTTTGTCGTGACACTTTGAATCCGTATCACTTATCCGGTGACTACTCAAAATTGTGTCATGTGTAAATGTGAAATTATCCTTCCTCTTCTAGTGTATATTATTTATGATATTTCTCATATCAATTATTTTTTATCATATTTCAATTTTTTTCGGGAGACTTAGTCATACGGCAAATATAATGAATCTATAGAACTTTTGCATTACAAGAGAATTTTATCCAGGAAATCGATCAGGGCTTTGGTACATTTCATTGCAATTCGTGATGAGAATCAGAGTTAGATTTCTATCTCGCACGTACCGAATAAAAATCTCAATCCCCATTTTCAAAAGGGAAAAAAAAAATATTAACAGAAACATCATTTAAAAGTGTGCTTTACCTTTTGTTTGATAATGACTTTCAATGGACAAATTTTATAATACAACCGTGGTAAAGTTGTATCAAATGGTATACATTAGAACATTTCATTTCTAACGTTCCTACATTAAAACCGTGTTGAAAACCAACGTAATTTAATTTCACTGATAAAATGTCCTTTTTGAAAAAAGTCTTTTCTTGTAGTCTTTTTTATCATCTTTCATATTGTGTCCTTTAAGACCCTTATATATATATATTTTATTTTTTTTTTTTTTTGTTTTTGTAGACACTCGTTTGTTAAAGGAACATGAATACATTGACAACAAGAAACAATTAAAAAAAGATTGGTATTATTTATCTGTTTGCATGTATATTAATATAGCATCTGATTTTTCCAATCTTGACATTTTCATTCGGAGATCATGCGCTCATTGAAATTAACGAAATTTTGGCATGTTAATTATATTAATTCTCCGCTCGAAAAAATAAAAATTATATTAATTCTTTTGAAAATGATGGAAAAAATAAAAATGTTTGACATGTTATTGAGTAATCATATTCACTGAATATCATTTATGAAGTGTCATATTCGCAACTTAAATATTTTTACTAACTTCAACTACCATCTTCTTATTCCTTCAAAGTCAGGCTTCATTTGGTCAAAACAATATTTTTTTTTCATTATTAGTATATTATTAATAATGAAAAAGCTGTTCTAAAGAAAGAAAAAAAGAAAACAATGAAAATTTGGTTTACCATGTCCAATAAAAGTCCAAACAAATATTTGGTTTAAAGCTAGTTTACCATGACGAGCTAAAGAATAACTATCTCGTTAGGGACGGACGCAAGATCTCGGATAAAGAGAACAATGAAAATTTTAAAGAAACAAATGAAAAAATTAAAGGAGGCAAACAAAATATTTAGTGTATATATATATATATATATATATATATATATATATATATATATATATATATATATATATATATATATATATGTGTGTATGTTTTTTTTTTTTTTGAAACAAGGAGGGACTGTTGCGTCCCTTGAGTCTACATAGGTCCTCCACTGGATCTCCGCCTACCGTACCTGTGATATCCCACATCGGTAAAGTAAGTGAATATTCATCCCCGTATAAGTGTGAGACATAAATGTCTTGTCAACTCGGGTTAGCCCTTTTAGACCAAGCGAGGACGGCGGTCTAAGCAGTTGACCGGACATTTATGACTCATTTAGCGCTATCAGGTCCGGGGTCTGGGGGCGTTATAGAATGGTATTTAAAGCCGACTATCAGACGGAACTATGCGCTGCACCGTACAAGAATACGGTGTAAGGATGGCCTCTAGTACCTCCGGTAAGGATGGCCGCTAGTACCTCTGGTAAAATGATGATGTTATTGAACGTTTTCTTTTTAAAACAAAGAGAATACATATAATAACGATTACAAACTTTAATTGTTTTGTTTTGTTTTTTTGCTTTTTTTTTCTTTTTTCTTTTTCTAGTGGTTAACTTTGTTTTTTTAATATTGTAATATGAATGTCCTACAGGAAAAAAAAAATCCCAATTCGCACAAGATGTAGTGGGTTGAAATAAATGACATAACGTAACATATTGAAATATATGGAACTAGTAGGAAAACCCGTGCAATGCACGGGACAACGTAAAATGGAAAAATAAGCTTTAAACGTGAATGACATTGTTATATTTAATGTATATATAGTGAATAAGCTTCATTGATCAGAACCTTTCATGTAGTAGAAGAAAAAATTGAACCCCTTTAACAATTTAAGCCTTTAAGGGTAAAAAAAAAAAGACAGACCATAAATAAAATCAAGAAAGTCGACCTGATGAAGATTAGAAGCCAAAATTTATGAACAATACACAGAAGGAAAAGGCTGAAATTTGATGGGGAAAAAAATAAAAAACCCATAAACACACATGAATTAAACTTATTTATCAGCGGCAGGCATCGTTTATTATTTCGATAAAAAGTTGACATTGTTTAACCTACGGAATCCAACTTTGATGAACCTCCTCCTTCCCCGATCAGAAAATCTTATATAAGTTGTTATGGTGCATAACGACGGTTGCATGTGTGGATGAGTGACAATGAGAGAAAACGTCCACTGAACATCGATGGAGCCAAATCACCTGCTGATGAAAAAAATTAAGCAAAAAGTACCATGGCCATTAGTCATATTCAATTTCCAGTAATAATATAGTACATAAATAAAAGCATAAAAAATATTCCGTGAAAAAACCCAATAAAAGACTACCGAATTAGTTTGCCTCGTCCGCTATCTTCTATGATGACTCATCTCCACAGTCCGCGTAATATGTTTCTTAGTTGAAAATCTTAGTTGAAAAACCAGGAAAAGTTTGAATTCAAGTGGGAGATGTCCGGAGATGGTGTGGACGAACAACAATTTCTGTTTCTCATAACATGTCGTATAACATGTCGTATGACACTACATAGGAGGGTAATATAGTCTATATGGCATTACTACCGGACTTAAAAGATTTGATGTAAACGACGCCGTATGTTTATGAGTAAATAACTGTGAGAGCAAAAGATTTGATAAAACTATTCGAAAATTAATTAGGCTTCAATCCTGCAGATACATAAACACCAATAAAGGCAACTCATACTTTACAATTGCATAAAAATAAGTTTATCACTAAATCATACCATAACATGTGAGAGCAAAATATTGTTATTTATTGGGGTGAAATAAGTTGCTGCCAATTTACAATCCTTTCTGCCAAGATATAGATTATCTAATAGGATACAACTTCTAAGGTAACTTTTTCTCTGCATAAAATTAGCTTTGCCTGAAGAGGTAAAAGTTGATAGTATTACCTCACAGATTAACACTTGCATATGAAGAAGGCCCGTGTAATTTATATTTTCATTTAATAAATCTACAATCTCCGAATGCATATAGAAGCAGAAATTAAATATAATTTTTGCTCGAGAATGTGTATACACCTTTAAAAACTTAAAGTAGAGTATGGTCCTGGCAGCTTTAATGCATTCAAGTATTATCACATACCTTGATTATAGCCTAATGGAAAATGGGTCTAGTCCAAGCTTCAAGTAAAGTAACATTAATTGAAACATGAATGCGAAAAATGTACAAAAGTGAATATGAAAATAACATAGCATAGCAAATAAAACAAAAAAAAACGGAGGGTAGCATTACCATCACAGGAAGAGTAAAACCTTTACACATGTCAAAAGCAAAGTACCACCCATAAAGAATGACCAAGCACATACCGTAGTATTTCTTCTCTATCGTTGTCGTCATCAACGTTAAATTTCATGTCGATCAGATCATTAACTTGAAAGAGAAGTGGATCTTGAAAAGTTTTAGAAGCAGACACTCGGTCGGTTGTCAAGAGTAAAATGCTATCAGTAGTCATCACCAAATTCGATGATACATGGAAAAAAGCAAAGAGCAACATATGAACCGTATCAATTGCTCTACTGGTTCAATTACTTAGCAACCACAGGTGGAGAAATACTTGGCGAATTTTTTTGTTTTTATACGTGTATGACGGTGTAAGCAGAGAGGTTTAGAATGCACCTCTCTATCCGAGCTGAAATAGTTAAGAGAACATTGGAATGAAAAAGCAGTGTTAATTAGTAACCAAAAAAGAAAAAGCAGTGTTAGTTGGGACGAAGAAAGAGCAAAAACGATGAGCTTTGGGAGTATCATTGTGTATATTGTAGTAGTATTGTAACTGTAACGCCCCGTTTCCGGATACCGAGCCCTTATCCGGAAATACGACGTTCGGCACATATATAAATAAAATTTAATTCATTTATATATGTAAGCCTACAATCAATACAATCAAAGTGCGCGGAATTTAATGCTCGGGTAATGAATATCCATAAAGATACTAGAATACGAAAAGGTACTAAAAGTCGAAAGTGTATCAAAACAATACAACTGAAGTCCCACGAAAGTCCAAACGAAATACTATGAAATAAGAAATAAAGATGAACACACGTCATCCCAAAGTACTATGAACAAAGTATATAAAACAGTGCAACATTTCAAATGTAAAAGAAAGTGCATAGAATGAAACATCAAGCTCAGAGATCCTCCTCAGGGACATACTCCTCGTAATATCCGAAATCCTGTTCGCCTTCTCACCCCCAAGCACACATAACAAAAACATGCACAAGGGGTAAGTATATAATACTCAGTAAGGAAGAGAAGTACGTTTAAGCTTAGAATATACAAAGTTTATTATTAGATTTCAATTGAAAAGACAAGACAAACTCGATTCTACGCATAAAGGTTACATCTCCCAATATGCCTAAACTGTAGCTACTTAGCTTATCTTTGTTACAACATGCTATCAAGGTGGAACGTGACATATTGAAATCTTCAGGATACAATAACCCCGGAACGTATTGAAATCTTCAGGATACAATCACCGGTTCCGATAGTATGAACATACGGCGATGCCTATAGGCCTGCAGGCCGATAGGACACTCACTTTGACTGTCTGTTCACACATCACGCTATAGATCTTCAGGATCTACCCAAGACCACATGGTGTTTAATCTTTTATCTAGCAAGTTGTGTAGTAATAGGTGATTAACTAACCGTCCTAGTTCATTTAGACAACACTCCCTTACCGACACCACTCATCATGATCAAGAGACCAATTCTATCCTAAGTAAGGTTTAAAGGTGTTATCATAAAATGGTAATACACTTAAAAGGGTTTAATGTTGATTAAACAACCCTAAACGATAGTTGAAAGCCAAATTAAACAAAGCTGGAAGACCAGCTCCAGGTGGACGCCCGTCTGAAGTCCCTGGACGCTCGTCCAAAATAGTGGACGCCCGTCCAGACATTCCCCTTTCAATCCTGTATCAAAATTTCACCTCAGACGCCCGTCCGAGGTATCCAGACGCTCGTCCAAGGTTGGACGCCCGTCCAGAAATCCGGACGCTCGTCCGACCTGGGAATTTCCAGAAAACTGAAACGCGATCCTTCATCGTTTTCATTCGGTTTTCAATTAAAACCCGCTCTTTCTCAACCTAATCGTGTCGAAATAATCTACCATCCATACCAAAACATCATCCATCTCATAGACATCAATTTAACGCAATTTGAAATCCCCAAAACAACAAGAAATCAACACAATTACCACATATTCAAAAACTGAAACGTAAGGGTTTCTCCTTACCTTTTTCTGCCTAAAACTCAGAACTAGCTGCTGATCCTCGTACCGATGCGAAGCTCTCGTCACGAGGATTCCAACGGTATGCTATGATCTGAAAACGGAAGAGGAACGAATGAGATATCAAGGATCGAAAGTTTGACGGTTTCGAAACCACAACAGCGGTTTCACCTTACCCGAGGGGAATGGAGTGCGGCTGCCTTGATAAATTCTGAGCTTTTTATTAATGACTAGGTTTTTGGTATACTTCCGTTTATATACCGTAACCTAATTATTATTTTAAACCCGAATTTACTCCAATACCCTCAAACAACCATTAAACCGAAACCGTTATAATTCAAAGGATTTAATTCCAACGAAACGGAAAAAGAATATTAATTACGTTTTCGCAAAATGACACGTCTGCCCTTTTTACGAAAGTCGGAATATTACAGTAACTTTACAACATTTGAGAGTATAAAAAGGACATACCTTATTTGCAAGCATAATGCTCTCGCTTCATTTAATAGATTTTCTTTCATCTCTTTAGGCATTTCCTCATAAGCTCGCCTTTGTCGTTCATTGTTCAGCTTTCTCTTTTAATGTACCCATTTCAGAGTTTGTTTGGACACCAATATATTAATCAAACCATAAAAGAAGATAAGAATGGTTTAAAAAAATGTATCAAAATATCTAAATAACAGAATATCTCTCTATATAATATTTAAAGGAAATATGAACAGAAAAACTACATCAAAGAAAAGAACTCACTAATGCCTAGAAAAGGATGAACTATTTTGTGAAAGAATTTTTGGACCTATAAAGAATGGAATTTGTGTTTATGGAAATTATAGAGTATTTGAAATTTAAAAGAAAGATCCAAAATTTTGTGAACAATCCGGAGAGTCACCTAACCCCACCCTATGAGCTGAAATATTATGATGTTCTTTTTTTTACTGAGCAATTGCACAAACTAAAAAAAAGGAAGGCTTTATTGTTAAAAAGGACAAAATAAGAGTGGAAGTGTGTAAAAAGGACAGTGAAATTTTTTATTGGGTGAAAAGGACAAATCAAACAGTGGAATAGTGGATTCCACTGTAAAGACAATGCAACCAACAATGTATTTTGAGTAACAAACAATGGAATTGTCTTTTTAACACATGATTTTTTTTCCACTGTCCTTAATCCTATTTTTCAACTTGTTTTTGTCCTTTATTACAACTCCCCCAAAAAGGAAATATCAACAATATATCCGACATGATTTAATATCCAACCAAAACTCTCATGAGAGAAGCAACCATCTACCAGCCAACAAAGGATTATCAAACAACCAGTATCAAGAGTAATTGAATTCAAGCTTTTAAGAATGAACAACAACGAAACAAACAAACAAACAAACAAACAAAAACAGAAGAAAGTAACTGCGCCATACACATACTGAGCACATAATGACTAAAAAAGAAAACATGCACCCACTTTTCATTTTGATGAAACACAAATATTGCACATTCTCCTTCCATATTGCAACAATAGAATCATCCTCACAGTCAAAGCTACGACACCTTCAATCAATCACAAGCTGGGAGTAGTAACTCGCCAAACTTCTGTAACCAACAATTTATTCCATGCCTCGAGCAGCAAGAATTTGCAGAAAACCAAATAAAAAATCATACGGCTAAATACAAAACACAGTAGGTCTACTTATTCAGACTTACCAATGGTCTAATTAGATGATGAACCCAATAACTTCAAGATCCACCGCCAACAGACCCATTGGCACCATCACCAACGCCATCTGTCTCTACCATCATAGCAGCCAACACCCTCCGACCTGAGATTAAGCACCGGAAAAGTTAACAAATGAGAAACAAAACTACAAAAGAATTAAAACTCATAGATTTTGAGAAGAAAAAGAAAGTAACTTCTATCAACTTAGAAGAATCATAATCAATTCATCAAAATAATATACGACGCTAGCGCTACGCATAGCTCTCCCCTCCTCAATAGTCTATTTAAAGAAAGCAGCAACAGGACGGGTTCTAATTTTAAGAAAAATAGCACAATTTTAATATAGTCAAACCTAATAACATAATTTCAGCATATTGCATGAATGCGGATCTTTTATACTCTAAGTAATCAACATTCCTTGGTTACCTCTAAAATTCTTGACAACCTTGCAACCATACATTCAATAATCTTAAGGCAGCAAAATCAAAAGCATGGTAGATCATCATCAAAAAGAAACTTTAGGAACCAAGGATGTTTGTTCGGATTTAGCTTATCTATTTCTTTATCTTTACAGTACAACCTGAATCCAAAAAGAAGATTAGATAGACAGAAATAGGTTCATTTTCATACATTATTCCCACACCTGCATTTTTCAAGGTTTAAAAAAACCTTCAAATTGAAATCTTCACAATCCCATTTTGAAGCAAAATTGAACAATTTCATGAAAAGGAAAAATCAAACCTGATATTGGTTGGATGCCAACTTTCAAAATTTACTATGTTGCACTATCATATTCTAAGAATTCTGGATTACATTCACTGCGAATTTCATACAACATCCAAAACATTTTGTAAGAAGATTAGATAAAAAAAAAACAAATGTTAATATGAACCTAAATTGACATCAGACAATTTCCGAAAAAAATCGAATTAAATAAAACAATCAAAACGTATTATATACAAATGGAACTAATGTAGTCCGATGAATAAATATTGACCTGGAAAATATCACGGAAAGATCCACTGCTGTTGGCCAAGCAGACTTGCAAAACATCAATATAACAATTATTGCCTCCCGTCATTCATCGTCGACTGCATTCTTGTCTTCACCATCAGCAGGAAGCTGCAAGAACAAAAAGTTAAAATGAAACACTGTGTTAGGTGGCTAGTTAAACATCTAATCAAACGTATGTGTTAGATTAATAATATTAAACATCATGCAATGCTTGGTAAGGCATAGTACAATATCGCAATGTGTTCTCTGACCAGACAAAGTAGACTATACCCACGCCGGTCAATCGATTGGCTAGATAAAGCGTCTGGTACATTCTGCCGGTCATCACACTATCGGGACTCAGATATTCCCGGGGCTACTAGAGCGTGTCTCTAAGTAGGTTGCACCCAGTTGTCCTAGTACATCCTATTACTAGGCGCAGTGCCCTTGTTATTCATGATGTAACAAACTTGAGCTAAGCTAGATACCTTTTTGAACCTCATGTTATGCTATGAACATAATATGATAGTTAGCTAGGGTTAATAACGGAAATGAATTAATAAAAGACGGCGTTGCTTTTATTTCTTTACGAGAACTTGGTTATACGATCTTCTACGCGTTACTAAGTACTTATGTACTTACCCCGTTACGTTGTTTTTGTCTTTCCCTTTCCCCAAAGAAGATGAACAGGTTGCTACGGTTGACAAGTTCTTTGATGATGAAGCTTGAGATGAAGCTTTTGAAGACTTAGTTCTTTTAGTTGTTTCTTTCTTAAAATAGTTGTTCACGTTTGAACAATGTTGTCCTTCTTTCTGGTTTAGCTTCTTTTGAGATCTTTTGGGATTTGGATGTTGGATGATTAGTTCTTTTTATTGGATTTAGTTTTGCACAGCATTGATTACCGTGTGTTCGATCTTTTGGTTTCCCCGAGTTGTTGAGTTGTTTTATCTTCCGCGTCGTTTTAGTTCTGATGTATGACGTAAGGCTTACATATACTATTGAATTTATTTGATAATATATGTGCCGAGCGCTCTTTCCGGATAAGGACTCGGTGTTCGGGAATGGGGCGTTACATATACAAGATATTAATGACAACTTATTATTCATCATCCCGACCATTATATATATTTCCTATGTCTACTAGCGTTGACAGACAGACATAGGGTTAGGGGCATTTTACCGTGAATTACGACGCTGTACTAAAATCCTGGTCTCGTCCTTGTCCTTGAGCATTCAAAAGAGAATCTTATACCCAAAAAAAAAAAAAAAAAAAAACCTTTATTGCATTGGACATTTTTGTCGTGACACTTTGAATCCGTATCACTTATCCGGTGACTACTCAAAATTGTGTCATGTGTAAATGTGAAATTATCCTTCCTCTTCTAGTGTATATTATTTATGATATTTCTCATATCAATTATTTTTTATCATATTTCAATTTTTTTCGGGAGACTTAGTCATACGGCAAATATAATGAATCTATAGAACTTTTGCATTACAAGAGAATTTTATCCAGGAAATCGATCAGGGCTTTGGTACATTTCATTGCAATTCGTGATGAGAATCAGAGTTAGATTTCTATCTCGCACGTACCGAATAAAAATCTCAATCCCCATTTTCAAAAGGGAAAAAAAAAAAATATTAACAGAAACATCATTTAAAAGTGTGCTTTACCTTTTGTTTGATAATGACTTTCAATGGACAAATTTTATAATACAACCGTGGTAAAGTTGTATCAAATGGTATACATTAGAACATTTCATTTCTAACGTTCCTACATTAAAACCGTGTTGAAAACCAACGTAATTTAATTTCACTGATAAAATGTCCTTTTTGAAAAAAGTCTTTTCTTGTAGTCTTTTTTATCATCTTTCATATTGTGTCCTTTAAGACCCTTATATATATATATTTTATTTTTTTTTTTTTTTGTTTTTGTAGACACTCGTTTGTTAAAGGAACATGAATACATTGACAACAAGAAACAATTAAAAAAAGATTGGTATTATTTATCTGTTTGCATGTATATTAATATAGCATCTGATTTTTCCAATCTTGACATTTTCATTCGGAGATCATGCGCTCATTGAAATTAACGAAATTTTGGCATGTGGGGGAATGAGGGAGAAGGACAAAAATATTTCATCAATTGAGTAGAAGGACAGTCTTTTGAAACTTTTGCATAAAGGACAAAACTATTTATCCACTATCGAAATTCACTTGTGTTCGAAATTCACTGTTTAAATTCACTGCCGAAATTCACTGTCGAAATTTACTAATTTTCAAAATTCATTGTCGGGATTCACTGATTTTCGGGATTCACTGTCAAAATTCACTGTCGAAATTCACTGATTTCGGGATTCACTAGGGAGATTCACTGATTTTTGGGATTCACTGTTTGTCCTTCTCGCTATAAAAATTATGCAGTTGTCCTTCTCCCTATAAAATATAGGGGGAATGAGGGAGAAGGACAAAAATATTTCATCAATTAAGTAGAAGGACAGTCTTTTGAAACTTTTGCATAAAGGACAAAACTATTTATCCACTATCGAAATTCACTTGTGTTCGAAATTCACTGTTTAAATTCACTGCCGAAATTCACTAATTTTCAAAATTCATTGTCGGGATTCACCGATTTTCGGGATTCACTATCAAAATTCACTATCGAAATTCACTGATTTCGGGATTCACTAGGAGATTCACTGATTTTCGGGATTCACTGTTTGTCCTTCTCGCTATAAAAATTATGCAGTTGTCCTTCTTCCTATAAAAAATATGTAGTTGTCCTGTTGCTTAATAATATTTCAGATTGTGTCCTTATCCCTAATTTTCCATAAAATATATGTAGTTGTCCTGTTGCTTAATAATATTCCAGATTGTGTCATTATCCCTAATTTCCCATAATTATATTAATTCTCCGCTCGAAAAAATAAAAATTATATTAATTCTTTTGAAAATGATGGAAAAAATAAAAATGTTTGACATGTTATTGAGTAATCATATTCACTGAATATCATTTATGAAGTGTCATATTCGCAACTTAAATATTTTTACTAACTTCAACTACCATCTTCTTATTCCTTCAAAGTCAGGCTTCATTTGGTCAAAACAATATTTTTTTTTCATTATTAGTATATTATTAATAATGAAAAAGCTGTTCTAAAGAAAGAAAAAAAGAAAACAATGAAAATTTGGTTTACCATGTCCAATAAAAGTCCAAACAAATATTTGGTTTAAAGCTAGTTTACCATGACGAGCTAAAGAATAACTATCTCGTTAGGGACGGACGCAAGATCTCGGATAAAGAGAACAATGAAAATTTTAAAGAAACAAATGAAAAAATTAAAGGAGGCAAACAAAATATTTAGTGTATATATATATATATATATATATATATATATATATATATATATATATTTTTTTTTTTTTTGAAACAAGGAGGGACTGTTGCGTCCCTTGAGTCTACATAGGTCCTCCACTGGATCTCCGCCTACCGTACCTGTGATATCCCACATCGGTAAAGTAAGTGAATATTCATCCCCGTATAAGTGTGAGACATAAATGTCTTGTCAACTCGGGTTAGCCCTTTTAGACCAAGCGAGGACGGCGGTCTAAGCAGTTGACCGGACATTTATGACTCATTTAGCGCTATCAGGTCCGGGGTCTGGAGGCGTTATAGAATGGTATTTAAAGCCGACTATCAGACGGAACTATGCGCTGCACCGTATAAGAATACGGTGTAAGGATGGCCTCTAGTACCTCCGGTAAGGATGGCCGCTAGTACCTCTGGTAAAATGATGATGTTATTGAACGTTTTCTTTTTAAAACAAAGAGAATACATATAATAACGATTACAAACTTTAATTGTTTTGTTTTGTTTTTTTGCTTTTTTTTTTCTTTTTTCTTTTTCTAGTGGTTAACTTTGTTTTTTTAATATTGTAATATGAATGTCCTACAGGAAAAAAAAAATCCCAATTCGCACAAGATGTAGTGGGTTGAAATAAATGAGATAACGTAACATATTGAAACATATGGAATATTGACCGGTTATTATTTTACATTGCATGAGGTCAAGAAACACTTGACGGTGTGACATATGTTACTCCGCGGTTTTATGGTCTCATACATAATCTACCAGTAAGATTTTTTAAAATAGGGATAATACTGTACGTAAATATCATGTATAAATAGAACACCCGGCCTATTTATTATCTAATATCCTATTGGTATTGATGTTATCGGTCATATTAAAATTTGTCGTACGTCGCTTGGAGTATTGTTTGTCACACATCAACTACAAACAATTCTCTTCTCTCTTTTTTGTTCTCTCTTAAAAAACAATGTTACTTTCTCACACACACTCTCACTCAAAAAAAAAAAAAAAAAAAAAAAACCACAACCCTTGAGAACTATAAAGGAGAGAATGACATGGGTAACAATAGTATCAAACATTTCCAGAAAAAAAAAAAAAAAAAGGAAAAAAAAAAAAGAGAGAGAGAGAGAGAGGGAAGGAGACCAATTAATTAAGAAGAATGAGTGTTGAAAGGAAGATGGCGGTGGTGTTGACATGCATGTTACTTGCTCTTGTTTTAGCATCCAATGCTGCTCTCTCCGATATGTTTCATGGTATGTTTCTAAACCCCCAATCCCAATGTTTCTTACATTTCATTTTTTTAATTTTATTTAATTTTATTTTTTTACATAGTTATCCATACTTTATTTGATGAGTGATACTGTTGAAAAAACAGAGAGAGAAGGAGTAGAGTAAATGTCAGAAAAAAAAAGAATCTTAGAAGAGAAATTAGGTGATAATTACAAATCCGGCGTCTGTCAAAATGTTTTACGCAAACCTTAAACGATTTTTGACGATACGATCAAAAGTTGTTTTTTTTTTTTTGTAATTGACCGGGAGAGAAGGTAAAATTTTAGCGGAATATTGAGTTTCCTTTTTACTCAAAAATAAATAAATAAAACAAATCCAAGGTCTTTGCTTGCATATTTTTATTTCATAGTCTTTTTTCATGATAAAGTCTTACGAGAAGAGTTATGGTACAACGGTGATTTATAAGTTGTACCAAGTGGACGGCTATGATGAAATCTTATACACCATCTCACACACAGTAGTGGTGTGTAGGGGTGATTACAGTCATGCACTTGGTACAACCCATAAATCACCATTGTACCATAACTTTTCTCGAGCCACAAATTTTTATTTTTATTTTTGAAAAATCAAGCCAAATCAATAATATAAATCAAAACCAGTTACAAACTGAATAACTTAGTTTAGTTTCAAATGGAGTATAAATATAATGCATGTTTCGGTTTTAGTTATTTGATTTTGTTTCAACTCAATCCAAATAACAATTACTCTTTTAAAACATGTTCACATGTATATATGAGTAGTGACAATGCCATAATAAAGTTGGCACAACATTACACACAATACACTTTGGGTCATTGATTATGTTGTGGGACACATTGAATCATATGGGTCCGATAAAAATCTAGTTTTCAAAAGAGAAATGATAGAGTCACAACGAAAATGCACAACAATGTGTCACAACAATAATCTACACCATTGATCGTTGTGGGATCTATATTGTTGAACTAGGTCCCACAATAATCAATGGTGTAGATCATTGTTGTGCATTTTCGTTATGACTCTATCATTACTCTTTTCAAAATTTTGTTGTGACATTTGTTGTGCATATTTTGTTGTGACACGAACATTTATTAATATATATATACAATACAAACCTAATTCGATCTACTGCCACAACCATCTGACACTGTTGTTACAACATGATGCATGTGATTGTTATTCAACAGGTAACACTAAGCAATCATCAATATTTGTGGCTCAAGCAAAGGGGGCGACGAATGTTCATGTACAATCCAACGCCAACACCAACACCAACACTTATTATAATTCCCACAAACACTTGATGCTAATTAGGAAGCTTCATGATTCTACGAAATGTGGTGGTGAAGAAGAATGCGACGACGACGACAAATGTAAGGTGTATGGAGACAACTGCGTATGTAGTGATATAGGAGAAGGGAAGAAGTGCTACTTGGACTTACCCTGTAATGTAGACAAAACTTGCTTATCCGACGATGTTTGTACCGCCTTTAACCCATCATGTAAGTGTAATGTCAAAGGAACCGGCAAGTGCTATGATGCTGCTCCAGAACAACAGGAACAGGAACAGGAAGAAGAAGTGGAAGAAGATTGACCTATATATATATATACACACAACTGAGTTCCATTTGCTTGCTTTCAGTGTTAACTACTTATACAATAAAAATCTTGTATGTTTGTACGTGTGATATCATCTTATAGTATTTCAAGTAAAAGTACTTCATCTTAATTATATCTATATGTATCTAAGACAAACAGATTACTGTTGAAGAACTGTGTAACCTTTGATTTCAAGTTATATATATATATATATATATATATATATATATATATATATATATATTGTGTGGCTTTTGTATTATTTACATTTTTCTTTTTTTTTTTTTAAATTCAGGAACAATGAAAGTGCATTTTGTATATATTAGAGAAGGGGATAAAGATTGAATCATGATTTTCATCACTAAGTGTCAATTTTTCTTTTTATCACTAAGACAGAATTTTTTTATTTATTTATGTATTTAACAAGGTTAATCCAAAACCAACCCTATAATTTTAAGTTATTTTAATTAATAAGACGGTAAAAGGTTTGTTCATTGTTATAAAGCTTTCACTACAATTTATTAATAATTATAAAGATTTATAAACAAATATTCTATGTGCAGTATTATCTATTGTGTCCCGTGGATATGCTTCATACGTTAAAACACTTGCAAGCATTATGTGCATTATTATCTCTTGTGTCCTGTGTTCAAGCTTCATGCATTAAAACAGTTGCAAGCATTAATTATATGCAGTATTATCTCTCGTGTCTTGTGTTCATGCTTCATAAGTTCATATGATAAAGCAATTGCAAGCACCTGACACCTCATATCGTGTATTACCTCAAGAATTTATGAGTGGTAGTTGTCAGAGGCGGAACTACATGTTTCAAAGTGGGGTCAGCAGACCCCGCTTAAACAAAAATAATACTACTTCCGTCCCATAAAAAGTGTCCACTTTTTGTTGGACACGGAGATTAAGGAAATAATTAATGTGTTGTATTTTAAGAATGAATAGACAAATATACCCTTAACTAATCATAAATGCATGTTTTGGAATATGAAAGGATTATGGAAAATTAAATGTTAAAATATGGGTATGATTGGAAAAAATGTATTTAATGATGTATTGAAAATTTAAATGGACACTTTTTATTGAACAATTCATTTTTCCGTTATGGACAATCTTTGTGGGACGGAGGTAGTATTATATTTTATCTATAGAAAAATATATTTAAGACTCCGTGAACAAAAATCTTTGAAATTTCTTTACGGACCCTAAACAAAATTTCTGGATGTGTCTTTGGTAGCTGTGCCCGGCAAAACATTAGGTTTGTTTCTACCAAAAAAATAAAAATAAATAAAATAAAATCAATAGGCTTCACATAAATATTTAAGACCTCTACAACAAATTAAGGTATTGGTTACCTACACAAAAAGATAGAAAGCAAAATGTTCTCGATTTGATATCGATAAATAAAGGATCGATGCAACATGCAAAAAGTAGGTGAATAAGTTTAATGTTTTGAAACTTACGCGGTCGACTGGGAAAAGATACATCCGGAATCTAGTGACCATGAATCCAGTCTGTATTGTATTTTAGGTGCAATGCCAATCTTCAAAAAATTTAGTTGGCCTGTAAAAGAACATTGCCCATACCAAAACGATTAGGATATTCTCTACCTTTTTTTGAATTGATGATATTCTATATTCAAGTTGGTCGATTGAAAGAGAGATTAAGGGTCGCCCTTACGCACGAAAATTACAAATTTTGTCCCATAACTTTGGGTCAGGGGCAGCTGCAGGATTTTTGATATGGAGGTCAGAAATTTGTCATTTTTTATTTTTCCGTATCATATATATACTGCAATAGATGAAAACAAATGATCAATACATCAATATATATAATGAAGTCAATTTCATATATATATGTGTGTATGTTTACAAAAAATTCAATAAGTACTATTTATACATAATTTTTTTTATTTTAGAGGGTCGGCCGCATCCCCATCTATAAGGGTGGAGCCGCCCTTGCTCTAGTATAATTTTTTTATCTCATACGTTTGCAATTATCTCTTTTGGTCCTATAACTTAAAAACCACATCAATTTTGGTTTTCTACGTTTTGTGTTCCCTGCTTCATTGTTGGGTTGAAAAAATGCAAGTTGCGTTAAAAGCATTCTTTGTTTAATTTGTGCTGAAATGGTATTAAGGCGATCTTTGTATTTATCGGTTGTCAATGAAACAATCCTTATGTTTCTTTGTGCTTAGTATATTGGCATAGCGAGTTTCATTCGGATATGTTACTGAAATGCACATTGATTGGGTACAAATTCAACTGGGAGCTTTTAGGTTTTTATGGAAATTTAAAAACAGTTGAAAAACCGAAACTGGACCGAACCAGACTGTATTGGTCCAATTCAGTTCAGATTATTGAGCAGTTCGATCAGTTTAGTTCGGTTTAGAAAAAATGAAAACCATCAGTATAGTTCAGTCCAGAAAATTACAAAAAACTGACCGGACTGGACTATGTACACCCCTAATTTGAAGTTTCTTTCGATGAATGAGGCCCTTGTTGCCCTTGATATGGCATATGCCTCTTATGGTGTTGTTTTTCCAAATCAAGTTCTCTATAATGAGACGGTATTTGGTGTGATTGGGGCTTGCCCCATGATGCTTTTCTTTTCGTTTTTTCAGCTTAGAACGTTCCAGCAGTTGCTGGTGGTAGTCGTGTTCTATTTCCGGTGTCTTCCCGGCGTGCGTCCGATTGTATTTTCTTGTTGAATTTGTTTACTAATGAGAATCTTTTCTTTCCGAAAAAAATAAAAATAAAAAAGCAAGAGGTTCCGTGAAAAAACGCAGATAGACTGATAAGATATAGATTTCGTTCAACTAAGATTCTCAATGTATGACGTAGCCCATATTTGTGACTAGGTGCAGAATGCATCTAGCAGATTTAATTTGCTTTTGTGGGGTGAAAATTTAGTTTCTCATTGTGCTATTTTCACTTATTGGAATTAATTTTGTATGCTCTATAAATGCAGCAGATTTCAGTTGGTTTTGTAGAGGAAAAATTAACAGAAATTTGAATAAAGAAAAGCATCAAATATTCCCTAGAGTTCCTCTGAACACTTCATGATGAAAGTCTTTAATTAATTAATTAAAGCATCATGAGCCGGATCGAGATTTTAATTTTACATTTTTTTTAACTATTATCCTGAAGTGTTTGGGGGAACTCTTGGGTTCATTTGATGATGCATGCCATCATTAATAGTATCTACTGTTGCAAAGAAACGATTTAGCAGTTGGTAATTAACTCCATTCGATTATATAATTAAGTATTTTATAACAATTGTTTGTCTAGTTTGTCTTTTCATTCAATTATTAGAGCACCAGCGATGGGAGGTTGAAGAATTGAAATAACACTTTATAAAGGATTTATAACCATTGTGGAGTGATGATTGGTTAAAGTTTTAGAGCAAAAACTTTATAAGCAAGTGGCGAATCTAGAAATATTATTCAGCGGGATCTGTAACTTTTTTTTAGAGTAAATTTTATTTTTCACGGGGTCCGAAATATTTTTCTACACATAAAATTTAGAGTTTTCTTATATTTATCGGGGTCCGCGGACTCCCTTTACCCTTTACTAGATCCGCCTATGTAAGCAAGAGTATCACCAAGTATAAAGCTTCAACATTTTTCCACACTTTATAAATCTTTTATTATAAATATTCTCCTGCAATGTATAAACATTTTAAGAAGATTTATAACATGGACCACTACACAAACATTTTCTCCACAACACAATTTTTTTCTCTACTAGCTAGACATAAACCTTCAACAGCGCGTGCGCACACTAAAAAAAAATATGAATTATGCAATGGATAGATCGGTTCATATATGCAAAAAGAGCTTTTGCTCTTTTCTCTCAATCTCCTTATCATCCTTCCTCCAACGGGGATAAAGTTTTACGAAAGGTTATAAACTTTGTGTAACTAATGCATTGGAGATGCTAAGAACGGGCTACACAATTCAGAAATGTTTTTTTTTTAAACTTTATGTGTAGTGCATCCATGCTATAAAATTTTTTAAAAAGTTAATGATAAGAGTCAATATCTTTTTTATGTGTTTTGACGAGCCTCAACCCCCCTCCTCCCCGCCCATAAAACTCATTTGATGCATTTTTGGGTTGTTTTGAGCTATTTTTGTTGCATTTTCACGACTTTGCTCACTACGGGGTACAAAGTATGATAATCCAAAAACTACGTCATTCTTGTTGAAAAAAATGCATGTTTAAGACTACTTTGTCTTGCAAAATTATGCGGAGTATGTTTTGTATGGTCTAATGCAAGACGTAGGTAATTATATGCCCTGTTTTGTGTGGTCTAATGCAAGACATAGGTTATTATAAGCCCGGAAAGTGAGATATGAAACGAGAATGGAGCATGACCAAAGGCGGAAATGAAAAGAGGAAGATAAATGAAGATTTGGAGAAAACTGTTAAAGTGCCCCACATTGGGAACTTGTGGTTGTTTCACCCACCATATTAAGAGATGGACTTCCCTCACCTCACAACCTAGGTTTTGAGGATGAGGCACCTCCTCTTATATGGGTTTGGGCCTATTTTTCCACATAGTATTGGAGCCACCTTTTATTGTGCAAGTGTTGGGCCTATTTGTTGGTCTTGAGTGCCCGGCCCACACTTGAGGGGGCGTGTTAAAGTGCCCCACATTGGGAACTGTGGTTGTTTCACCCACCATATTAAGAGATGGACTTCCCTCACCTCACAACTTAGGTTTTGGGGATGAGGCCCCTCCTCTTATATGGCTTTGGGCCTAGTTTTCCACAAAAACCGTCTGAGGTGCATGCCTGAAGAAAAGAGGAGCTCACTGCAAGATTTTCAGGACCTTCAAAAAAAAAAAACCAGAACCCTAAGTCCCCATCGTGCGCCCCCCCTCTTCCGTCACCGCCAAGGCACCTCCTCCATCTTTCTATGGAACGAACGACATCCGAGATATCCGTGGCGGTGGTCAACGAGTCCGGCGGCTCCGCACCACCAACCGGCGGCCATGACACATCTATACTACCCTCTGTGGCCGAATTCTGCGACCTGCTGGGATTTTCTGAAATGGCAAGGAGGGAGTTGGCCGCATTGTATATAGAATACCAACCGACACGCGATCAGCTCGCTCGTATAAAGCTACAGACTAAACCGGAAAGCATGGACCCTGGAGCTTTTTTCATCACCTATGATGCTGCAGACAACGCTGAAGCAGCTAGACGAGCTAGACGAAGTAGAAAACTTGAAGTAGAAAGGTTCACAACTCAATATGTATACGGCAATAACAGCATGGAGCAAAGGCATTGCGTTTGGACCGAGGATTCCTGTTTGTGGTCAGAAAAATCATCAGGAATCATGTGGGTCGGTGTGCACGGGGCAGACTCAGATTGTGTGGAAAACTAGGCCCAAACCCATATAAGAGGAGGGGCCTCATCCCCAAAACCTAAGTTGTGAGGTGAGGAAAGTCCATCTCTTAATATGGTGGGTGAAACAACCACAAGTTCCCAAGGTATGAGAAAGAGGCAATCTCTTAATATGGTGGGACACTTTAACAGCGCACGCCCCAGTCACTTAGGCGCATGCATGAGAAAGAGGCCAGCATTCAATCGATTTCGGAAATCTCAGGCGCACGCCCAACAATATCAAGCGTGTGCCCCGGAAAGCTAGAATCCTTCTGCCAGCTTATACATTTCTGGCACACGCCTCAACTACTCAGGAGCATGCCTGGGAAATCGAGCTTATTACTGGCTGATTTTGCCACTTGGAGCACATGCCATGTCAATCCCAGCACGTGCCTCGTCATTAAGCTGAGCATACTGCCAAATTTCAACACTTCACGTGCACGCCTCAGCTACTTCAAGCGCGTGCCCCGACAGGACGGCATCAAATGTGGCAGATGGTTTCATTCCAGACGCATGCCCCGATAGTACATGTGCGCGCCTGGATGGGGAAAATTATTTTAGATAAACACTTTATAAAGTGATGACGAAGAATATGATGTTATTATGATCGATGATACTCTTACTTTGGTTCCATTATAAAGTCCTTCTATCATAATTTTTTCTCATATGGTTAGCCATTTTTATAAGAATTAATAGAGGAACATTTGTTATCTGTTGTCGTCATCTTAATCGTAATTTGATACTAATCCAGTTTATTCTTAAGTTTTACTACTATTGTATTACCAATAGTAAAAAAAAATCAGGTTTTATTTTATTTTATTGTATATCTATGGCATTTTGTTTTTCAAAAAACTAGATTTATCTGTGAAAAGCTCTTAAAACGATGGTCCAAAATACTATGATTTAGTTGTTACGGAGTGTAGCGCAACCAAGTCGATTCTAAGATGGACCCACCGATAATGATGGTCAAGCTGCCAATAGAGTTTCGAGATATTTAAAGAGCAACATAGAACTAGGTATTCTATTTTGAGGTGACAATACATTGAAACTTGAAAGGATACACCAATTCGTATTAGGCATGTTGTGTGGAGCAAATAAAATATATTTTCCGTGTAAATCCAATCTGATCCAACTATTAATTTTTTTTATTTGAATTGATAAAGGCCTAAAAAAATTTACTCAAACCGATAAAGGCAAAATAAAAATAGCCAATGAATTTGATCCGTGATCAGGATCACTGGACGGCTCAAATAGGCAATGGAAGATTTGTGTATTTAGATATATAGTGGCCTAATTCGAATCGATAAATATGAAATTTCGAACTAAAATACCTAATTAGACGACTCGATCTTAGACCCGAAAAATTCTAGGGCCGGCCCTGATCGAAAGGATACACCAATTCTGATGAAATCAGTGTTGAAACTTGAATGAACAACAGCAGAATTTAAGAATAGTGACATGAAGAAAATAAGAACAGTGACATTGAAAGAAAGATGAAGGAAAACTTTTATTGAATCAGTATTTTTTGAATGTGAGTTACAATATGATGATGTATCGTCTTATATACTAGTTAGGTGTGTTGTGAGTTGGTTGGAGGTTGTTATTACTGTTGATTGATAACAAACTCCTAACTGCTTCTGTGTGAAGGTGTTCGACGTTTTTCCTCTAAGAACAAGTTGGACTATTTTATGTTCAGTTTGTTGCTGCTGCAATCTTCAACACCCCCTCTCAAACTGAACATTTTGGTTGACAGATGTTGATAAGTGGATAAGAACTAAGTAATGACTGAAGTCTGGATTTGTCCAAAGGTTTTGTAAATAAATCTGCAAGTTGAAGCTATGTTGATACAGGTAAAGGTTTTAGGAGGCCTTGCTGATATCTATCTCTTATTACATGGCAATCTATTTCTATGTGCTTGGTTCTTTCATGGAAAACTGGATTTTCAACTATATACAGTGCAAATTTGCTGTCACAGAATAAAGGAATAGGTCTATCCTGTTTAATGTTGAATTCTGCCACTGTAATTCACAGGATGCCATGGCCATTGCTCTATATTCTGCCTCTGAAGAACTTCTGGATGCAGTGGTTTGCTTTTTTGACTTCCAACTTATGAGTGAATTACCAAAGAAAACAGAGAATCCTGTTACAGATCTTTTTGTGTCATTGCATCTGGCCCAATCTGAATCAACAAAGCACTTTAGTTCTAGATTGCTTTGAGATGGAAATAAAATACCTTGGCCAGGGGACTTCTTTAGATATTTGAGTAGTTTGTGTGCGGCTTGAAGCTGTAATTCTGTTGGTTTGTCAAGATATTGACTAAGCTACTGCGTGGCATAAGTGATGTCTGGCCTTTTCAATCCTAAGTATAAAAGTTTACATATCAGGCTCCTCTAGTAGCTGTTGGACTTTAATGGTTCTGAATCCTTGCTATGTAAATTGATGGAAGTATCCATAGGTATTTCATTAGGCTTGCACTCTGAATATCCATATTCTTCCAACAATTCCATGCAGTATTTTCTTCGAGATAGTACAATCCCTTTCTTTGATCTGGCTACTTCCAAACCTAAGAAGTATTTGAGATCTCCAAGATCTTTTATACCAAATTTATCATTCAGGAAGTTCTTCAACTGCTTGATTTCTTCCATGTCAGGACTTGTTATAAGCACATCATCCACATATACCAAAACAGCTACAAAGGACTCATTTGAACCTTTAATGAACAAACTGTAATCTTGTTTGGACTTTCTGTACCCCCTCTCAAGCAGGGCTTGTGTTAACTTGATATTCCATTGTCTACTTGCTTGTTTCAATCCATATAAAGGTTTAATGAGCTTGCAAACATGACCTGGTTCTGCCTTGAAACCCTGAGGTACTTTCGTGTAAACTTCTTCTGTCAAGTTTCCATGTAAGAAAGCATTGTTCACATCTAACTGTTGTAAATTCCAGTTCTTGGCTGCTGCAATTTCAAGGAGTGTTCTTACAGTTGTTAATTTGGCTACAGGTGAGAATATGTCCAGATAATCCAACCCCAATTGCTGTGTGTTTGGCTACAAGTCTTACTTTATACCTTTCTATGGATCCATCAGATTTCCTTTTGATCCTATACACCCATTTGCAGCCTATTGTTTGTTTGCCTTTAGGTAGAGGTACTATTTTCCATGTGTTTGTTTGTACGAGATCTTTGATTTCATTGTCCATTGTTGTTCTCCATTCTTGATGTTTCACTGCTTCATTGTAGGTTTTTGGTTCAGCTGTAACTTGAGTACAGAAAATATAAGATTTGTAAGCAGTGGATAAGTGGTCTAGTGTATCTACTTTTGCCATAAGATGAGGTGAGGTATGTGTGGCAATATTATGACACACATAATCATTAAGATAAGATGGTACTCCTCTATTTCTAGAAGACCTTCTTACATTTATATCCTCATTTACAGGCAACTCTTCTACATAATCCAGAAAGTTTACATCATCAACATGATCAATGATGTCATGATCAGGTTCTTGATTATTTAACTGATCATGTACAGGACTTTCAGGATCAGGAGAATGAGGTGCTTGTGGTGGCACAAAAGTAGTGTCAGGAGCAGATGAAATATCTTGATCAAAAGGAATAGGTAGTGGTAATATTATAAAACAAGAGTAATGATACGAGCTTCGGTAAGCGAGTAAGTGGATCGATAAAGACCTAGAACAGTGTGAAACTTGCAATACTAAGAAACTGTCGAGTGGCGAACGAACGAACCTTTCATAAAAAGAAGAGCTGCCGGAGCCCCTATTGGTTCAACCAACGGCTTGCTTCTCACCTAAGTGCGCTAGTAAAATTAAGGAAGCCGCCGCACAATGCCAAATGAGATTCTTGATATTACCTGATGATGTGCCATCTTTATAAGGGAAAGAAAATTCATGAAATATAACATCTGTAGCAACAAAAATCTGTCTATTCTGGAGGTTTATAAGATAAAAACCTTCCACATTTGGTACATTCCCTAAATAAACTGATTTGATTCCTCTTTTTTCAAATTTATTGTTGTCATGATGTAAATTGTATGCATAGGTCAAACAGCCAAACACTCTGACACTGTTATACTTAGGTTTTTCAGAATACATCAATTCATAAGGTGTCTTGTTATTTAGTAACGGAGATGGAATAATGTTGATCAGATTTACATCATGTAGAACAAAGTATGACCAGTAAATCAAGGGTAAATCAGACTGAAATCTCAAACTCCTGGCAATATTAAGGATGTGTTGATGTTTCCTTTCAACTACACTATTTTGTTGCGGAGTTTTGATCACTGATGTCTTATGTATAATACCGTGAGAAGCATAAAAATCAGGCAAGTCAAATTCTAGGCCATTATCACACCTCAAACACTTCACTATTTTATTAAACTAAGTTTGAATCAACATACAAAATTGTTTGACAAGATTTATGACTTCTCCTTTTGATTTCAACATGAAAATCCAACAAAATCTATTGTAATCATCAACAGCTGCAAGGAAAAACCTATGACCATGAATACCAACTACTCTATATGGACCCCAAATGTCCATATGGACCCCAAATGTCCATATGGACTAAATCAAAACATGATTTTGAAACAGAAACACTTAAAGGAAAATTAAGCCTAGATTGTTTGGCCATAGGGCAAATATCACAAATGTGTCCTTCTGGAAAAAAAAATGGTTAAACCCTAACCGTGATGGCCCCCTCGCCCCCGATCCCACAAGAATGCGAGGAGAGGTGAATCTGGAGCCTAGAGCTTAAAGTCAAGGGCTGCCTTAGTTCCACATCACTGAAGTTTTTATCATCGGAAATCAACCCCTTTTATGGGAATCGAACCTCTGACCCAGCTTATGGTCCGGGCTGTCACTACAACACCCCAGCTCCTCACCGCTAGGCCATATCCAGGGGATAATATGTCCTTCTGGAACTTGTATATCAGTGTGTTCCTTGTGTAAAACTTTCAGTCTTTGGTCAGAAGCATGTCCAAGCCTGTAGTGCCATATTAACTGCTGATTGGCAGATGAATGTACATGGTTCACAACAGGCAAACAACAAGACCTATATGCTTTTAGAATGTACAAGCCTTTTTGACCAAATTAGCCGAACCAATCCTCTTCAGGATTATTATATCCTGAATGACACACGAATCCATAAAGAACTTAACATTATAATCTCTAGATCTAATAAGCTTGCTGATAGACATCAAATTGCAATGAAAAACAGGAACACATAATACATTATCAAGTATTAGATCAGGATTAATCTTAACTTGACCAATATGAGAAACTTTGATGTTATTACCATTTGGCAAACTGACAAATTTATCAAAAACAGCCTCACATGAACTAAACAGATCCTTATAAAAAATAATATGATCAATGGCACCACTGTCCACTATCCAATCAAGACAAGTAAAAGATTTAGACAAACCTGACTCCATAGGACCAAAATTAGTTGAAAGAACAGCAGAATTCACAGAATTGTATCCAGTTTCTGCAGCTTCTTGTGAATTAGAATGTGATATAGGACCTGCTCTCAGAATGCTCAGAATTTGCTGATATTGTTCTTGAGTAACAGGTGCCTGAAGATCTCCTATCTGATAAGATTGAGAATTCTGGATAGAAACATCATCTAAAGTGACACTATTAGCCATAGTTCTTCCCCTCCCTCTACCTATGAAATTTGCAGGGAAACCGTGTTTCTTATAACACCTATCTATAGTGTGCCCTTGCATACCACAAAAGGTACATTGGGGTTTTTTACTCCCATTATTGTAATTCTTCCTGAAATTGTTATTGGAAGAAGACTGGATTTGATTTTGAGCCACTACAGCCTTATCAAAAACTCCAGAAACATTACCAAGATTATTAACAGCATGAACAGAATTTCCATAATGTTGCTGCCTTTTCTTGTTTTAGGGCCATTGAAAACACATTTTTAACAGTTGGAAAAGGATAGATGAGCAGAACCTGAGATTTCATAGTACTAAAACTCTCGTTGAGGCCTTTCAAGAATCGAATTACATGATGCCTCTCATTGTGTTCTTGATACCATTTATTTTTTACCACAATTGCATGTAGGAAAAGGAGTCAATGACACCAACTGATCCCAAAGAACTTTAAGCTTTGCAAAGTATTCTGAAACCGAAAGATCTCCTTGCTTCGTACCTTGAATTTCATCCATCAAATCTGAAAGCCTATATGCATCCCCTCCACCATATCTGTCAGCAAGATCATCCCAAATTTCCTTCGATGTTTGATAATTCATAACACTTTGAGCTATATTCCTTGAAACTGCATTGCCAAGCCAAGCTTTAACCATACTATTGTTCTGTCTCCAAACAGATTCATAGACATCTCCAACAGGAGGAACGGGGACAGAGCCATCAATAAAACCAAGCCTATTCTTGGAAGAAAGAGCATTAAGCATAGCAGTTTTCCAACTATGGTAATTCGATTCATCAAGAACAGGTTGAACCAAGATAAAAGCAGGACTCTCACCAGGATGGAGAATCAAATCCAAAGGAATAGGATTTTGAAGATTTGCCATGATAAATCTCTAGGGAAAAAAAATAGGTTTTTGTCTAGAAGGACAAACTAATTTATTTATTAGGCTACAAGGAAATAGATTATTAATTAGGACAAAACCTAATTAAACTTACCAAAATACCCCTTTTCTAATTAAACCTAATTAATCTAATTAATTTTTCTTTCATCCAGACGCAGCAATCTTCTTCCGTCTATGGCTATTCCAATTTCTCCATGTGTTTCCACATAACCCTTTTCCAATTTCTTTGCTTGTATTTTCCATTGCCAAACCTTTTCCAATTTCCTTGTTTGTCGTCGGTTATACCACATATCGGAGTCAATTATAAGGTTGCCGGCTGCCTGGTGCGCCGATTTTGGATTTTTTTTGATAGCTCCGCCGCATCTGCAACTTCCGTCCAACCACCACCTCCCGCTAATCCAACCCTGCCGCCATTGTAGCCTTAAACCCTACCGCGAAATCTTTGTATTTGCAGGCAGCATCAACAATTGCAGACGGCCGGAAAACATGGCATCCGATGCCGGAAAAGCTATTCCTTTTTTTTTTCTGACATATATTTGAGAACGGAAAAGAAAAAAAAAAGAGGGGACGATTATTGCTAATGGCCGGATGTGATGGTGGCCGGACGATTATTTTTTTGGTGGTGGCCGGACGTGATGGCTGTATTGTTTCTTCAGGTTTTTTATTTTATTTTTTTATTTTTTTTGAGAAACTTTAGGGTTTAGGGTTGTTACTATTAATTTTCAGAAGTTACTACATTTTATGAGCTGTTACTACTTGTTTTTTGGCCGTTACTACATTTTACGGGCTGTTACTACTTGTGTTTTTTGCCGTTACTACATTTTACGGGTTGTTACTACTTCTTTTAGGCTGTTACTACTTGTTTATTGGCTGTTACTACTTTTTCGTTGGATTTTACGACATTTTATGGGTTGTTACTACTTGTTTTTGGCTGATACTATTTGTTTTCTTGGATGTTACTACACTTTATCTAGCGTTACTACGTGTTTAATGTGTAAAAGGGTATTATTGTCCATTTATTATGAATTTGTCATTTTTAATCACAAAACATGTTGTAACGTCCTTCTGGATCAATTTATGATTTTTTTTGTCCTTCTGGCCCCTTCCCCCAAAAAAAAAAATGATAAAACAGAGGGAAAAAACGGAAATCAAATTCGTATTCGAATCAAGAACAAGAATCAAAATAAAATATAACAGTGCTAGTGTCATACACATTGTTCGAATCCAACTTTTTTCATTAAACTACAAACCACTTTTCCGTGTTTGTGATGGATTTCATTCAAGAACTTGTGTTCTTTACTCTTCATATTATGACGCTTGCAGTGTAATCACACAGTGACATCACATAGGAGAATGAGGTTTGATATTTCAACAAATCGAACCTTATTTTAATATAAAAGTATGGAATGCTTTATTAGGTTTTGTATAGTATCAATTAATAAAGCCGATATATATTTGAGGTTATTTTTTTTTTTCAGAACTGCAATGCTTTATTATGCATCCTTCAGTAAACAGGCCGGTCAAACAAGCTAGCGACCGGAAGAAGCCTTATACAAATACTTTTGTGACAAATGTACTAATTCTATGTTTATAAAAGTATGGAATGGGATTTTTTTACAAATAGAAGAGGTTAATTAATACGTTACCCTCAATGTAGAACAGCATCTAAAATTTCTGTAAACCCTTCATTCTAAAGTCACCACACGTTAATACTGTGAGAGTGATCACAAATTAACTTTTAGTTTAATTATATATCATAGTTATGCAATTTATATATATTTGGACGATAAAAAATAGAATGTTAAAGATCAAGCGCTTACCATTTTACTAAGACCAAGTGGTGTCAGTAAAGGCACAATTTTATTTCTTTAGGCATTCAAGAGTCCTCAAGTGTGGACAATCTGTCCCAACACTTGCACAATTTCTTTTTAAATAATGTTCCAACCAGGGTTCGAGATAATGTTCCAACCAGGGTGCACAATTTCTTTTTAAATAATGTTCCAACCAGGGTTCGAGATAATGTTCCAACCAGGGTTCGATCTCGTGACTTCTGGCTCCGATACCATGTTAAGATCAAGCGTTTACCATTGTACTAAAACCAATTGGTGCCAGTAAATACGCTACTATATTTCTTATACATTAAGAGTGTGGGCAATCTGTCACAACACTCCCCTTAAGTGTGGGCAATCTGTCCAACACTTGCACAATTTTTATTCAAAATTGTGGGCAATATGTCCCAACACCCCCTCAAGTGCGGGCAATCTATCCAACATAGAATAAGTCTTAAACAAAATGAAACACATGCAGGGGACGGAACGGGGAGGCTAGTTATTTTCGGTATATTAAAAATCTTATATAATTCAGTGCAACACAGTTAGTTTTTTTAATCCAGTCCATCCGATATCCGACTGAAATTTCTTACTTCCGTCCAGAACACATGGTGTAATATCAATCAAACTGTATTCTTTTGAAACGACATAAATAAACGAAAAGTCATCTCGAAACAGTCGGGTTTGAATTGGTACATGCCGGGTTAGAAGAATGAGACATTTTTTTTATGACTGTATACACGATGCCGATATCAGAGGAAGATTTTCTTGCTATGTTGTCGTATTTTCTTGCCGGGTTACACTTCTTATGTGACATGTTGTACACGGTGAATAAAAGACGGCAATCCTTGAGAACTATAAAAAGAGAACATAATAAATGAAGAAAGATATATAAATACACCAATTTTATTGCACTAATATTAGTATTATTTTCAACATAAAAGGAAAGGAAAGAGGAATCGAGTAGTCATAGAATGGGCTTCAAAGAGAAAATGGTAATGGTACGTGGTGTTCACATGCATGCTACTTGCCCTTGTTTTAGCATTCGGAAAAGTTACTCCAACCGATAAATTTCACAGTAGGTCTCTTATACGCTTTTTATTATGTGAATTTTTCATGGTTTTTATTATACCATAAACAAATATCACTATAGGATGTTAAAATTGGTATAAGAAAATATAGTAGCGCCTTTACTAACATCAATTGATTTTAGTACAACGGTAAACGTTTGATCCTAATATGGAATCAGAGTGGAGGTCATGGGATCAATCATTGCTACCAACATTGTTTCCCCAATTATATTGTGCATGTGTTGGCCTCTTTGTTGGCCTTGTGTGCCATGTTGGCCTGGGCTTGTTATAGACCCACATTTGAGAGGACGTGTTAAAAGTACTATAAGTGTCTTGTGTGCCATGTTGGCCCGGGCTTGTTATAGAACCCACATTTGAGAGGACGTGTTAAAAGTACTATAAGTAAATATAGTAGCGTCTTTTGGTTTTAGTACTACGGTAAGCACTTTATTCTAATATAGGATGCATACATTCATTATTTAAATAGTCCTCTACTCGTTTATGTTTATTTGATACGTGAGTGAAACAGGTACGTACAACACGTGTCATAAATAAAATAATAACAATTAAACGCACTAATGCTATGAAAGTAGAAAACATATACGGAAACAATTAAATTACGTAAAAGCGAGACAGATGTAAACACTCTTTCCTTAAAAGAAAATTGTCATGCTATATAGATTGGGGTATGAGCAATAATCTTCGGGGAGACAAGAGTATAATCTTAATGTGGTGTTACTTTGAATTTTTGAACAATCGTCGAACACTAACGATGTACAAATTTAATTTAATTTCTCTTCAACAAATGTAAAATAAAATTGTTTATATGATATGAATTTTTGTATGTTACAACTTGGGAATTCGGTCTATGAATTTCCAGCATTTTTGGGGGAATATATATGAGAAAGGAAATTGGATGTTACACGCCATTAATTAAGCCACTTCCCAGCCTTTATCTATGAAATTACCTTAAACCCAAGGATTTGAGGGGAGGTTCTACCCTAAAGACTCCAACATAGGGAGTCATGTGATATTCGACCACATTTATTCTGAATGAAACTGCGTGGTCCAGATTACTATGTTGGAGTCTCTAGGGTAGCATTTCCCGGATTTGAGGACTAATAATCAACATTTTTACGAGTCTACAAAAGTTTATTTAATTACTGTATAGCTTCTTCAAGTTATCCTAATTGCTGAGACTCTGAATTGGGCCTCAAACAGGGTAAGAATCCTTAAATTGGGCCGAACTTTGTTGTTCAAAATTGTCCATAAACGAAATAGTTAAAACAGATGGGGCCAAATGGGGAGTGGAGGGGGCAATGTGGGATAATGGATTTGAATACGTTTTCCATTCCCTGCCCCGACATTCCTTCTAATAGAAAGTTCATCATCTGTGTCTAGGTCTTCCCTCCTACATGAGAGTGCTCTCGCCCTTTAAGACATGTTGATGTTTTTATTATCGTTCTCCTTTTAAGTGTGGAGCAAAGAAGGGTGGAGTGGGTAATGTATGTGGGATAAGGGAGCTTATACGCCTTTTCAATTCTCTTCGCTTACATTTTATCTCCTACACTGGGTATCATTTTTCATTCAAAATAAATAAATCTAAAGCAAAAATATTTTTTTTAAATATAGTGCAATTACATCCCTTATCTAACACGGGATTCAACTTTTTTTTTTTTTTTTTCAATTTCCCAGTGAATATTGTTGAGCAAGCAAAGGAGGGGACGAGAGTCGTCTCGAGCAGTACTACTACTAGTACATATCCCCGCAAACATTTCATGCCAAGGAAGCTTCATCTGGAAGAAAACGAAGAATGTGGTGGTCAAGGCTGCGTAGAGATCGACGACTGTTTCAGATTTAATTTGCTTTGTGGTTGTAGTCCTCAAGGGAAGTGCTACCAAGAAACACCTTGTGAAAGCATTCCATGCACAGATGATATCCATTGTCCACGGTCCATGTATCAGTCATGCAAGTGTCCTAATGGTGGAGGGATGTGCTTTGATGAGCTTACTCTTAATATAACCCCACAGTCTGAGGATCAATTCTGAGTTACTTACATTGCTTGCTTGCTTGCTTTTGATGTCTTAATTTCCTTGTAATTTGAATAATATTCTTGTACATTTGTGCACGGATAATCGTACTCGATCGGAAGGAATGTTTCTGATTTGTTTGTATCGAGATATATACAATGTCAAATTGTCAATTATCTGTTTTTCCATCGCCTTAAGCTTTTGAATTTTTTTTTTTGTAAATCAACATGATATTAGAGAGCCGGAGGTATTGAGTTTAACCCCCCGCCGCAAGTGCAGTCTTACACACACAAAACAAACAAACAAAAAAATTATAATTACAAGTGTTGGACCTCTTCTCCATCTTTTAGGCTCACACATGAGGAGGTGTATATAAATATATATACAACGTTAATAATCTACCTCATCATCAGCTATAATCACAAGTGTTGGGTCTCTTTTCATTCTCATAGGCCCACACCTGAGGGAGCGTATTAAGATATATACAATGTTAATTATCTACCTCCCATCAGTTTTAGTTTTTTTTTATATTTTTTTTCAGAGATGGTAGTTCAGCAGTTTGTTGTTTTAGTTTTTTTTATAAAAAAAGGGTTTGGTTGAGATCATTTAAAGTACTTTTATGTAGACAAATTTGATTACACCTATTATTTTCGAACGAAAATATAACTTTACCTCCAAAAATATTTATATAACTTCAGGTCATAAAAAAAAAAAATTGAACGACATGCGATTATTGAAATAAATTTGCTAGACACGAGAAGATTTTTCAGGACAGAATGAAATTCTCCCCCGATCCAAAATAACAGAGTCAGTTGTCAAAAAGTTTTGTACCAAAAGAACTGAGGCAGAACATTTTTCAAAACAACATTTATTGTTAATTTTCCTACTTTATCCTTATTTAATACTAGGTAAGAAGTTGAAAAAAGACTGTGATGCTGCCAAAAAATGGGCTCACCCACGTGGCGCATCTTTGGTGACTCAGCACTTGGCCAAGTGAAATAGACCACCTTCAACTTCCTAGCACCGTGCCCAGGAGGCTCTCCCGTCCGTCCTGCCACCACTAGTCTAAAAAAGCTCCTGATGTTGATCAATTTGGATTCAATAGAGTATGTGAAATATGCTTGAATTAAACCCTACCTGAGATTAGTCTGTTGTTTGATGCTCTTTGGTTATGATTTCGTACATATTCCATGTCTTAGCTAACTCTGATATGATTCAATGGATGAAGGACTTTGGTGCTGACACGAGGTAAAATTTAAGCATTGTTATTACAATCTCAAAGGAACAGAGTGTCTGCAATCTGTTTTGGTCAATCCGATTTCGAGTATGTGTGCAACCTCTATTGTTAGCCCAAGTCAATTTAGTTTGGTCCTATGATTCTGTCTTGCTGTTTTGCATATTGTAAATTAAACGGTAAATTCAGAGTACCTTAATAGCGGAAGAAATCATCACGATCGTTTCCTACATCCATTGTTACTCGACTATGTCTCCGTTGTTCCCGTCTTGATGAGAGGATTCCGACATCTCTCTCCTTGCCTACAACCATTATGTGTTGGTTTCTTTCGTATGCTTTATGATGGAGTAAAGCATTGCTTTTATAGGCGGAGAGAGGGCCGAAATCCGAATGACTTAGTGTTTAGCTTTAATCTCGGCCGTCCATCAAAGCCAAGTTTTAATCGGATTAAAACTTCTTTTAAATAACCAATAAATAATAAATAGCATATTTCCTAGGGAAAACGAATTTCCTATAAGACCACTATTACGGGGAAGGAAATTAATCGAGCTCTATAAAAGCCACGACATAATTTTTCTTACATTCTCCCACTTGGTCGATAGGAACATTTCATCAGTGTTTTCCTTTTAAAGGAACATAAGGCGCGCATTATATGCTAAACAATTTCTTTCGTTGGTTAGCGTAAGTGTCATCATTAATCTAGCTGTCAATGGGAGTCATAGCGGTTACACATCATTCTGCAACATGCTCCCTTCTATGTACCACAACATTGACAACCGTCTTAACTAGACCATAAGCGGAGATTACATAAACGGTCCCGTTATGTCTTTGCAAGAGACAATTTCTGTTTTAATAATTCCATTCGTAAGGTGTGTACACAATGGAAAACAGAAAACAATAATGATGTAGAAAAGTGACATTAAGAGCTCAACAAATATCAAACGTAAGTACAAAATAATTGGCAGAACACGATAATTGGGAGCTATCCTCAAGACCTATGCTTTCAATGTCTCTCTGTTATGTCTTGGTGGTAGTCCTTTCGTAAATATGTCTGCAACCATAAGATTTGTCAATATATGTTCAATGACAAACAAATTTATTCTAACATCTTGCTTCAGTAATAGATATTTAAGGTCCATGTGTTTTGGTCCCTTAGATATCATGTCATGCTTAGAGAATCCATGTCCCCTAGACTGCAGCCTCATAACATGCCACGTACTCTTCTTTCATGGTGGATGAGTAAGTCAACTATGACTTCTGGCTTTTCCGTGATACGGCACCTCCGTTTAGAAGATACACGTAGCCAAGAGTACAAAGTCTGGTGTCAGTTTATCCTCCAAAATCTGAGTCTGAATAACCAGTCACCTGTGGGTGTCTTGATTTTTAGTATGTGAGCATGTAATTCTTGTTCCTTTAAGTATCTCAGTACTTTCTTAGCAGCCTTCCAGTGAGACATTCTTGGATTGCTTTGAAATGTACCTATCATGCCAGCAACATGACTAATGTAAGGTCTTGTACAAACCTGTACATACTGTAAACTCTCTACAAGAGAAGCATAAGGATGTTTTCCATATCTTTACGTTCCAACTCATTCTGCGGAATAATATTAGAACAATAATGGAAGAACATGTCATCATGCCAAATCTTTCCAAAACTTTATCAATATAGGCTTTTGAGACAATCCTAAATATTAAATGCCCTGTCACGGAATATTTCTATCCCTAACACATAGGAAGCCCCACTTAAGTCTTTCATTTCAAAGTTCTTGAAGAGATAGGCTTTGGTTTCATGTAATAAACCAAGATCAGTGCTGGCCAATAATATATCATCAACATACAGAATCAAAAATTTGAACTTACTCCCACTGATCTTGAGGTATATGCAAGGGTCAATTGTGTTCTTATTGAAACCGAAAACAATAATGGTTTCATGAAACTTAAAGTACCGTTACCTCGAAGCTTGTTTCAGTCCATATATTGATTTCTTAAGCTTGCAGACCATGTCTTCATGACCGTCAACATGAAATCTTTAGGCTGACGCATATAGACTTTTTCTTTCAAGTCTCCATTCAGAAAGGCTGTTTTCACATCCATCTTGTGTAACTCGAGATCATAATGAGCTACTAGTGTCATGATAATTCTAAAGGAGTCTTTCCCGGACACAGAGGAAAAGGTCTCATTATAATCAACGCCTTCTTTCTGATTGAAACCTTTGGCAACAAGCCGGGCTTTATATCGTTCAATATTACCATTACAGTCGTGCTTAGTCTTGAAGACCCATTTAAAGCCAACTGGTTTGTGTCCTGAAGGTAATTGAACGACTTCCCATACTTGATTATCATCCATAGATTTCAATCCATCTTTCATGGAATCAATCCACTTACTAGAATTAACTTCCTTAATGGCTTGTGAAAACGAAACCGGATCTTTACGTGTCCCTTGTTCATATTCTACATGATAAAGCATGTAATCATCAGGATTAGCAGATCTTCTTAATTATAGTCTGTGGTGCTTCATCTATATTCTCATTGGCGATAATCTCAACATGGAGTTGTTGATCATTTATTGTATTTTCTTCATTGTTCGGCGGTTCAACAATGGAGAGATTCCCAATACTTTTCGGAATAGGGTTAACGGGACGGGTACCCTTATTTCCTTTATGATCACATCACGAATTTTATCACTCCCACAGATTTCGCCATTTTTGTAGAATATAGCATTACCGGTTTCAACAATTCTCGTAATATGGTTAGGACAATAAAGCCTATATCCTTTGGATTTTTCTGGGTAACCTTGAAGTAACCACTAACTGTTCTAAATCCATTTTCTTTACTTGTGGATTGTAAATTCTAGCCTCAGCTGGACAACCCCATATTTAGAGATGTTTCAAATTAGGTTTTCACTATTTCCACAGTTCAAAAGGTGTCTCTGGAACTGCTTTACTAGGAACCCTATTTGAAATATAAGCAGCTGTGCTTAAGGCATCCATCCACAGTCATATAGGCAAGTAAGCATGACTCATAGATCTAACCATTTCCATATACGTACGATTCTGCCTTTCTCCTACACCATTCCGCCATGGAGATCCAGGCGTTGTGTATTGAGCAATAATTCCAGCTTTTGGAGAATTTTTGCAAAAGGTCCAGGATGTTAACCTGTTTTGTCATACCTTCCATAAAATTCACCACTTTTATCCAACCTTATGATTTTCACCTTTCTATCTTGTTGCCTCTAGACTTCAGTTATGAACATTTGTAAAGTGTCCACAGATTAAGATTTGTCATGCAACAAGCATAGATAACAATAACGTGAATAATCATCGATAATGGTGATACAATACTTTTCTCCTCCAAAAGTAGGAGCATCAAAGGTCCACAAATGTATGTATGCATTATTTCAAGAAGCTGGGTACTTCTTGTGGCTAAATTGAGATACAAAATATTTAATGAGGCTAAGTTAAACAACACTTGCATAAGAGTAGAGTATACACAAGAAAATAAGGTGATCCTGTGGGTAGTCACCATAAATTCTACACATAATGTCGTGATACTCACACATAATTGAGTGATATTTTTGTAAAGAAGACGAACAAGGTATCTGTGGATATCCTTGACCTTCGTAATATACACTCAATATATCTTTTTGTTGTGATGGTAAGATGATTTTCAACAAAGAGGGCATCAAGATAAATTTTATAATCATCAATCAAAATCCCAGAATCCATGTTATTATCTAGAGTTTTGAACAAATTAAGAGGGCCCCTTTGCCAATCATTTGAACTTATGTGGCTACACTTAAAAGCTAACAACATAATACAATATAGAAGTTGCATACCAACCAAACTAGGGTCTAAACCAATTTATTCCTTAAATTGACATATCCCTTAATTTGAACCATTTGTCAATTCAACTGAATATCAATAAATTTCAACCACTTCACATAATGTGATCAAAATATTAATTCATCATAATGTCAGGCTGTTGTGGCTACACCCAACATTTGACGCCATTGACACTCAAAACATTGACAATCATACAGAGGTCAACTAAAACTTATGTTGACATAAACATGTGCAATGTAATACTTAAATATGATTCAAGTATGCATATAAATTGCCTTACTAGACTTGCAAAATAAATATGTCATGATCTAATCACTAAACATAATGTGAATAGTATGTCAAGAATTTGAGCTGCTGTGGCAATACTCTAAACTTGACACGACTATAATGACATATTTCTAATCTTTGCAAAAGTCAATAATTTAAAGGCCAAAATTTTATGATATGTCACAACTTTTATATGAACCAAATATCAACAAAATATGTAATTCACACTTTAATCATATTCAGTCACTTTATCAATAAGCGACTTTGTAGATTCGGATGTCATAACTTAATCATCAACAATAAATGATTTTAACACATAATATGTGACAACTCATATTCTAAAGAGTAGGCCTTCCAATTCATCACAAAGATATGAACATACTAAGTACACAAATTGAAAGTATATAAAAGAAGGAATGAACTGCTATGATAAAAGAACCATTATCATTAGTCACATATTATTTATCACTTAACGTGTTAAATCATCATTTATATAAAGAGAGACCAATATACTAATCAATTAGCTTTATGTGACTAACCTATTATGTGTCATTGTTTATCACTCACATAATGTGATAAATCACAAGATATATGACACAAGATGTTAGATTAAACACTTTATGTAGAGTCTTTCAAAACAATAAAATTTTACAATGTAACGAATTAATGTCACAAAGGAAAGACTAATACTTTTATTCAATCACTTGACTTCATGTGGCAAAACACTTATGTATCACAACATATGTCATGTACTAATTGTGACAAGTTATTTAATATGTGATACGTATAATATAGTTTGATTTAATAGTCTTCACTTAATGTGCACATAAGAACGAAAAAAAAAAAAAAAGTACACTCAAGCATAACTATACAGACGGACTTATAATATAATCAATTCTTCACGATTTCAGTAGTATAGCTAAATTGTGCTAACATGAATATGGAAGACTATCTTTAATTAATCAAACAATTTAAATGATATTCATTGGCTCAGATGTTGATCGTAATGCAATATTTTTTTTTTTTTGCCGAATAATGCACTAAGAACATTTAATGCAAGATTAACATAAAATAATCAACCGAAATAAAATGGCCCAAAGAAGTGATTGCATTGAGTGCTATTTAATTAGCATCCGTTATTTATTTATTTATTTGAAACAATAAATAAACAAGCAAATTATACGACAAACCTAATATAATATACTTTAGTGCCGGCCGCCGCAACAACATTCAGAAGATATCGTAATTGCTTAAACCTTTATTTATTTATTTGTTGTTAAATTTTGTTTTTAATAATAATAATAAACAGAATTGAAACGTAAACAATTATGCAACCCTAATTTTGCCACTATGCATTGCCGCCTATCAGCTTTCATCAATGCAGCAATTAACTTTTTATTTTTATTTTTAAATACTATCTTAATATTATCATTGCTATATTGATAGCACAGAACCCTAGTCAATATTGCTCAGCCGCCGGGAAGAGACAGAAGTTTGCTAGAACACTTAAAAAAAAAATTACTTGTACTCATGCACATAACCTTACGACCCTTTTCCAGCCGCATACTTTGACCCCAAACACCATTATGTGATACATCATTATTTAGGGCTGCGGATGCATACAAAGCAGGATCTAATATCATAAGGTTTCAACTTTTGCAATTACGGGTTGATTAAGCATCAGTGAACGATTAGCATCATTCCTTAATAATCGATCAACAATAGCAATGAAATTGAATTTTATAAATCAAATAACATAGATGATAGGTTGGCTCCGATACCACATGTAAATTAAACGGTAAATTCAGAGTACCTTAATAGCGGAAGAAATCATCACGATCGTTTCCTACATCCATTGTTACTCGACTATGTCTCCGTTGTTCCCGTCTTGATGAGAGGATTCCGACATCTCTCTCCTTGCCTACAACCATTATGTGTTGGTTTCTTTCGTATGCTTTATGATGGAGTAAAGCATTGCTTTTATAGGCGGAGAGAGGGCCGAAATCCGAATGACTTAGTGTTTAGCTTTAATCTCGGCTGTCCATCAAAGCCAAGTTTTAATCGGATTAAAACTTCTTTTAAATAACCAATAAATAATAAATAGCATATTTCCTAGGGAAAACGAATTTCCTATAAGACCACTATTACGGGGAAGGAAATTAATCGAGCTCTATAAAAGCCACGACATAATTTTTCTTACACATATATGATCAAATTTTGAAGTACAATCTGTGTGCTTAGCTGTGTTCTTATTCTATCCTTAACATCAGGTGCGGTCTGTCTGTTGCACATGTTTCAGGTTCAGGTTTAGGTTTCGATGGTTTAACATTAGATTAAGTCTTCGTTTTAGTACTTGTTTGGCATGAGTTTAGGTTCTGTATTTGATCTGAGAAGTCTATGTAAAAAGTGCTTACTTTATGCAGATCTCAAGTTCAGATCAACAACATAAGTACATAAGCATTTTTTGCTCCAGATGCAAAGGTCATTAGATTCAGATTCATATCGCAAATGCATCACATTTTCATTTACAGAATTGCATGGTACTGTACATTCATGCGCTTAGCATACTCCCAAGTTGCATTTTGCTTTATGTGTGATATTCATATGCATACAGTGTATAGTTTGTTGGAAATAAAAAACCTTTCAGCCTTCTTGTGTTTGATAAAATATGATTTAGCATCATTTATTTAATATTTGGTATTTTTTTTGAAATTTTTAGAGTTCATGTTAAGTTTTTGTATATTTATATATGATTGTTAATAATTATTTAATATTTTTTTTTGGTATATTAATTTTTGATTCTTCTATGGGTATGTGTATATTTTTATAGGCAGTTGATTATTAATATTATTCGAATATTTATTAATTATTATTATTTTTAAAATAAGACTTCTAGTGACAAAGCCTTTGTCAATATTAACCATTAATGTAAAAATGTGTTTATATCCTTTGGTGACAACAACACTGAATTAGTGATAAAATGTTCATTATTTTGTGACCAAAATTTTGTCGCATGAAAAACATTTCGTGAGAAATCCGGAGGTTTGTCATGAAAAGCTTTGGTGACAAAAATACAAGATTCGTCGCCACTGAATTATTTTAATGACTAATACACTGGTCGTCACAATAGACACCTTTAGCGTCACTGTTTACACAACAAACGCCGCGAAAAAAGTTTTGTCACGAAAACTTTTACTGACGGAAATAAGCAGTTTTAGCGACGAATATTTTTCTCACGAAAAGGTCTTTTTTTTGTAGTGGGTGTCTTCCCGACGTGTGTCCGGTTGTATTTTCCGTTGGATTTGTTTACTAATGAGAATCTTTTCTTTCCAGAAAAAAAAAAAAAAAAAAAACCACAGATAGACAGATAAGATATAGATTTCGTTCAACTAAGATTCTCAATGTTTGTCTAGTTTGTTTTTTTTTTTTTGTCTAGTTTGTTTTTTGATTCAATTATTAGAGCACCTGCATGCGATGGCAGGTTGAAGAATTGACATAACATTTTATAAAGGATTTATAACCATTGTGGAGTTATGATTGGTTAAAGTTTTAGAGCAAAAACTTTATAAGCAAGAGTATCACCAAGCATAAAGCTTCAACATTTTTCCACACTTAATAAATCTTTTATTATAAATATTCTCCTGCAATGTATAAACATTTTAAGAAGATTTTCTCCACAACACAATCTTTTTCTCTACTAGCTAGACATAAACCTTCAACAGCGCGTGCGCACACTAAAAAATATGAATCATGCAATGGATAGATCGGTTCATATATGCAAAATGAGCTTTTGTTCTTTTCTCTCTCCTTATCATCCCTCCTCCAATGGGGATAAAGTTTTACGAAAGGTTATAAACCTTGTGTAACTAAAGCATTGGAGATGCTCTAAGAACGGGTCCAAGGCTACACAATTCAGAAATGTTTTGTTTTTTTTTTTTTTTCTTTTTTTTTTTTTTTAAGATTTTTTTGTAGTGCATCCATGCTATTAAGCTTTTTAAAAAAATTAATGAAGAGTCAATTTTTCTATCTTTTTTATGTGTTTTGAGACCCCCTCTCTCCCTCCTAAAACTCATTTGATGCATTTTTGGGTTGTTTTGAGCTATTTTTGTTGCATTTTCACCACTTTTGCTCACTACGGGGTACGAAGTATGATAATCCAAAAACCATGTCATTCTTGTTGCAAAAATGCATGTTTAAGATTACTTTGTCTTGCAAAATTATGCGGAGTATGTTTTGTATGGTCTAATGCAAGACGTAGGTAAGGTAATTATAAGCCCTGTTTTGTGTGGTCTAATGCAAGACGTAGGTTATTATAAGCCCGGAAAGTGAGATATGGAAAGAGAATGGAGCATGACCAAAGCCGGAAATGAAAAGCGGAAGATAAATGAAGATTTGGAGAAAACCGTCTGAGGCGCACGCCTGAAGAAAAGAGGAGCTCACTGCAAGATTTTCAGCACCTAGGCGCACGCCCAAGTCACTTAGGCTCATGCACGCATGAGAAAGAGGCCAGCATTCAATCGATTTCGGAAATCTCAGGCGCACGCCCAACAATATCAAGCGTGTGCCCTGGAAAGTTGGAATCCTTCTGCCAACTTATACATTTCTGGCACATGCCTCAACTGCTCAGGAGCATGCCTAGGAAATCGAGCTTATTACTGGCTGATTTTGCCACTTGGAGCACATGCCGTGTCAATCCCAGCATGTGCCTCGTCATTAAGCTGAGCCTACTGCCAAATTTCAACACTTCACGTGCACGCCTCAGCTACTTCAAACGCGTGCCCCGACAGGACGTACGGCATCAAATGTGGCAGATGGTTTCATTCCAGACGCATGCCCCGATGGTACATGTGCACGCCTAGATGGGAAAATTATTTTAGATAAAAACTTTATAAAATGATGATGTAGAATATGATGTTAAAACTTTATGATCGATGATACTCTTACCTTGGTTCCATTATAAAGTCTTTCTATCATAATTTTTTTCTCATATATGGATAGCCATTTTTATAACAATTAATAGAGGAACATTTGTTATCTGTTGTCGCCATCTTAATCGTAGTTTGATACTAATCCAGTTTATTCTTAAAGTTTCACTACTTTTGTATTACCAATAGTAAAAAAAAAAAATCAGGTTTTATTTTATTTTATATCTGTGGCATTTGGATTTTAAAAAAACTAGATTTATCTGTGAAAAGCTCTTAAAACGACGCTCCGAAATACTATGATTTAGTTGTTACGGAGTGTAGCGCAAACAAGTCGATTCTGAGATGGACCCACCGATAATGATCGTCAAAGCTGCCAATAGAGTTTCGAGATATTTAAAGAGCAATATAGAACTAGGTATTCTATTTTGAGGTGACAATACATTGAAACATGAAAGGATACACCGATTCGTATTAGGCATGTTGTGTGGAGCAAATAAAATATATTTATCGTAATGTTATGTTGTTGGGAGATGCTACATCTTAAATTCAAAAAGACATGCACACCACAATATATATATATATATACCCAGAAGCAAGCTCTTCAGAAGATGGGTATACAACTATGGCTAAATCTACATGTAAGGTGGTAAAATGACTTTTACAAGACTTACAAATCAGATTTCCGCTGTCATGCATTTTTTGTTTTTATTATATGACAACGCTAGTGTGTCATACATGTACATTGTCCGAATCCAACTTTTTTCATTAAACTACAAATCACTTTTCCGTCCGTGTTTGTGATGGATTTCATTCAAGAACTTGTGTTCTTTACTCTTCATATTATGACGCTTGCAGTGTAATCACACCGTGATATTTCAACAAATTGAACCTTATTTTAATATAAAAGTATGGAATGCTTTATTAGGTTTTGTATAGTATCAATTAATAAAGCCGATATATATTTGAGGTTTTTTTTTTTTTTTTTTTTTCAGAACTGCAATGCTTTATTATGCATCCTTCAGTAAACAGGCCGGTCAAACAAGCTAGCGACCGGAAGAAGCCTTATACAAATACTTTTGTGACAAATGTACTAATTCTATGTTTATAAAAGTATGGAATTGGATTTTTTTACAAATAGAAGAGGTTAATTAATACGTTACCCTCAATGTAGAACAGCATCTAAAATTTCTGTAAACCCTTCATTCTAAACTCACCACACGTTAATACTGTGAGAGTGATCACAAATTAACTTTTAGTTTAATTATATATCATAGTTATGCATATTATATATATTTGGACGATCAAAAATAGAATAAGTCTTAAACAAAACAAAATGAAACACATCCAGGTGACGGAACGGGGCGGCTGGTTATTTTCGGTATATTAAAAATCTTTTATAACTCAGTGCAACACAGTTAGTTATTTTAATCCAATCCATCTGATATCTGACTGAAAATTCTTAGTTCCGTCCAGAACATATGGTGTAATATCAATCAAACTGTATTCTTTTGAAACGACATAAATAAACGAAAAGTCATCTCGAAACGGTCGGGTTTGAATTGGTACATGCCGGGTTGGAAGAATGAGACATTTTTTTTTATGACCGTTTACTCGATGCCGATATCAGTGGAAGATTCTCTTCCTATGTTGTCATATTTTCTTGCCGGGTTACACTTCTTATGTGACATGTTGTACACGGCGAATAAAAGACGGCAATCCTTGAGAAGTACTCCCTCCGTTTCAATTTATCTGAGGCAGTTGCCAAAATCATGCATATTTAGAATGTGATAATTTTTATAATGAAATGACTAGAATGTCCTTGTATATAATTAATGTGACCTTTTTTTATATCTCATAGTGTAATAAATAGGGGTAATCGAATACTTGCCCTTGTTTTAGCATTCGGAAAAGTTACTCCAACCGATAAATTTCATAGTAGGTCTCTTATACGCTTTTTATTATGTGAATTTTTCATGATTTTTATTATACCATAAACAAATATCACTATAGGATGTTAAAAGTGATATAAGAAAATATATTAGCGCCTTATTAACATCAATTGGTTTTGGTACAACGGTAAGCGTTTGATCCTAATATGGTATCAGAGTGGAGGTCATGGGATCAATCATTGCTACCAACATTGTTTCTCCAATTATATGGCGCAAGTGTTGGCCTTGTGAGCCATGTTGGCCCGGGCTTGTTATAGACCCACATTTGAGAAGGCGTGTTAAAAGTATTATAAGGAATAGCGTTTTTTGGTTTTAGTACAACGCTAAGCACTTGATCCTAATATAGGATGCATACATTCGTTAGTTAAATAGTCATCTACTCGTTAATGTTTATTTGATACGTGAGTGAAACAGGTACGTACAACACGTGTCATAAATAAAATAATAACAATTAAACGCACTAATGCAATCAAAGTAGAAAACATATACGGAAACAATTAAATTACGTAAAAACGATACAGATGTAAACACTCTTTCCTTAAGAAAAAATTGTCTTGCTATATTGATTGAGGTATGAGCAATAATCTTCGGGGAGACAAGAGTATAATCTTAATGTGGTGTTACTTTGAACTTTTGAACAAGCGTCGAACTCTAGCGACGTACAGACTTAATTTAATTTGTCTTCAACAAATGTGTAATAAAATTGTTTATTTGAGATGAATTTTTGTATGATACGGCTTGGGAATTCGGTCTATGAATTTCCAGCATTTGGGGGAATATATATGAGAAAGGAAATTGGATGTTACACGCCAATAATTAAGCCACTTTCCAGCCTTTATCTATGAAATTACCTTAAACCCAAGGATTTGAGGACTAATAATCAACATTTTTACGAGTCTACAAAAGTTTATTTAATTATAGCTTCTTCAAGTTATCCTAATTGCTAAGACTTTGAATTGGGCCTCAAACTGGGTAAGAATCTTTGAATTGGGCCGAACTTTGTTGTTCAAAATTGTGCATAAAGGAAAAAGTTTATCATCTGTGTCTAGGTCTTTCCTCCTACACGTACAAGAGTGCTCTCGCTCTTTATGACATGTTTTTATTACGTTTCTCCTTTTAAGTGTGGAGCAAAGGAGGGTGGAGTGGGCAATGTATGTGGGATAAGGGAGCTTATGCACCTTTTCAATTCTCTTCGCTTACATGTTATCTCCTACATTGCGTATCATTTTTCATTCAAAATAAATAATTCTAAAGCAAAAATATTTATTTTAAATATAGTGCAATTACATCCCTTATCTAACACGGGATTCAACTTCTTTTTTTTTTTTTTTTTTCCTTTCAATTTCCCAGTGAATATTGTTGAGCAAGCAAAGGAGGGGACGAGAGTCGTCTCGAGCAGTACTACTACTAGTACATATCCCCACAAACATTTCATGCCAAGGAAGCTTCATCCAGAAGAAAACAAAGAATTAAAACGAAGAATGTGGTGGTCAAGGCTGCGTAGAGATCGACGACTGTGTAATGTCCCACATAGGAAAAATAGTAGAATGATCACCCTCATATAAGTGTGAGACATAAATGTCTTGTCAACTCGGGTTAGTTCTTTTAGACCAAGCGATGACGGCGGTCTAAGCTTGACCGGACATTTATGACTCATTTAGCGCTACCAGGCCCGGGGTCTGGGGGCGTTACAGACTGTTTCAGATTTAATTTGCGTTGCCTTTGTGGTTGTAGTCCTCAAGGGAAGTGCTACCAAGAAACACCTTGTGAAAGCATTCCATGCACAGATGATATCCATTGTCCACGGTCCATGTATCAGTCATGCAAGTGTCCTAATGGTTGAGGGATGTGCTTTGATGAGCTTACTCTTAATATAACCCCACAGTCTGAGGATCAAGTCTGAGTTACTTACATCGCTTGCTTGCTTGCTTTTGATGTTTTAATTTCCTTGTAATTTGAATAATATTCTTGTACATTTGTGCACGGATATTAATCGTACCCGATCTGAAGGAATGTTTCTGATTTGTTTGTATCGAGATATATACAATGTCAATTATCTGTTTTCCATCGACTTAAGCTTTTGAAAAAAAAAATGGTAATTCAACATGATATTAGAGAGCCGGAGGTATTGAGTTTAACCCCCGCCGCAAGTGCAGTCTTACACACACAAAACAAACAAACAATAAAATTATAAATACAAGTGTTGGACCTCTTCCCCATCTTTTAGTCTCACACTTGAGGAGGTGTATAGAAATATATATACAACGTTAATAATCTACCTCATCATCAGCTATAATCACAAGTGTTGGTTGGGTCTTTTTTCATTCTCATAGGCCCTCACCTGATGGAGCATATTAAGATGTATATAATGTTAATTATCTACATCCTATCAGTTTAAGTTTTTTTTCATTTTTTATTTTTAGAGATCGTAGTTCAGCAGTTTGTTGATTTAGTTTTTTATTATAAAAAATAGGTTTGGTTGAGATCATTTAAAGTACTTTTATGTAGACAAAATTGATTACACCTATTATTTTCGAAGGAAAATATAACTTTACCTCCTAAAAAATTTATATAACTTCAGGTCATAAAAAAGAAATTGAACGACATGCGATTATTGAAATAAATTTGCTAGACACGAGAAGATTTTTCAGGACAGAATGAAATTCTCCCCCGATCCAAAATAACAGAGTCACTTGTCAAAAAGTTTTGTTCCAAAAGAACTGAGGCAGAACATTTTTCAAAATAACATTTATTGTTAATTTTTCTACTTTATCCTTATTTAATACTAGGTAAGAAGTTAAAAAAAAGACTGCATTAATTGTAACATAGAGATTTTTTAGATATTGTATCATTAAAGTCATAGCATTAAATCACATACTTTTTTTTGAAGGGATAAATCACATTCTTAATAAACGTATTTTTGGCAACTGCCACAGGTATTTCGAAACGGACGGAGTAAAAAGAAAATGACACTGTTTCTCTTCTTTTTGAACCTTTTTTTCCGCCTTAATGTGAACAAAAGTTAAAATAAAGACATTGAAATGTTGTTTTTATTCATTTCCAAAAATTAACTATCTTTCTCTTAATACGGAGCGACGAGATAAATTATTCTCAATACCGATAAATACATTTTAAGAAAATATAATATCTTTCTCAAAAAAAAAAAAAAATTATATATATATAACTAGACTGAAAACCCGTGCAATACACGGGATTGATTAAATTTTGAAATTTTGAAATTTTTAAATTTTGACATGGTTGATTATCGTTTTCTTAGAAATCATAAATAATCACATGAATTATGCACACATGTAGCTATTACATTTGAATAGTTATTAACGTAGTAGATAACATAAGTACATGCACATCTTATCATCAGCAACTTAATAATTACTACCTCCGGTCCATAATATAAGTCACCGTTGACTTTGGCACGCATATTAAGGAGGCGATAACTAATCGAATTTTTACACTATCATGACGAAATTACCCATTGTTTACACTGCAATTGACTGAACAAGGGTTAGAGGGTAATTTCATCATGATAGTGAAAAAATTCGATTAGTTATCGTCTCCTTAATATGCGTGCCAAAGTCAACGGTGACTTATATTTTGGACCGGAGGTAGTACATACTAAATGGAAACTGCAATCCCAAAAATGGTATTTTAAAAAATGTCAAAACAATGATACTTATTATACACTCTTGTCATTCCTCAAAGTGTGTTTGATACTTGGCTGCATAAACTGTGACTCATATTGTTGCCCTTCAAACACTTCAATCATTATCGATCCTGAGCATTTTCTTCATTGTATGTGATGAAATTGATATCGCAACATTGCCTCGATCATTTGTAATTTACCCATCAAGAACAAAGTTCGACCACGTTGAACCAATCAACAAAAAAACTGAAAGTCAACATTGGATGATCCACATAGGAATAAATTCCACCTAATCATGTTAATTAATTATGTGCTCATGAAAGTAACAACTCAACCACAATAATAAATAGAAGTGATAATAAAACAAAAAACATGTTTACCGTCCCACGTCATCAAGTTATTCAGCCTTTGTCCCGGATTTTATCAATACAAAACAACAAGTAATAAACCGGTTAACCTCAAGTGCAAGGATCGTAGTATGGAGGCTAATGCCGGGTCGATCTTACGGGGAACTAGACGAATGTGAATCCTATTTGTTTTAAACTAACTATGTCACGAATCTAACCTAAACAAATAACTAACCTAAACAAATATGCAGAAAAAGTAACTAGACAGAGGATTGCTCCAATGCTAGGCAAGATTGAAAGCGATAAATAAACTAAACTAAAGTGCAGAAAAGTAAACTAAAGCTAAACAATTCAAGTTTTAAGGATTAAATCAAATTATAACAAACGAACAAGCAATTGATCCGCCTATCCTATCAACGTTTGATACTAATTCGGATTATTTCGTGATCTCTACTCAAATTGTGATTCACCTATCTAAGGCATGAACACCTACTTTCGTAGACAAGTTCGTTTTCTAATCTTCGATCTTTCGATTAAAGATTAAGTCTTTCTAACCTAGGCGTGAAATCTTTCAATTTCTAATCTAGAAAATCAATCTAACAACTCTCGTTTTTAGTTAGATCGAAGGTCCATTCTTTTATCATGGTGATCTAGGGTTGACATGACTCTCATCATATAAACAATCATCAAAGCAAGCATCTTTCGATTAAACATGCAAAAACATACAAAACATGATAAAAGAAACGAACTTGAAATAGATACTCACAGATTAATCACGAATCAAAACTGAATTGTTGAAGGAAGGCTTCACAACGCTTGTTCAAGGAGGGATTAGCCTCTTAGCATCCTTTGAAAGCTTGAATTGTTGAATAAAAAGTGCATAAATCTAACTATCTAATCTAGATGTTTTATTGCATAAAAACTGGAGAATAAAGGAGTAAAAACGCAGCCAAGCTGCTCCCTAGGGTTTAGGGATCGAATTGTATGTTTAGGGTTTGGTGAAACGCGCCTATTTATAGATTTTTAGGTCGGTTTCGCTGAGTCGGTGCCGTGGACGCCCGTCCACTATCTTGGACGCTCGTCCAGCCTCTATGAACGGAGAATGAACGCTAGTTCAGAACGCGTCTGAACTCTCTGAATGTAAAATACGATTATGGACGCCAGTTCACTTTTATGGACGCCCGTCCACTACTCAGCTCCAGTATTTTGCTCATAACTTCACTTCTAGGGCTCCAAATGAGGTGATTCAACATGCGTTGGAAAGCTATTTCAATCCTCTACAACTTTCATCAAGACAACTTTCCCTGAAAGTGCCTACAAGTGTGGACAAGATCCCCATGAAGTGCCTGGTTCCGGTTTCTTCAATGATTCTTCACTTAAACATCTTCCAACTCTTCCATCTTCATGTGATCATCGTTTAAGCTCCTTACTCATCATGAAAACGTATCTAACAACATGATAGAAACATGAAAAATGTAACATCATACGAATAAACATAAAACCAGCAATTAAACACATAATTTAATCACTTTTGCAATTAGACCCTTAAAAACATCACTCGCTTAATATTTCAATATAAAGGCCAATTCCTATGCAAATAATATAAATACGGGGAAAATCATCGTAAAATATATCGTTATAAAACGTACAAAATCACCCTTAACAGCCTTGAAGAATCTCCTGCAATTAAGTAAATATGACTCGGAATATGCTTTAGCGTTTATATCCAAGCAAAAACCATTAAGGTTTTGTAAGAAGTACTCTTGGACATGCTTTATGCAAATACTTAATCGTGGAAAGAGCAACAGATGACAAAACTGTATTTTTAGCTGTTCAAGATGCTGAATTATAGAATCAAATCTCACCAAAAACAACTCCAAGAAATTTTTGTATGAGGAATTCTCTAAAGGGTCCTCACGAAATAGTAGACCTGTTAAAAGGATCGATCTGAAAGCATGTATAATAAAGGGTCCTCACGAAATAGTAGACTTTAACAATATCCATGTCTATCAGAAAATTTCAAACAACTCATTTGGTCATTGATGTATGTCAACCAGATGACGTATTTTAATCCCATTTCTTAAGTCTTTACCGACGTTTTCGTATCAATTATAATAAATATCGTGATAATATAGTTTATTTCTGTATATAGTAGATATTATAAAATCTCACTATTTTGACATATTTTGAGGCTTATCAGCCTGCTTTTATTATCAGAATTACCCGTGGTTTTTCTCGTTTTGTTTTGTTACAGATACCACGTGGTGAATGTTGGAAGTAATGCCCGAAAGACAATTTCTGTAATTGTTTTTATAATTAATAAATGACAGATTTATTCTCATCTTATTATTTGCTTCGTGCTTATATTTAATACACTGCAGAAAACCTCAAGTCGTATCATATGTAGCCATATAACTTAGTGTGTGTCACACATGAGGATTAAGTTTATTGTGATACACTTGAACTATTAGTCCGTGGTGAACTTAATCAAAGTATGGGGTCTATTGATTAAACCACCATTAATGCGCCCAGAACACTTTACTGTGTGACCATCTTATCTGGACCTTCGATATTGGTTATCTAAGTGGGGCATTTATATATGATGTAGTCATATAGGACATGACCGATTTAATCTGAATTTCTCATATAATTCCGTGATTGAGAAATCTTATTAAATCACAAGATGATCATATATGGATTAACCTTAATCCTGAAGTGATTACAGACTCCTGCTTGTTTCAAGATAGGGTTTGATGTGTTCGTTATGGATCGTTAAGAGGCGCGGTCCGAATCACTTTCACGTTGGCACTATTCTAGGATGAGTGAGAAGTGTGTGCCTCACAGATATGGAATTCATTCATTCCTGCGGGAAGTAGAAAGACAATCCCCTTATTTGTTAATCCTAGAAACTGATCGATCCGCGGAGTTCGTATTGGTTATGAACTAATTGATCACTAGTGGGTTAATGGTAAATAAGGATAAGATGTAGTGAAGAAGGTTTAATGAAATAATCCCGCTTCATTACATATAGTCTATGGAGGGTTAGTCTGTATGTAATGATTATATCGATGGGCACTTACCGACTCGACGTTTTGAGAATAAGTTATATCTATAATCGATAGAGTTCAGTTTCGGATTTATGGTGGCGTAATTCCGGAATTAATAAGTTGAGTAGAAATATTCTGTTCGATGAATATTTTATTCAATTTATTGTAGCTACGGGTTATAGGTCCATGGTCCCCGGGTTGGCTCCTAACACGCGAGTGTTTTCTCGTTTTGTGGAACCTCGAGAATAAATTAAATAGTTGGTATATTTAATGAATATGCAATATTGTTTATTTGGTAAATAATTTGTAAAATAGAAAAAACATTTTCTATTAAATTTAATGGAAAATGTGGCGCCATATATGTTGGATAAATTAGGAAAAGAAATTTTCCTAGATTATGTCACATGTGTAATTAATTATTTATTTGAATATAATTTATGGAAAAGAGATAAGTGATTGATTTTTTGGGAATTATCTCTTATCTTATGGCAAATATCTTTTCCTTATGGAAATAGGTAATTGTGGTGTGAAAAGGATAACTCTCTCTTGACTAGTTATTTTCCTATATAATGAGAGTTCCTCCCAACACAATTACACATCATTATTTACGCCACTTATTACCAAAATAGAAGAGAAAAATTAGTTTCTTGTTCTAGTCATTAAGAGAAAAAAAAACATAGGGTTTTTCTTGAGCATATTCGAGGAGGTTCTACGGCAATGATCGACGTCCACCAGTAGTCGCTAGGAGGTACAATCCGGAAGACTGCGGCTTCTCCCTCTCTGTCGATTTACTATTCCTCTTCAATTAGGTAAATCTTCAACCTTCTCATAGTTATATAAATTATTTATGTGAATCGTATCGTGATAAGATCGCATGCGGATTTATTCGTAGCTTCTGTTGTGCATGATCGGGCGTCTCGATCGGTGCTGTGAATCAGATCTAACGATCCAATTGTGGATCGAATCCGGATTCAGGTTTCTGTATATCCAGCAGTGAAGCCTTGGGATTGCGACGTAAAGCCCGATGGATACGGAAATATAATTATCAGAATAATTATTATAAAAATTACGTTACAACTGCCATGACTTGATCCGGCGTAGACCGAGGGAATCCGGTTTATGCCGGATGTTAAGATTTTCAGATCATTGCATTAATGGGCCTAACTGATTCTAACAACCTGACATGACCCGGTCTAGACCTGGAAAAGTCCGGCTTAAACAGGAAGTGGACCAATTATTCTTCATATCCACTATTCACATACAGAGACAGATATATATATATATATATATATATACATATCGGAAGAGAACGAAAAAGAGAGAGAGCTTGGTTCACCATCTTCACCATCAGCTTGAAGACACCATTTTCACCAAGGCTATTAGAGCCAAAAATAAATAGTTCCATCTTAGCTATTTTCATCACAACTTTAATTCCTAGAATAATAGTTTAATCTCTTGGTGTATTTGATTGGAAGAAGCTCAACAACTTGGTGCAACCTCCATTGAAGCTAACCGGAGACGAAAGCAAGCTTGCCTTTGCAACTTATCGGTTGTGATCGGTAACATAATATTCTAGTTTTATTTTGTATTGTTAATCTGATTGCTATGAATGCTAAATTAAATATGTTAGTATTTGTAGTAATGAGTGGCTAAACTTGTAACTAGCCAAGGCATTGTAGTTGAACTAATTAATCTCTTTTGGTTGATCGGATGATGATTATGTTATGTATATTTTAATTTCGATTGTGTTGAAGCTTTTTCTACTTGTATTGATTGCTTGTTTGTGTTGGAGTAATTAACCAATATTGGTACACACACACTTAGTGGATACCGAACGGAGATATTAGGTGTGAGAACAAGGTTGAAAAACCGGAAGGTAAAGTTGACCGTTGTCGGAGTTCAATTTCTTATCCGGGGAATGAACTAATTTGTACTCGTGATTTTATCATGTCAAATCATTAGGTTTAGGGCTCTTAAACCAAGGAGGAGACATTGAACAATTTTGTACACTCGTATGAGGGGAAATTGTTAGAATAGGAGTACACCGTTCCACACGTTTGGACACCCTTAATAGGCCGATTGATCACATCCATGAAACTAAAAGCGATCAATGAAACTGCCTTGGTTAGTATCTTATTATTAGTGACGTAAAACTATTACTTTTATGTTAAACTGCGACTTAGATCAAGATAATAATAGCTAATTGGTGTTTAACCACACTTTATATTGCGTTTCCCTGAGGAGACGGCATTGTTTACTAGACTAGACTACAATTTGACCCGGTACACTGCCGGTTAAATTGGAACATTAGGAAAGTCCACATCAGTCATGTTCTTTTTTTTCAACTGATTTATTTTATGTAAAATATATCCATACATAATAATATATATAGAAAGATACATACCTTTCACATTGATTTCTAGGTTTGGTCAACGAACTGAAAAAAAGTTAAATGCCACAACAATTTACCAAAATAAATGAAACAGAAATATGTAAATTATTCAGCTTAACTGAAATTGCAAAACTGAAAAGCCTTATATCTCAGTTCTAAGTGTCTTTGTCATTGTACGCAATTCAAAAAATTTGTCCTGCAACTATACCAAACAATAAGGTTGTGTACAACATATGTTATTCAAAATAGTTATTGTTACCGAAAGGCATAACTACCAGCCATGATTTTACCACCTGTTGCAGAGCCGGATAATCTCTCTCAATGATGATATCAATATTTTTCATAGCATTCGTCTCTTCTTTCGACACCCCACATATCCATTTATGTCAAAAACCCATGTAATGAAGGAAAAAAAGAAAAAATAAAACTCACCAATGCAGTCACAATTTCACAAACACGAAATGAAAGTCCACGCACTGTCGGTGAATCTACGTTTTGAAACTCCACGCACTGTCAGTCTTAGATAGAACCGCATCCGTTACTACTAACCTAACAGAACCCCCTAACACAGCAGGTTGAACATAATAGGTTAAAAGATGTTAAGATCAAGCGCTTACCGTTGTATTAAAACCAATTGGTGCCAGTAAATGCGCAACTATATTTCTTTATAGATTCAAGAGTGTAAGCAATCTGTCCCAACACCCCACATATTTTTTTTCATTCAATAATGTTCCAACCAGGGTTCGATCCCCTTACCTCTGGCTCCGATACCATATTAAGATCAAGCGCTTACGGTTGTACTAAAACCAATTGATGCCAATAAAGGCGCTACTTTATTTCTTATATATTAAGAGTGTGGGCAATCTGTCTCAACACCCCCCCCCCCCTCAAGTGTTGGCAATCTGTCCAACACTTGCATAATTTTCATTCAAGAGTGTGGGCAATCTGTCCCAACACCCCCCCTCACGTGTGAGCAATCTAAAACCAATTGGTGTCGTTGTACTAAAACCAATTGGTGTTAGTAAATGCGCTACTATATTTCTTTATACATTCAAGAGTGTGGGAATCTCTCCCAACACCCCCCCTCAAGTGTGGGCAATCTGTCCCAACACTTGCACAAGTTTTCATTCAAGAGTGTGTGAATCTGCCCCAACACCCCTTCAAGTGTGGGCAATCTGTCCCAACACTTGCACAATTTTCTTTTTAATAATGTTCCAACCAGGGTTCGATCTCGTGACCTATGGCTCTGATACCATGTTAAGATCAAGCGCTTACCGTTGTACTAAAACCAATTGGTGCCAGTAAAGGCGCTACTTTATTTCTTATACATTAAGAGTGTGGGCAATCTGTCCCAACAAAAGATGAAATTGAATTTATTTTTTTGAAATAAGCACCATTAATGTCATTCTATCGTGAGAAATTAGATTGGAAAAAAAAAAAGCGAATGAAAACCTGATAGATCGAATGAAACCTCGAATGGATGATGAATTTATCTTCGAATTGTGGTTATTGTCTATGGTTTTGTTCTTCCTTTGACACCGTTGTAGATCTCGTTGGGATTATAGTGTAGATGAATTATGTTCATGTTTGTAATTCAAAAACATTTGAAATTGAAGGTAAAGGTGATTTTCGGAGATAGTGGAGTTGTTTTCGCGGATTTCTCGGGGATTGATTACAGAATCGTACGTTGAAGAATTTTCGGAGCGTGGGTTAGTGTTCTTTGTGTTGAGGGTTTTTTTTTTTTGCCTATTAATGACCGGGTTTGGAGCGGGTCAATCAGGTAATTGGGTTAAATCTCTCTCTCTCTCTCTCTCTCTCTCTCTCTCTCTCTCTCTCTCTCTCTCTCTCTCTCTCTCTCTCTCTCTCTCTCTCTCTCTCTATATATATATATATTGATATCAATTTCAATCTGTTGTTTCAAATACACTCTATATAGAATATAATTATATTATGTGAACTTTGAATCTAAAATATCAATCTTTTCTAATCACAAACTTGGACGGAACTAGGAATTATTGGTCGTGTGGCTAAGAGACTATATAAGTATGATAGGGTGGGCTGGATTAAGACATTTAACTATGTTAGACTGAATTATATAAGGTCTTTTATGTACCGAAAATAGAGACAGGATAGGTGCTCTAATTCCATCCCTGATAACAGTACGTATATTCAGTTTCAAGAAATGATCGCATAGTCCGAATCCAATAATAATACTCGAGTTTACTGGTCGGGAATTGAACACTGTAAATGTGGCAAAATATAACTAATTATTATATAAATATACAAACTGTATGATCAACAAATAAATAGTAAATCATTAACATAATATTGCATCGCAAAAAACCGTTGGGGACTATTAAGTACATGAGCTACCTACATAAGGAATTCATGAACTATATAATTACTCTACGTACTACTTCCACCTATATTGGAGGCACATTATTGTTTTGGCCACCTTATTATTTATTTTTCAAAGCCATCTGATGGTCCAGATTATTCTATATGTAAAACACCACGTTTGCCACGTATATATAACCCTCAGCCATAGATATTAATTGAAAAAAAAAAAAAATATATATATATATATATATATATATATATATATATATATATATATATATATATATATATATATATATATATATATATATACATTTTTGTGGTTATCATTTGCATGAATTCCTGGACACTGGTCGGAATTCTTAGCGACACGTCATAATTTACCAAGTATGATTACGGATTAATGGTTAATATTTAAAAATTTTAACAGATCAGCTAGTATGTATTAATATATAAAAAATAAAAAATTTTGTAAAAAAGAAAAAACCCCTATGATTTTTTCTTTCCAAATTTAGGGGGTTCAAGTGACCCATTTTGCTCCAGTTATCATTTAACTAAAAACTACTTGTTTGAAATCAGATCAGACTTGATACCTACTTCTATTAATAATATAAATTATCATTCGGGCTTAATTCGCTCCAACTCAACCTGGTTATATTTATTAGTTGAAATATATTACTGATTAATCATTCATTTCATATCCTAAATAATTGGATTTTTTTAATCCTTCCACGCATTCATTTTTAATATTTTGATCTTTTAAATATATAACACATTGAAACACAAATCAATTGATATTACAAATCCCACCATATTCTCTTTTTGCTTCTTGGATAACGATATTTGAGACAACTCATCATTGTTTTCCTGAAACTACTTATAGTTCATCTCTCTTTCATCCACATATGAAAAATGCTACGCTCATCATTTTTCTCTTATGATCTCACTCAAATTTTGTCTTGAGTATGTTATGATTTATCTAAGTAATTTATGTCGTAGGTGATAGATGATCTTCACCTTGGGGAGCACCAGTTTTGTTTGTGAAGAAAAAGGACGGCAGCATGCGGATGTGTATTGATTACAGGGCCTTGAACAATCTGACTATCAAGAATAAGTACCCACTACCCGAGGATAGATGATCTGTTCAATCAGTTGCAGGGTCGGAAAGTGTTTTCAAAGATTGACTTGCGGTCAGGCTACCATCAGTTAAAGGTTAAAGTGGCAGATATTCCGAAGACAGCTTTCAGTACTAGATATGGACATTACGAGTTCCTTGTCATGCCTTTTGGACTCACTAATGCTTCATCTGCATTTATGGATTTGATGCAGCGGGTCTTCATGCCTTACCTAGACAAGTTTGTGATTGTCTTCATTGATAATATTTTGGTATTCTCTAGGGATGAGGCAGAGCATGAAGAGCATCTACGGATTGTTTTGGAAACGTTGAAGAAGGAACGATTGTATGCAAAATTTTCCAAGTGTGACTTTTGGTTGGACCAAGTGAGCTTTTTGGGTCATGTCATTTCAGGTGATGGCATTCAGGTTGATCCGGCCAAGATTGAGGCAGTTAAGAGTTGGCCTACACCGACTACAGTTTCAGAGGTCAGGAGCTTTCTGGGTTTGGCTGGTTATTACAGAAAGTTTGTGAAGAATTTTGCAAGGATAGCTACTCCACTCACCAGACTTACACAGAAGAACACCATGTTTGATTGGACACCCGAGTGTGAGTTAGCATTTGAGTTATTAAAGGACAGGTTGACTACAACACCGGTATTGGCAGTACCCGAGGTGTTCGATGATTATGATGTCTACACCGACGCTTCAGGGCAGGGTTTGGGTTGTGTGTTGATGCAGGGAGGAAGGGTCATTGCCTATGCATCCAGGCAATTGAAAGTACATGAGAAGAACTATCCTACACATGACTTAGAGTTGGCAGCAGTGGTTTTCGCATTAAAGATTTGGAGGCACTATCTGTATGGGGTCAAGGCTAGAATCTTCACCGACCACAAAAGTTTAAGGCATTTCTTCACTCAGGAGAATTTGAATATGAGGCAGCGGAGATGGCTAGAGTTCGTGAAGGATTATGACTTGGACATTCAGTACCATCCGGGAAAGGCAAATGTAGTAGCAGATGCCCTGAGCAGGAAACCAGTGGTTTTAGAGCCCGGTGTTGAGGCTATCACAGCAGGGGTTGATGATTTGCAGTTTAGCAGATTTGATCAGATTGAGGACCGTCAGTTTGCAGCACCGTTGTTGGCTAGATCAGAGTTGATGGATGAGATCAGAGCAAAGCAAGACGAAGATGCAATTTTGGTTGATTTGAAGAGGGTTGCAAGAGAGAAGCCTACAGTTGGCTATGTGTTGGATCAGAGTGGAAATCTGTGGTATCAGGATCGTCTCTGTGTGCCTAATGTTGGAGATTTGAGACGGAGAGTTATGGAAGAGGCACACAAGATCGCTTTTGCAGTGCATCCGGGTTCTACCAAGATGTACAGGGATTTGAAAGAAAGATTTTGGTGGCCCTCAATGAAGCTAGAGATTGCTAAGTTTGTCGCTGAGTGTGATGTCTGCCAGAGAGTGAAAGCTGAACATAGGAAGCCAGGCGGGATGCTTAAGTCTTTGGATATCCTAGAATGGAAATGGGAAAAGATCACTATGGACTTTATTTCAGGTTTGCCTAAGACGAAGGGTGGACATGATGCTATTTGGGTAATCGTTGATAGATTAACCAAGTCGGCTCATTTCTTGCCTTTCAAGATGAATATGCCCTTGGCAAGGATGACGGAACTATATATGGACAATATAGTTGACAGACCTAAACCTAACCTTGGAAACGGCGCCAGAAAGCTGACGGACATTACCTAGGCTATACAGATCCTAACCGGCAGTGTACCGGGTCAAATTGTAGTGCTAGTCTGGTGAGTCAGGTCGTATTCCTCAGGGAAAACATGGTAATTCTTTTAAGTGGGGTTAAACACCAAGAAGCTATTATTATCTAGATCTAAGTCGCAGTTTTTACTTTTTCCTGGGTTAGATTATGTTAGTAGTTAGATTGTTAGTAAAGCAGTAAATAAATATATAAATATAAAAATAGATAATATATATATTTTTGGATCTAGCCAAGAATACTTTATTGAATCAATATCTTTTAGTAGAAATAAATGAGACAGATCTTCCTTTATTCAAGGTGTAAATTATATATGAATCGGTGTACTCCTAAGCTAGACAACTCCTCCTCACACGAGCGTATGAAATTGTCATATGTCAAATGTCATCAATCCAAGGTCCACAACTGCCCCATGCTAATCTTAGTTAGTCTGAACAGTACCGAGTACAAATCTACCCCGGATAAAAGAGGTTATTCCGTTCGTCAGACGGCCGATGTTATTCAAGAGGCTCCGGTTGTCAAGCGGATCGATTTAACACAAACGGTGTAGTTTCAATTAAACTGTGATTTTAACATTATTAAGATCTCGAGTACAAATTTCAATAAGATTCATCTTTCCAGGACAAATCTGCCCCCGGTAGGAAATAGGATTCCGTTAATCAGACGGCCATTTTTACCCTCCGGTTTTTCTATTTTTACTCATATCCTGACTTCTCTGGTCAGTACATCGTCAGGTTATATGTGGTATTCATCATGATTGATTACGTCATTCCGAATATATTATCGTTACGTAGTGAAATAGAAAAAGATTCATTTATAATTGGTTTTAATCATGATTACCAGAGTCGATCATTCATTTTACCAAAAGATTAACTAATTCAGATTCATATCTTGGCTAGATATATTTTTAGTTTAACATAGTGATAGATACAAAAGTAATAACTTGATAAAATTACCCGTTTATTGTAGATCTAAGTCGTATCCTCTGAAAATAGCAACTTCTTCAATACAATTTTCTCGGTAATTCTCTCGAGCATTACAACAGTACTAATTTTATTTATAAAAACATATATACATACATAGACATATGTATATACGGGCCCGAAAACAAAATTAAAAGAGAAAAGAGATGAAGAAGGGACATGAAGAAGAGGGGAATGGAAGAAATGGGAGGAGGTGGAGAAGAGAGATCTTGGCCAAGAGTGGCCAAGATGGGGCAAGAAAGATGCAATGGAAATGGGGAGTATATATAGGAGAGATATATATATATATATATATATATATATATATATATATATATATATATATATATTATATATATATATATCATCATATAGTCTTCACATGGAGGTGGTGAGCCATCATCAAGCACATGGGAGGAATATTACATGGGAGGAATCATTGCAAGTAACATGCACCACATGGGAGAATATAATCAAGTTGGAAAAATATCTCCACTTTTCCCGCGTTTCTATATCAGCTGTTTGATAAAATAACCATAACTTGAGTTGTAGACCTCCAATTGACGTGATTCAAAATGCGTTGGAAAGCTCATTTGAATATCTACAACTTTTATGAAGAACTCTTCCCCTTAAAATGCCTCTATGTTGGGTCAAATGTCCGTCGAAGATATTTTACGGTAGAAGCGCGTAGGACAATTGATCCGTTTGAACTTGTTAGCTTATGGCACATTCTTCCATCCACCAAAATACATCTTCTTAGGCTCAAAACATGTCGTTACGTGGAATCTTGGTCAATGTATAATCCTGCAATGAACCACCAAAACACCAAACGTAAATCCGACACAACACACCGGTTACTAAACCGGTACAAAACTAATAAAAACTTAGAAAAATACGATAATTTATATAATAACTACTACTTATACATTTGAATAAAACTTAGTAATTTTGACTTGATTTGATACAATAATGCTCAAAATGATATCAATATTGGGGTAAAATGTCGTAATAATGATCATAAATTTATCTCTCATCACAACCCCCTACTTAGCTTTTGGTCGTCCTCGAGCAAAACAAGCGATAAAACAAAATGAATGAGAGATAAATTCATGAAGATATAAGGTATAAGGAACAACTAGATAATACAACCATTAGAATTACAACCAGGCTTTAACCTCAATATAAGTGTATAACAGAGTGTGTGTGTGACAAGCCTTTTCAATTTTCACTATCCTCTCTTGAATAATTCAAGCAAACGCACAAATATCCATTCAGACAATCCTAATGACTTTCCTAGATATAGGCAGTAACAGTTCCACACAACGTCCTCCCGTGTACTTATTAGGATAATCCCTAAAGCATATCATTCAGTTTATACTGGGGATAGTCAGAAGATAGCTAAGTTTTCAACCACTCTTAAACAAATTTTTTTTTTTTTTTCACTTTTTTTTTTGATGAGTTTAATTTCACATTTGTAGCATATGCCTTCATTCCCAGCAATAGGACATTTCGTGATAACCCCCTAGCTGGACTACTATCATCAGGCAGTCGGGAGCTTTTAAACCTCATAGTGATATAGGACGTTTCGTGATAACGCCCTACTGCACTCAAATCATTGGTAGCTACAACCGACATATAGATAGTTCATCTTTATTTTAATTCCACTTAACTTATATCCTTTCTATCACATTCAAACCTTCAGATATTCACAGTACACGTTCAAAAGTTAGGTACTAAGTTGCTGCTATTTCTAGGATAAACCACTAGGACACTGAATGGATACAGTTTAAAATTTTCGTTTCAATATCAAAGGCTTACGTGAAGGAATTCATGTTACACAAATATATTTGGAATTACAATGCACTTACGGTTCACGTTGGTTATACACATCCAAATTGATCATTATATCTTCAAATCTATGAAATATATACCTTATACAATTTATTTTAATCAACTAAATAATGCTCGAAAAATCAAAAACTAAGGGATTTATTGATACAAAATAAACATTAATTCCATTGCTAGACCAACGACTCCACTCCCCACTTACGAACTTACATTGTCCTCAATGTAAAGTGAGTGTAATTAAGTTGTTGGGAAAGCAATGGTGCACTAAAACAAGTCAAAACAAATACTCGGATGATAAAAAGGGTGGGTGGGTGGGTCAAAGTTATGACCTCCTCAATTCCATAGTATATGAACTAATACATGTCACACGTTATTTGAAATTTAAAACAGACTAGATCATGAAATGTAACGTATAGCAAAGTATTAACTCTGAGTCTTTTATACCCAGATCCTCAAGGGTTATTTCAAATCGTTCTAACAACCTAAGTCCAAGAAATGACGCATTTGAATTTTCTCTTTTTTTCCATCAGGATTTTCGGATAACCGCCTAATCGTTCCCTTTTAATGTCATTCAAACATTCATCCTAAGACTTGGTGAAACAAAATGAAAATCAATCCTAAGTATTAGCAAAGTATCATCCAAAGTATGAGTAATTATTATGTTTAACATTTTTACGGGCTGCCTCCCGGTAGCGCTTTTTGGTTAACGTCGTTTGCTCGACCAAAATGATAATGATTAACTAATATAATATACTAAACAAAACGGGATACTTCTAACAATTACTCACAAAAGCACGTAACAATTAAGCACATAATCCACTAAAAATAAATGCTTAAGGAGTAAAAAGGAAGGATAGTACCCGTCATTGACTACATTTATAGTCTATAGCCAGACTTTACCGTGCTTCAGTTTTTAAGGCACTGGTGGTGGGTCATCCTCACGCACCGCATTCTCTTTAATACCGGTCTCCAACATAGAGCAGACAATTTCCACCAATCCAAGCGATTCTTGACCTTTTCCTTTGATTTTCGAGCTTTGGGTTTGCGAGCTTTCATATTATTGCTGAAGTCATCTTCTTCAATTACCTGCGTGTTAGTACAATCCACAGCAAAAAAAAAAACACAAAGTGTACACACAAGAACAAGATTCTAGTGTAATGCATGGATATTTCAATGGAATGTAAGTGTTGAAGACAACGCTCTCATGATTAACTCCCAAACTTCTCCCTTACTAAAATCGTCAAGAAAACATACATACTTTTTATCCAACTTCATCTTTGTAATAGGGATAGAATGTATACCTCCCTTACCTTTGTCATTAGATGAATATGGTAAAGCTTCATCGAATGACTGTGTTTCATCATTCTGTACCTTTTTCTTCAAAATATGCGTTGGATATGGTGTTGCCTTATCTGGTTGAACCGAGATGAATTTGGGTTGAGCTGGATAAGGTTCGGTTTGAATTGGCCCTTTCAAACTTGGTTCCTTCCAACCTGCTTCCAATTCTGATTATTTCTATTTTTATTTTATTTATTAATATTCCCTTGGGCATGATCAAGCCCTCGTTCAGGTGTTTCATCACTAGTTTCAGTCATTCTCGTATTTCGATTTGAAAATGATACTTGGTCAGGATTTCCCTGACTGATATGACCGCGTTTACTCTCTACTCTTAACTGCCTTTCGTAAGTGTTTATGTCAGGCTTATAAGGAGTGAGTGGGGCCTTACCACTTCTGGTCATCAACTATCGAAAAATAGAAAAATAACTTGAAATAGATAAAACCTGAATCAGATGGTATTTCATTACTGATTTCGGCCGTTTTCATAACTCGATTTGACAATTCTTGTGGAATAGAAAATATCGAATAGAAAATAACACGAAATCGATAAAAAAACCACTTTTTTTTTCTCTCGGTAATTACCGAGTCCACTCGGTATTTACCGAGTGTTTTTTTTTTTTTTTTAATTGGTATCTTACCAATAGGTAGGTACCAACAAAAATAAACGAACCGCGTTTACTTTCTACTATCGAAAATAGAAAATAACTCGAAATTGGTAGAAGAAGAAAATTGGTAACTAAAAGAAGGTAGATACCAACGGAAAATAAAAAGAAATGTGATAAGAAGAGTGTTGACTTATCCTCGAGAATTTTGAGCTAATACAAGTAGTAACCCTAGACACAAAGAAAGAAATTAGCGACGTTTTCCCCGGCAACGGATTATCAAGGATATTTTCCTAGCGTCGTTTCCTAGGGGACGTAGACACAATGCCTTCGTTCCCCGGCAACGGCGCCAAAACACTGACATCGCCTAAACCTAGGGAAAACATGGTAATTCTTTTAAGTGGGGTTAAACACCAATAAGCTATTATTATCTCGATCTAAGTCGCAGTTTTTACTTTTTCCTGGGTTAGATTATGTTAGTAGTTAGATTGTTAGTAAAGCAGTAAATAAATATATAAATATAAAAATAGGTAATATATATATTTTTGGATCTAGCCAAGAATACTTTACTGAATCAATATCTTTTAGTAGAAATAAATGAGACAGATCTTCCTTTATTCAAGGTGTAAATTATATATGAATCGGTGTACTCTAAGCTAGACAACTCCTCCTCACACGAGCGTATGAAATTGTCATATGTCAAATGTCATCAGTCCAAGGTCCACAACTGCCCCATGCTAATCTTAGTTAGTCCGAACAGTACCGAGTACAAATCTACCCCGGATAAAAGAGGTTATTCCGTTTGTCAGACGGCCGATGTTATTCAAGAGGCTCCGGTTGTCAAGCGGATCGATTTAACACAAACGGTGTAGTTTCAATTAAACCGTGATTTTAACATTATTAAGATCTCGAGTACAAATTTCAATAAGATTCATCTTTTCAGGACAAATCTGCCCCCGGGTAGGAAATAGGATTCCGTTAATCGACGGCCATTTTTACCCTCCGGTTTTTCTATTTTTACTCATATCCCGACTTCTCTGGTCAAGACATCGCCAAGTTATATGTGGTATTCATCATGATTGATTACGTCATTCCGAATATATTATCGTTACGTAGTGAAATAGAAAAAGATTCATTTATAATTGGTTTTAATCATGATTACCAGAGTCGATCATTCATTTTACCAAAAGATTAACTAATTGATTCATATCTTGGCTAGATATATTTTTAGTTTAACATAGTGATAGATACAAAAGTAATAACTTGATAAAATTACCCGTTTATTGTAGATCTAAGTCGTATCCTCTGAAAATAGCAACTTCTTCAATACAATTTTCTCGGTAATTCTCTCGAGCATTACAACAGTACTACTTTTATTTATAAAAACATATATACATACATAGACATATGTATATACGGGCCCGAAAACAAAATTAAAAGAGAAAAGAGATGAAGAAGGGACATGAAGAAGAGGGGAATGGAAGAAATGGGAGGAGGTGGAGAAGAGAGATCTTGGCCAAGAGTGGCCAAGATGGGGCAAGAAAGATGGAATGGAAATGGGGGAGTATATATAGGGAGAGATATACATATATATATATATATAGCACATGGAAGCCATCATCAAGCACATGGAAGCCATCATCAAGCACATGGGAGGGAATATCCATCATTGCAAGTAACATGCACCACATGGGAGAATATAATCAAGTTGGAAAAATATCTCCACTTTTCCCGGCGTTTCTATAGCGGCGCTTATTGATAAAATAACCATAACTTGAGTTGTAGACCTCCAATTGACGTGATTCAAAATGCGTTGGAAAGCTCATTTGAATATCTACAACTTTTATGAAGAACTCTTCCCCATAAAATGCCTCTATGTTGGGTCAAATGTCTGTCGAAGATATTTTACGGTAGAAGCATTCAGGACAATTGATCCGTTTGAACTTGTTAGCTTATGGCACATTCTTCCATCCATCAAAATACATCTTCTTAGGCTCAAAACATGTCGTTACGTGGAATCTTGGTCAATGTATAATCCTGCAATGAACCACCAAAACACCAAACGTAAATCCGACACAACACACCGGTTACTAAACCGGTACAAAAACTAATAAAAAACTTAGAAAAATACGATAATTTATATAATAACTACTACTTATACATTTGAATAAAACTTAGTAATTTTGACTTGATTTGATACAATAATGCTCAAAATGATATCAATATTGGGGTAAAATGTCGTAATAATGATCATAAATTTATCTCTCATCAATAGTGAAGCTTCATGGAGTCCCAGTCTCCATTGTTTCTGATCGGGATTCGAGGTTCGTCAGTCGGTTTTGGCAGAGCTTACAGGAGGCATTTGGTACTCGGTTGGATTTGAGCACCGCATTCCATCCTCAGACAGATGGTCAGTCTGAGAGGACTATCCAGACACTTGAGGATATGCTTAGAGCATGTGTCTTGGAGGTAGGCGGATCTTGGGCAGATTATCTACCAGTTGCGGAGTTTGCTTACAACAACAGTTATCATGCGAGCATAGGCATGCCACCGTTTGAAGCTTTGTATGGTAGAAGATGCAGGACGCCATTGTTTTGGGATGACGTTGGGGAGAAACAGCTTACTGGGCCAGAGTTAGTTGAGCAAGCCAAAGAGAGGGTTCAGTTAGTGAAGAAGAATCTGCAGATAGCTCAAGATAGGCAGAAAAGTTGGGCAGATGTCGACGGAGACCGCTTGAGTTTGAGGTTGGTGATCGTGTTTACTTGAAGGCATCACCAATGAGAGGAGTAAAGCGTTTTGGTCAGAAAGGAAAGTTGAGCCCGAGGTATGTTGGACCTTTTGTGATCCTGGAGAGGATTGGACCGTTAGCCTATAGACTTCAGTTGCCAGAGTCAATGTCCAGAGTTCACAACGTCTTCCATGTATCGATGTTGAAGAAGTGTTTGACGAAGACAGAGGTTGAGTCTACAGTGGATCCAGAGATACTTCAAGACAACCTCGCTTATGATGAAAAGCCGATTAAGATTCTGAACAGGAAGGAAAAGATGATTAAGAGAAAGATGGTTCAGTTGGTTCTTGTTCAGTGGAGCAACCATACACCTGAAGAAGCAACTTGGGAAGTTGAAGGTGATATGATCAACGAATTCCCGGAATTTTTGGATTTACCAGGTACGTTCAAGTTTCGAGGACGAAACTCCTCTTAAGGGGGAAGGAATGTAATATCCCGATTTTTCGGAAAGGGCATTTCCGTCTTTTAACGAAAAGTCGGAATATTATATTTATAATTTTTGGATTTAAAAGAAAAAAAAATAAAAAGGGAATTAATGGATTTGGAAATTATGGGAGTTAATGGGATTTAAGTAGGGGTTAAACTCCCATTATTCACATTAGTCAGTTTAAAAAAAAAAAAAAAAAGGAAACGGGTTCTTCATCAGAGAAGCAGCGCAGCATTGGGAAAGAAAGAGGGCTGGGAGAGGGTTTCAAAAATTGAAGCTAATCCGTCGCTCGTTTGTACAGACTCCTCAAGGGAAAAACGTTCTACGTAACGCAAGGGTCGTTTGGATACTAATTTCGCCCAGTGAAGGTTAGTCTTTATGGAGTTATGGTTTACGAGTTTCGGACGAGTTTGAAGGTTAGATTTCGTTTTGGCTTGAAACCGTCGAATTTCTACCCTTGATATCTCCCTCGTTTCTATTCCGTTTTCAGATCGTAGCATACCGTTGGAATCCTCGTGACGAGAGCTTCGCATCGGTACCAGGAACAGCATCTAATTCGGAGTATTTAGGCAGAAAAGGTAAGGAGAAATCCTTACGTTTTCAGTTTCGAATTTGTAGCATTTGTGTTGTTTTCCTTGCTGTTTTAGTGATTCAATTGGCGTTAAACTGATGTCTATGAGATGGTTGATGTTTTGGTATGGCTGGTAGATTAATTGCGTAGGACTTGGTTGAGAGAGTTTGGTTTTTGGTTGAAAAATGGATGAAAACGATGAGGGTTCGCGATGCAGTTTCTGGAAAATTCCCAGGTCGGACGGGCGTCTGGTCCTTCAGACGGGCGTTCACCTGGAGCTGGTCTTTCAGCCTTGTTTATTGTGGCTTTCAACTATCGTTTAGGATTGTTTAATCAACCTTAAACCTTTGTAAACGTATTACTATTTTATTTTAAGACCTTTAAAACTTACTTAAGTTTAGAGTTGGTCTTTTGATCATGATGAGTGGTGTCGGTGAGGGAGTGTTATCTAAATGAACTAGGATGGCTAGTTAATCACTTATTACTACACAACTTGCTAGATAAAAGATTAAACACCATGTGGTCTTGGGTAGATCTTGAAGATCTATAGCGTGATGTGTGAACAGACAGTCAAAGTGAAGGTCCTATCGGCCTGCAGGCCTATAGGCATCGCCGTATGTTCATACTATCGGAACCGGTTATTGTATCCTGAAGATTTCAATACGTTCCGGGGTTATTGTATCCTGAAGATTTCAATATGTCACGTTCCACCTTGATAGCATGTTGTAACAAAGATAAGCTAAGTAGTTACAGTTTAGGCATATTGGGAGATGTAACCTTTATGCGTAGAATCGAGTCGGTCTTGCCTTTTTAGTAGAAATCTAATAATAATGAACCTTATATATTCTAAGCTTAAACGTACTTCTCTCCCTTACTGAGTATTATATACTTACCCCTTGTGCATTTTTGTTATATGTGCTTGGGGGTGAGAAGGCGAACAGGATTTCGAGTATTACGAGGAGTATGTTCCCGAGGAGGATCTCTGAGCTTGATATTTCATTTTATGCACTTTTATTTATATTTGAGTTGTTGTACTGTTTTATATACTTTTTCATAGTACCTTGGGATGACGTGTGTTCATCTCTATTTCTTATTTCATAGTATTTCCGTTGGACTGTTCGAGAGACTTCAGTTGTATTGTTTTGATACACTTTCAGCTTTTAGTACTTTTTCTTATTCTAGCATCTTTATGGACATTTACTACCCGAGCATTAAATTTCCGCGCGCTTCGATTGTATTGATTGTAGGCTTACATATATAAATGAATTAAATTTTATTTATATATGTGCCGAACGTCGTATTTTCGGATAAGGGCTCGGTGTCCGGGAGTGGGGCGTTACAACTATCGCCTTTATGTAATATATGAATGGCCTTTTATTTTCCGGTCTTTAAATATATGTATGACTATTGTATTGTTTTTGCTTTCATTTAATATTGTCAAACAAGGTGACTTATATGTAACGTTTACGTATTGAAAATCTCATGTTAGTTATAGGCGCATTTAAATATGATATATGATTGAAATTATATGGAAGGAACATGCCGTACCTTGCACGGCATACTTTACCACTAGTCTAAGTCATTAATTCCTAAATCTACATTGTAAAAGTACAATTTTTTTTCCCTTCAGCAGGAAAAAGATTTTTCATTAATAATTGTCCTTAGAATTAGCAATAGCTGCAAAGTACTATCAGATGCAAAAGTAGAGAAAACATCTTTTTGCCTTGGTGGTCTGAAAGCAACTTTTTCAAAGTGTGGAAAAAGGAAAAAGAGATTATATTCAAGGCGACTGTACTACCTGCCTACTTTTTAAATTTTTTTTTTTCTTTTTTGTTTGATGCAAAATATTGTACTTTCTAGTATTTAAAGGTTAAATATTTGTGTACGGCGAAGTTCACTTTGAAGAGTGAGAAAACAAGAGTGAGAAAGTGGTTCTCGTGCCTTCTAGTCCTATTCAGTAGGGTTCACTATCGGAATCTGCCATCCTTCTTGCCTTTCCTCTCTACCTTCCATCCGTTTTTCAGCCCAACCTTTCTTCCTTCTTCTCAATCTGTCCTTGCTTCGTTGCTCTTTCGATTATGGATAAATCCACAAGTTACGAGCTGAATGCTGGCTCCGCACCGGCAGCAAGAAAGCTGAAGATCGTCCTTCCGGCGAGTGCGACGGCCAAATCCAAGGAAGAATGCAAGCGTAGTTTGGTGGTCAAAATTATCTCAGAAAAGAATGTGGGCTATGGAGCTCTTATGGGGACTTTATCAACCATCTGGAAGTGCAGAAAGAAGTACGAAATCATCGGTCTAAGCACCAATTTGTATCAGATTCAGTTTGATCTGGAACTCGATGCCGACAAAGTGCTCATGGGTTGCCCCTGGTACCATGACTCTCAACTAATGATCATTAAGAAATGGCGGCCAGGCATTGAAAATGAGGAAGGGGCTTTCCATCTTGCCCCGGTTTGGGTTCAAATTTGGGGGCTGTTATTGGAATGGGTTTCGGAAGCAGCCGGGGAGGAAATCTGCGAGCAAATGGGTACCGTTCTGAAGAAGCAGGTTGTCTTTGGTGGTAGCAAGTATGGAAAATTCGTACGCTGCCTTGTTGAAATCGATACTTCTCAGCCTCTCCTGCAAGGTATGTTGGTGAGCCAAGATGGGGTGGAAAAATGGATTAGTTTCAAATATGAACATGTTTCCTTATACTGTGCTTATTGTGGGATTATTGGGCATAAATCATCCTGTTGCTACGCCAAAGTTATTGATCAGAACGCAGGTATTTACAGAGAGGAAGTTTTTGGTCCAGAACTTCATGGCTTTCCAATTAAATCTGTCACAGTTTCACCCCTTGTTCCTGGTAAGTCTCAGATGCCGTCTGTGAGTTGCCCTGTTTCGGACACACCGTCCCCTGAGGCCGATGACGGTGAGAAGAACCAGCTCCCGAGTGGACGACGGTCGGAGGTTGACTCTAATGTTAGAACGAGCTTAAACCCAGTGATGGCTAGTGAGAGTCAACAGACGGACAGAGGGAAGGTGAGTGTGAATGAAGGAAAAAGCAAGGTTGTTTACTACGGGGAATCCTCCTCTTCTCAAGGGGAGCCTAATGTCATGATTGTGGAGGAGGAATTTTCCCCACCGAATGTGGGCACTCTTCAGATTGAATGGTATGCGGAGGAGGCCGATACGCACTTCCCTGCCCATAATTCTGGAGTTATCATTGAGGATGTGACTGATATCTTGGCTGATTCTGAACTCGCATTGCCGGTTTCTCAAACGGAGGATAGCAAAAAACGTAAATTCACTCTCGTGGATGCTTCTTGTATCTTCTACCCGCAAGTTGATGATCTTGATACTAGAGGGTCGTGCACAGTCAGTGTTGAAGCTGTTGGTGATGAGGAAGCCTTTGATTTATCCGAACCCTTTCTTAAGAAGTTGAAAATTTTTAATGTCACAAATTCAGACGCAGCTTTCGATGGGGTGGAGGCAGCCAGCCCGAAGTGGCTCCCGCCTTCGCAATGAGGATCATGGTGTGGAATTGTCAAGGGGTGGGGAGCTCCTTGACAATTTCCCAAGCCGAGGAGATGTGCAGACTCCACTCCCCGGATATCTTCTTTTTGTCTGAAACGAAAAATCAACCGAGTTTACTACTAAAGTTATGTAAAAAATTTGGTTTTGATTATGTGCATACTGTTGACCCTATAGGGCTCTCGGGGGGCCTAGCACTTTTTTGGAAGAAGGACGCAGATATCATCTCCGTGTCTTGCTCTTCTTGCACCATTGAAGCTTGTATCAAAGGTACACAGCCTAACTCTGTCTGGTGGTTTATTGGTGTCTATGCTAGCCCCGTCCCTTCTCAAAGAAAAAGTCAATGGAGTCTTCTACTTAATCGTATGTCTCTTTGGGGAGACTGTTTTTTGCTAGTTGGGGACTTTAACGATTTGTGTGCACATGAGGAAAAAGTAGGGGGTAGAACCAGGTTAGATTCTTCTTTTTCCGACTTTAGAGGCTTCATCTCCTCTAGCGGTCTTATCGATCTGGGCTTTGTCGGTCACTTTTGGACGTGGAGTCGTTGCAGAGAGGGGGAGGAGCCCATTTTTGAGAGATTGGACTGAGCTCTTGCTTCCGCCTCATGGTCCAATCTCTTCAAAAACGCGTCTGCTTCCCATCTTGATATGGCTTCCTCTGACCACTGTCTTTTGGATATTAGATGCATTAGTAGGAGTGTCCAATCCAAACGGAATTTTTATTTTGACGAGAGATGGGTGGGCAAGCCGGGCTTTTTTGATGTTGTTAAACAAGGGTGGGATACGCAGGTGAGGGGTACTCCTTTTTTCAAAATTATCCATAAAATAAAGGAAGTTCGTATGAAACTCAATTGTTGGAAAAGAGCTAACATTTCTAACTCAATTTTAAAGATAAAGTCTTTAAAAGTTAAAATTAATGATACTATCCGAGCCCCTGTGTCTGTTGCGAGACTAAATGAGTTAAAGCGTGATCTTTCGCTTGCCTATTCCGAAGAGGAAAAGTACTGGAAGACTCTCTCCCGCGTGAGATGGTTAAGAGAGGCGATAAAAACACTAGATTTTTTCACTCAGTTGTCAATGGCAAAAAGCGGAAGAAGCTTATCCCGGGCATCTTCCGGGTGTCGGATCAATCCTGGGCTTGCTCCACAATAGAAATTGTATCGGAGTTCCAACAATACTATGCTAAACCGTTCTCTTCCTCGGGAATTAACGACTCTTTAATGCAGGAATTTGAAGACATGGAGGCTTGTATCACCCCGGAATTGAATGCTAATATCCTTAAGGCGGCAGATGAGAAGGAGCTGAAAAAGGCTGTTTTCCAGATGCACTCGTCCTCGGCTCCAGGGCCAGATGGTATGTCACCGAGTTTTTTTAAGAACTGCTTTAATATAATTAAAAAAGATTTATTAGAGGCAATTAATAACTTTCTAAGAGAAAAAAAATTCCCAAGTGAACTGAATCACACCTGCATTGCTTTAATTCCAAAAAAAGTACATCCTACGGAGCCGGCTCACTTTAGGCCTATTAGTCTTTGTAATGTCGTTTATAAAATCCTTTCGAAAGTCCTCGCCAACCGTATTCGTGATTGCCTTCCAATCTGTGTTAGCAAGAACCAAAACGCATTCGTCCCAGGTCGCCAGATGCTTGATAGTTACATTGTGGCCCACGAGTCAATTCATTACATGATGCATAAAAGGAAGGGCAAAGATTCTTATATGGCATTAAAGTTAGATGTCTCAAAAGCGTTTGATAGAGTTGAGTGGCCTTTTCTCTTTCACTTGTTGCTAAAACTTGGCTTTAGTGAGGATGTGGTTGCCATTATTAAGCAATGCATTACTTCTGTTTCCTTCTCCTTCATAATTAACGGGGAACGTGCTGGTTTTGTCAAGCCAAGTAGGGGTATCAGGCAGGGGGACCCCCTCTCTCCATATCTCTTCATAATTTGTGCGCAGGGGCTAAGCCACTTGCTAGAAAAAGCTAACCTGGAGGGGGGGGGTGTCCCGGGGTTGAGAATTGCTAGGAGAAGCCCCCGTATTAACCACCTCTTCTTTGCGGATGACTCTTTGATTTTTACGCGCACCGATATCAATTGTGCGGAGAATTTAGCAAATATTTTAAGCACTTTTGCGCAAGTCTCGGGGCAAACCATTAATCTTGAAAAGTCGGCGGTATTCTTTAGTAAAAATACTCCGCAAAGTAATAAGCATGGCATCTTAGCATCTTTTGCTGGTCTAGCTGAGGTTAGTCACTCTAAATATTTGGGCCTTCCATTGGTAGTAAGTAGAGCTAAAAACCAAGTCTTTAACTTCCTTGTCGAGCGATGTAAAAATAAACTAGAGAGTTGGAAGTTCAAGACCCTAAGTCAAGGTGGAAAAGCAATTTTGTTATCTTCAACATTATTTACTATACCTAATCTCGTTATGTCTGTGGTCAAGCTACCTAAAGGCGTCGTCCGCAAAATTCACTCCCTCATGGCTAATTTTTGGTGGGGTAATGACACTAAAAATTACTCAGGTTACCATTGGGCGAAATGGGACACGCTTTGTCTTCCGAAGGGTAGAGGCGGACTTGGATTCAAAAATGTGGAGATAGCAAATACTGTGGCGCTGGCTAAGACCCTTTGGAGAATCCATTTCCATCCCGACCTTTTGGTAGCGAAAGTTTTGAAAGGTAAGTATTTTCCGAAATCCTCCATTTTTACTTGTCATACCCCATCCTCCTCTTCTTTCCTTTGGAAGAGCCTGATGTCGGCTCAAAATTTTCTGAAAAATAATACTTGTTTCATAGTGGGGAATGGAAATTCCATCAAAGCCTGGGATGACCCGTGGATAATTCAAAATCCCTCCTTTTTACCTATTTCGCACGTCCCGCTTGATAAAAAAGATGTTTTGGTTAGCGACTTCCTATCTAATCATGCCTGGGATAAAGCTAAGTTGGCAGAGTCGTTTTGGCAGGTGGATATTAATCAAATACTAAAAATTCCTATAAGTCTTAGTGATATTCCAGATAAGAGGGTTTGTGCTTTTACTAAATGTGGTAACTTTGTTACCAAGGCAGCCTATGATGTTTGTCTTGAGCAAAATTTAACTGTCCATTCTCATCGTTCTATGTGTAGTGGTAACTTTAATGAAAAATTTTGGAAAAGGATCTGGGCCTTATCTTTGCCTCGGAAAATTAAGTATTTCTTTTGGAAACTTCTTAAAGGCATCCTCCCTACGTCGGAAAATCTCTGCAGGCGTTTTGGTTTTAATGATCCTACGTGCTCAGCTTGTGGCAGCTATGCGGAGTCTTCTGACCATCTTTTTATTACTTGTCCTTTTGCGCAATTGGTCTGGAAGCATGCAGGCATTGTCTGGGATGATTTTCTCCAGCCAGGTGCTTCGATTTGTAGTTGGTGGGATGTGGTGTCTATTAAAAGCCAGCAGGGAGTGTTACTTGATCGTATAATTTTTTCGTGTTTTATTTTATGGTTCATTTGGAAGGCTAGATGTAACAGATTTTTTAAAGCTGTTTGTTGGTCCCCGGATGATACTGCGAAGTATGCTAATGAGGCTTGGTTAGACTTCACGCAGGCACACCAAGAGGAGAGGATAGCTTCTAACACTGTTTTCCCCTCTCCTGTCTTGCAGCGCGCAAACCCTATGCCAGGAGTGGTTAGGGCATATGTCGATGCAGCCTGGAGGTCGGACACTTGTCTTGCTGGTTATGGAGCGGCTCTCTTCCGGGAGGATGGCACTATTTTGGAGGCTTGGGCGTCTCCGAGGTCTTTTTCTAGTTCAGTCTTCGCGGCGGAAGCTCAAGCACTGCGTTGGTGCCTTGTGAGATGTCAAGCTATGGGAATTAAAAAATTGTTATGTTTTACGGATAATTTATCTCTGGCTTATTGTAGCGAGCTTGATCACCCTCCCCCTTTTGACTCATTGACTCTTCTAGAGGATATTAGGTTGTTGATTTCTTCTTTTGACTCATGTCACGTTTTGCACTCTGATAGAGAAAGCAACAAGCTGGCCCATAATCTTGCAGCTTTCTCTTTCAGGTCAGATGTAGGCGTCTTTTGGCATGACTGTACTCCTGTATGGGCTTGTATAAACTAATATTTAATTAATGAAAGCTTTCGTCGTTTGTGGAAAAAAAAAAAAAAAAAATATTTGTGTACGGCATTCGGAAAAAAAGAAAATTGTTTAATATGTGACTTAAGCAGCATCTTACTATGAGATCGCCTGTTTAAATTGTAGGGTGATCCGACCACACATCCGTACAGTAAAGAAGATCCCACCGTTAGTTTTTTTTTTTAAACAAAAAATCGAAATGACATCATTTTTTTTTTAGGTGGAAATCACATCAATTTGATGATATTGTATTAAGACAAACTATCACTTACCGGATCACATTAACAAAACAGAGCAGGGGATCTGATTTTGTAACACAGGTTATTACCGTCCCACACCGGAAAAGTGGGATAATGATTTATTAGATACAATTTGGAAAATTTTATGATGGTAAATGACCATCAAATTGACCATCAAACTGACCACTATAAAAAAAAAAAAAAAAATTTGAGATATAATAGAGTTAGTAATTTAAGTTAATCATTTTAATCCAAGCAAGGACGATACTCCTCCTTCGGCAGTATCGCTATCAGATCTAAATTCCTGAGGATCCATCATGTCTTCCTCCTCCGGCAATTCTCTATCAGACATAAATTCGCGAGGATCTATCATGTTTTACTCTCAGACCCAAGTTGTCAGACGTTACAATGACATCTTATTATGAGGGTAAATAGTAAAGTTCTCATATTCACAATCAAAGATCATATTTCGAATCAGGGACGGCTCCAGGAATTTAATCATACGGGTCGGAAATTCGTCATATTTTACAATTACTAAATTTAATTTTATATATTATACTTCAATAGGGATCAATATATAAAAATAAGGGGATCGGTCTAATATATAAATATGTAGCTAAAAAAATTTTCAATGTAATATTTTTTTTAGCGGGTCTGGTGACTCATTTCCTTACTTGTGTAACCGCCCCTGTTTCAAATACAATAACAATCCCCGCCCAAACCCTAAAAAATAAAAATATCCGTCTCAATATAATAAAAATTCTATTTCTCAATCCCGAATTCCAAAATACAAAGAAAAAAAATTATAATTTCTAACGGTACTTGTAGGTTTAATCATGTTCCCAAACAAGCGCTCAATTTATACCAAAACAAGTCAATTCTCCCATATTAAGTGGGGCTTGTATCCTGCTATAATGATCCACACGCATTCGAGCATTCACATTTTTTTAAGGTTATTAGCAAAGTGTGTCACAATGTATAAATTTAAATGACCAAAGAAAGGAATAAAAAGATTAAATCAAACTTCAAGTTCAAGCATCCAAGCTAATTAAGCGAACGTCTCGAGCCCGTTTATAACATGAGGGATTAAACATTTTTATGAAGGACAAAGCCCCGTGTAATTGTGGTGTGGAGCAGATCGTTGTTTAATAATCATTTCTCTCAAATCTGTAAGCTGATAGAAAGGTTGATAGTTAATATTTTATATAATTCAACATGTCCCTTCAAGTACAAGTGTGAGTCTATCACAAAACCGAGAGAGGTTCAACACAAGTGATTGGGCCGCAAGAACAAGGGAACCAGCCTTAACGTCTTTCTTTTCAAAAATGAAACTACATCTTTGTGAAAAACCAAGTGCGGAGAAGAAGCAATGGAACAAAAGGCAAAAAAGATGAGTTTATTCAGTTCTTTCTTGATAATCAAACGTTTACAGCAGTCCTATTATTTATACACAACCTAAGCCCTAATTTACTGATATTCTGGTGCACATAAATACAAAAACAAATCAATTCAAACTGAATTTGGACGAGTTGTTGCTGCTGGACGTTGCTGCTGAAGATAAAGGTGAGTCTTGCTTGATTCACACTTGATCCGAATTTTTGAATTCTTGCCCACTGATTTATTTGAGATAACTACAATTTTGTCTTTTGAATTTGTAACTACTAGATAATCCTATCACTTCCACACACTACAGCTCAGCGATTTGTTTGAATTTCAGCCTTATCTCTCCAAAAATAGCCACCCTTATCACTCCTGCTCGATCTGTTTGTCTGTGTCTTTGTCTGAACACATGCTGTCTGAAATATTGTTGCTAATACCCCCCCCCCCCCCGCAAACTGTGCCTGGGGTGAAGGCACAGTTTGGTGAGGAACTGTTGTAAGGAATAGCGGGTAGAGGGTTTAGTAAACAGATCGGCCACTTGAAACTGAGCTGGAATATGCTTGGTGACAAGCTTACCAAGAGCTACTCGTTCTCGAACAAAATGGTAGTCTAACTCAATGTGCTTAGACCGGGCATGAAACACAGGGTTAATAGTGAGGTGTAGGGCACTTAGGTTGTCACAATAAATGATAGGAGGTGTTTGTGGTAGTTGTAAATCCTGACTGAGAAACTGGAGCCAAGCTAATTCAGCTGCTGTATGAGCAAGGGCTCTATACTCTGCTTCAGTGCTGGACCTTGATGATGCAGAAATCATCACGGTGGCGCGACGGTGGATGTTTTTTGTGGATATCTGGCTTATCTGTTGGTGATTAAATGTATGCTAGCCGGAGTTGTGCGGTGGCGATGAGAGGAGGAAGAGAGGTTTTGTTTTCGCAGAGCTTTGGCCTGCTTTTGCATTAGAATGTCCGATTTAGGTTACACAAGACTTCCTTTTATAGGAAGAGAAATCTTAGGAGCCAAGTAATGGACAAATGCTGCGAAGCAGCTTAATCACTAATCTTACTTAATAGTTAAGCAAACACTAAATATCTAACCACAAGTGGGTAAAGTATCTAGCAGCAAGTGGGTAAAGTATCTAGCAGCAAGTGGGTATAATATCTGGGCGGCGATCCTTCGGGATCCCTGGGGCCGCCAACACTGTTCTTTGCCTTTGCTCCCTGTTTCTTCTCAAGTCTTATGCGGCCCTTTAAGGGCCATCGATCCAAGGCCTCGATCCGGCCCTCTAGCTCTGGCGACGCTCTAGGAGGGGTTGATGGTAGCGGCCTTTACTAGATATCATTGGCGTCGCCGTTGCTGTGGTCGCGGACCTGCCTCAGGCGTGGTGAACCATAGGCTCTTTCCAAGACTAGACGGTGGCGATATTATTTATATCATCAGACCTGGAGATAGTGTTTTGTTTCTTGGCACACCAGGATATAAGGTTGGTACCCAAGAAGGTGCAGTATCCTGTGGTAGAGCGTCTGGTAACAGGGCAACCTGCCCAATCTGCATCAGAGTAGGCAGACAGGGCTAGAGATGAATCTGCTGTGATTTGTAATCCAAGAGATAGGGTCCCTTTCACATATCTGAGAAGCCTATTAGCATACTTGAGATGTGCTTGTGTTGGTGCTTGCAAGAATTGAGAAGCATAATTCACACTGAAGCTGATGTCTGGTCTGGTGAATGTTAGGTATTGTAGGGCCCCAATAAGTTGTCTGTAGTATGTAGGATTGGACAGCTCTGGAGACGTAGGATCTGGTTGAGGCTTGAGCTCCGAGGGAGTTGCAACAGGCTTGCATTCCACCATTTGAGCCCTCTCAAGAATGGTGAGGGCATAGTGTGTTTGAGATAGGTGCATAGTGGTACCTGCATGAGTAATTTCTACACCAAGGAAGTGGTGAAGTTGACCTAGATCCTTCATAGCAAATTCCCTATTCAACAGCTCAATAAAGGAAAAAATTAAGTGTTCATTGGAGCCTGTAAGGAGCATGTCATCAACATAGAGTAATAAATATAGGGATCCATGGGGGGAATGACAAACAAATAGAGAGGGATCAGCTAGACTACAATAGAAACCATGTGCAAGTAAATATGAACTAAACCTGTCAAACCAGGCTCTTGGAGCCTGTTTAAGGCCATAGAGAGCCCTGTGAAGTCTGCAAACATGGTGTGGAAACTGAGTGTGTGTCAATCCAGGTGGTTGTGTCATGTAGATTTCCTCATTAACTAAACCATGCAAGAAAGCATTCTTTACATCAAGTTGTCTAATAGTCCAATTTTGAATAAGTGCAGTGGCTAGGACAAGTCTTATAGTTCCAGGTTTTATGACTGGGGAGAAGGTTTCAGTGTAGTCTATACCATCCACTTGATTGTATCCCTTAGCTACCAGTCTGGCCTTTAGCCTTTCTAGAGTGCCATCAGGTTTAAGCTTAGACTTAAAGACCCACTTTGACCCTATTACATGCATATGAGGTGTTCTGGGCACTAGTTCCCATGTGTGGTTGTGATCTAGGGCCTGGAGCTCTTCTAACATAGCTGCCTTCCAACCTGGATGTTTGAGGGCTTCTGTGACTGTTTTTGGTTCTCTGGGAATATCTGGGAAAGTGGAGACAGTGAGGGCATATTTAGGATTAGGTTTGATAATACCCTGTTGTGCCCTGGTAACCATAGGATGGGAGGAGACTGGTTGAGGGATAGGAGTTGTGTCTGGATCAGAGTTGATACTAGGAACAGGTGAGTGGTTTTCTTGTGGTTGATTATCTGTGTCTGAACCTGAGTCCATAAAGGGATCTGGGAGAGGGGATTGTGTGTCAGGAGTGGATGGAGTAGAAGGTGGTTCAAATATAGGAGTGTTGTCTGTGTTATGAGTATTGTCAGTATTAGGAATGGACTGGTCAATAGTGAAACTGGGGATAGGAATGTCTGTAGGTGTAGGTAAACTTGGGGTTGTGTGTGAATGATATGGGATATTGTGGTCTGGAGGTGCACAGGTGTTGGTCCAATCTTCAAAGATACTAATGGTGTATGGTTGAGGTGGATCAGGAAGAGTCTGCTGGTGTCTATAAGGGAAGAGTGCCTCATCAAACACTACATGTCTGGAGATAAGGACCTTCCTGGTTTGTGGATGATAACACTTGTAACCCTTGTGTTGCATACTGTATCCAATAAAGATACATGGGATGGTCTTGGGGTCAAATTTGTTGGCTTTGGTGTCCCATGTGTAGGGGTAACATCTAGTGCCAAAGATTCTAAGCATAGTGTAGTTGGGGTCCTTCTGATAGAGCTTGTGGTAGGGTGTCTCATTGTTTAGGGAGGAGGTTGGTAGTCGGTTCATGATGTACACAGCAGTGGCAAAGGCCTCTGTCCATAGGTACAAGGGTAGATTGCTATGGAATATCATAGTCATTCCTAATTCCCTAATAGTCCTGTGTCTTCGTTCCACCATGCCAGTTTGTTGAGGTGTGTGGGGGCATGATAGTTGGTGGATAATGCCAGTGTGCTTGAAATGAGTGGAGAGTCTGTGATTCACAAACTCTGTGCCACAATCTGTGTGAAAGATCTTAATGTCCCTGTCAAATTGTCTTTTTACATAACTTTCAAAATTTAAGTAGGCAGTATAGAAATCAGACTTAAAGGATAAAGGTACAAACCAACTGAACTTAGTAAAGTCATCTACAAAGCAGGCATAATATGAGAAACCTCCAATAGATTTAATAAGGGCTGGTCCCCATAAGTCACAATGTATTATTTCAAAAGGAAATGAAGTAACATGTTCTGAATCAAAAAAAGGAAGCCTACTGAGTTTGCCTAATTGACAGCTCTCACAAATGTGATCTGTCTTTATTTGCCCTAAAACATCAATAAATCCTTTATTCTTTAGGTCCTGAACAGTGGCCATATGAGTATGTCCCAACCTTTGATGCCACAGCTCACTAGTGCCTGTCCTGAATCTGTTTGAGAAATGCAGTTCAGGGGTGTTTTGTAGTACATACAAATCACCCCTTCTTCTCCCTGTTGTCAGAATCTGTCCTGTTGCTTGGTCCTTAACAAACACATCACTATTAGTAAATTCACAAGTTATAGGCTCATCTGTAGTAAGTTGACTTACTGAAAGTAAATTTTTAGTTAACTGTGGAACAAGTAAGACATCCTTTAATGGGATAGTGCTGTGTGCCTGTTTTAGATTTGCTTGTCTAGTGCCTGTGACGGGTAGTGTGGAGCCATTTCCAATAATTATGACATCTGACCCTAGTGGTTTGTGAATGTTATGTAACATATTAGACTTACCAGTCATGTGATGGGAGGCACCTGTGTCCACAGTCCACTCTGTATCTGCAATGGAGTTGTCTAGTGTGAGTGCAGCCAATGCCTGGGGTAGCTCAGTGCTTTGTTGGTCTTTCTGTAGTACCCACCAGCAAATTTTGGCAATGTGTCCCATGACACCACAGTACTGGCACTTTTCATTTTGATACATTTCTCTTTCTGCATTTGTCATCCTCCTCTGCCCTGGTGGTGGTGGTTTCCTCTGTGTTAGGCTGTTTGAAGAATTGTTTCTTGGTTGTTGAGCCTGAAATCCCCTTCCAGAGGACACAAACCTGCTGTCTTGAGTTGCTGGTCCCTTGAATCCCGATGTTGAAGCCCTGGACTGGTTTTGGCCATAGAAGGCCATCTGTGGTGAGGACTGATGGTAGGATATGTTGAGGCTGGTGGAGAACCAGTTTCTTCGTTGGTCTAGGCTTTGGAGATGGGAGACTAACTCAGTATATGTGGGCCTTGGTGGTTTGAGCATTGTGGTGGTGAAAGTTTCATAATTAGGTCCCAAGCTTGTAAGAAGAAAATATACCTTTTCAGAGTCCTGAACAGGCTTGCCTATAGCAGCAAGGCTGTCACATAGTCCCTTGAAGTCTCTGATATGATCTGATATGGTTTTGCCATCATCTTTCTTCAGATAAATCAGTTGTTGCTTGAGGGTGAATTCTCTCTCTTGAGAGTCTTGGGCATATGCATCTTTCAGTGCATTCCATACATCTGCTGCAGTGTCTAGGCCTATTACTAGGCCTAGTGATTCTTCTGATAGTGAGCCTATTAGCCATCCTCTGAGAAGTCTATCTGATTTCTTCCACTTTGTATATTCAGGGTTTTGGGTTGTTACTTCTGTTCCTTCTGCATTAGTGCTTTTTGAGTGTTGATCTGGTGCGGGTGGATCCTTTGTGAGATGTCCAGTGAGGTCTTGACTTTCAGCCAGTGCAAGTGCTTGTTCCATCCACAGAGGGTAGTTACTTTGAGTAAGTTTGAGTGTGATGAAGCTGCTAACATTGAGTGATAGTGTTGCCATTTGTTTGCTGCTGTCTGTGAGTTTTTGTTTTGTTTGGTTTTCTGTTTGTATGATTGTTTGATTTGCAGGGTTTTCTTTTGAATTTGGAGTCTGTTATTTTGAGTAATGTAGAGTGGATTTAGACTGAAGTGTTTCTGCGATTTTGCTTGTGCTGTGGTTTGTGTATGTTGGTTTTGTGATCTGTGATTTTGTTTCTGTGTGATTCTGTGATCTGTGATTTTTTTGTTTTCTGTGTGGTTACACAGCTTTTGTCTCTGATACCATGTGAAAAACCAAGTGCGGAGAAGAAGCAATGGAACAAAAGGCAAAAAAGATGAGTTTATTCAGTTCTTTCTTGATAATCAAACGTTTACAGCAGTCCTATTATTTATACACAACCTAAGCCCTAATTTACTGATATTCTGGTGCAGATAAATACAAAAACAAATCAATTCAAACTGAATTTGGACGAGTTGTTGCTGCTGGACGTTGCTGCTGAAGATAAAGGTGAGTCTTGCTTGATTCAAACTTGATCCGAATTTTTGAATTCTTGCCCACTGATTTATTTGAGATAAACTACAATTTTGTCTTTTGAATTTGTAACTACTAGATAATCCTATCACTTCCACACACTACAGCTCAGCGATTTGTTTAAATTTCAGCCTTATCTCTCCAAAAATAGCCACCCCTATCACTCCTGCTCGATCTGTTTGTTTGTGTCTTTGTCTGAACACATGCTGTCTGAAATATTGCTGCTAATAATCTTGCTTTCCATATTCCCAAAATAAGCAAAATAAATATCCGAAGCTGCATCTTCATTAGGGCTGTAAACGAGCCGAACCCTACCGAACATGTGCAGGGTTCGAGTTCGGCTCGAAAGGTTCGAACCTAAGGTTCGGCTCGGCTCGAACTGATCGAACCTTAGTTTAGCAAGGTTCGGCTCGGGTTCGAAAGTTCGAACATGTTCGACATGTTCGAACATGTTCGAACGGTTCGAACATGTTCGAACCTTATATATATAGTTTTTTTTTTTAAATATACAATAGTTCGAGCCGAACGTGTTCGATACGGTTCGGCTCGATAGACGAATATCAAATACCTAACGTTCGGCTCGACGTTCGAAGGTTCGAATCGAACTCGAATCGAGCTTTTTTCGAGCCGAATACAGCGAATCGAATCGAATACTGACGTTCATTTACAGCCCTAATCTTCATCTTCTATATATATTAATAAGTCCTAGACACCGCAAGCTAATTCTTCTACGGAACATGTTCAAAACTTCTCTTGCAATTAAACAATCAAACATACAACGAGGCAAAGTTTCATTTTAATAACCACAAATTAAGGAGGCAAATGCTTGAACTAACCTTACGAATTGCGAGGTTATCAGCTGGTAGACAATTTTGAGCACATCTCCAAACAAAGTGGATCACAAGTATTTATAGTTACAATTATGGTAAACCTTAGCTAATTAAATACACAATTTAAAAATGCTGACATGGATTCCCTATTTGTGTAAGAAAAATAATCTCAAATTTACAATGTTGCCTCCATTATTATGTATTGGACTAATGTTACATGGTGTGCCTGGATCGGGATAATACCACTATACACATGAAGTATAAGAATCTTTAGTGCATTAGTGTCGGATGCTTTAAATGATACATACATTATCCATAGAATAGGATGAACAAATAAAGATGTAACAAAAATTGGCTGCATCAGACCACCTACCAGTCTACCACTCTTGCAAATATAGTCTTGTAGAGTTTAGGAAGATTGATGATAATGTTCTTAATTAATTTCTCCACATGATTAGATAATGGTAGAGTTATTTTGAACAACACTTTTAAATTATCTAATTTTCTATTAGTCTCGAATCACTAAGTCATACGTGTACCTGGACCATGTTAAAATTGGTGTACTTTAAAAGTATACATAAACTCTACACACCATTAATGATCTCACTATAGATTAATTGTTTATTTATAAAAAGGTTAAAAATAAAATAAAATAAAAACACTTATAACCTTAAGATTAAGATGATGTTAATTAGACGTAAATCTTATGTAAATAAAAGGACATTGTTATTTGTACACCTAATCTATATACTCGTGAATTATTGATATTATAGTAGAATTGACTTTGTGAAACTCGGTTATGGAGTCTAGAACAAACTTTCCGTAGATTGCATTGGTGAGAACCGACTTTGATAAAATCGGTATTTGTTCCCTCACCTACGAAAAGTCGAATCTCACAAAATCAATTTTAGTGTGTTAACTGATTGAGGGATGTATTAGTAAATTAAATGTAATGCGAATAAAATAATTAGATTACACCAAACTGTTGCCTAACAAGTCTTGCATTTAATTTCTGCATGCAAAATCAGATTGACACTAGTCACTATCTTCGCCTTTAATAATCCCAACAAACTTCGTCTCTTCTAACTACACACACACCCCACCCTCCCAGTACCCCACGCCCCCAACCGCAGCAAAACATTCATTTTAGTTTCATCACTTACTATAAATATTAAACTTTGTTACAATCTTTTCTCTTTCACATATCACACGCAATCCCGTAAGAAAAACACACACACACACACTCTCTCTCAAATGGCTTATATTTACAAGCATTTTTGGATACCCATTTTCGCTTTACTTCTTAAACTAGTATATATTGTTCATGTAACAGCCGGAAAAGTTCCGGCGATAATAGTGTTCGGTGACTCATCGGTGGATGCCGGCAACAACAACCAGATTTCAACTCCGTTAAAGAGCAACTTTGAGCCATATGGCCGTGATTTTTACGGCGGTCGGCCAACCGGAAGGTTCTGTAATGGACGGATTCCGCCGGATTTTATATCGGAGGCATTCGGGTTAAGGCCGTTTGTACCGGCGTACCTTGATCCTAATTATAAAATATCAGATTTTGCAAGTGGTGTTTGCTTTGCTTCTGCTGGTACTGGCTATGATAATGCCACTTCTGCTGTCTTAGTAAGTTTAATTTAATTTTTAATTTTTAATTTTTTAATTTTTTATATTCAGCTTGTAATTATATATGAATGCAAATATTATAACACAAACACAATTAAGGTAGTAAATCATCTTAAAGCATCCTAACGTTTAGCAAAAACCGTTGGATGTTTTGCGATGTTTACTCGTAAAACTGTACGCCATGCATGTCTACACCTGTGGCGGCTCCACCTGCCCCCGCTCAATTTTATAAAATAGAATAAAAAAATTTCGAAACGACATCGTTTTGTGAAAAATAAAAAAAATTGACCTTATTATCTGGTCAACCCAAATTTTTTTTAGGATTAATATATTTTTATGACGGATGATCGTACTAAATTTTTTTCCTAGATTCGCCGCTCTCTCTGCACCCTCCCGTGGTTGAAAATGTTTTCATTTTCTCATTTTTCATTTACGTAAAAAAAAAAAAGTGTGGTCAGATAATGAGGATGTAAATATAGCATAAAGTTTTGAGAGTAAACTATCTCTGCCAACAAGGAATTGGCATAGTGCCATAGTGGTAGGTGTTATGTTTCTTATTTTTCTCGTTACAATACATCGGCAAATTTTATGGTGGTTCTGGACCAAGTATGACTTGATGATCCAGGATTAATAGAAATTTAGAAAAACACATGGGGCCCAACCGTGTGAAATATGAAAACCATGTATTTACAAATTTGCCCCTTTTTTAAAAATTCCTATTAGATGTATAAGTATGACATAGCAGTCCTGGACCATCATAAGACTACCGCAATACATCATATCGACGGAAAAACTGATGCAATACAAAGAAAGAAAAAAAACAAAACGTACCCTAAATATTAACCCGGAAAATCTATATCCAAACGTACCCTAAATTTTCTCAACGGTTGTAGGCCCCTCAACCATGTTTATAGCTCTGTCCTCGGCTACAATACCTTACTATGGTTTGCTATTCTTATTGTAGCACACCATGTTTATTGCTCCGTCCTTAAGGTCAGCATGTTACGATTTTTTATATTTTCTGTGTCACTTACGAAATTTTCGCATGTATTTTTTATATATATAGGGACAGCCTTGGGGCAGGCAATAGGGCGACTGCCCAGGGCCGATGATATAAAAGCCTAAATATACATGTTTTATTGTAGTGTAAAGTTTATAAGAAAGGGCTCAAAATTTTAGACTCCCTCTGTTCATTATTATATTTTGCATTTCAAGAAAAAATAACTATCTGTTTTTGGATGAATCTGATTACTTTTTAATTTAAGATTAGTCCTTTTTGAATGAAATGATCAATTTTTTTCTTCAAATGCGACATATAATAAGAAACAGAGGGAGTATCTTAATAATAATTTACTTTAGTTTAGTGAAAAATGATGGTATTTGTTCCTAATGGCACCCGTTTAAATATTGCCCATGACAATTTGAATTTTTCTTACTTTTCTATTGTAATGATGTATAAAATTTTCATTAAACATTTTGTAAAATAATGTTTTAAATGAAAAAACCTTAGCAGAAGTATCCTCTTTCCCGTCATTTTTTTTTCTTCTCACCTGATGTGCTTAAAGAAAATTCCACAATTTAACCTACCATCTCTCCTCCTCCTCTTCTGCCTCCACTGCATGTTGTACGCATGGCTCAGGGCCGCTGTTCAATTACATTTTTCTTACAACAAACTTTATTTGATAAAACATGGTGAAGAAACCATAAGCAAGAAAAATTGGCTAAGAGAGACCACAAGACACTAACAAAAAACAACGAAACGTTATGTCAAGGGTCTCCCACTAAATGTCTGGAATGGTCACACCCCCCCCCCACCCCCCCACCCCTCTCTCTCTCTCTATATATATATATATATATATATATATATATATATTAAACTTACCTTTATATATGCTATTATACGTAAATTAAGTGAAAGTTTTATTATGTCTTGCTAAAAAACAAGCTAGAAATGGTTTGACGACAAATCTTAGTTTATGGAAAGCATCTGGATGCAAATATCAACAATTTTAATAATGCGTGTTTATATTTAGAAAAGCAATTTGAACAAACTTTTCATACTCTTAATTTCGAAAGTGATTCTTGGGACCTACTCAACTGCCTATCTATAAAGTGTCAATTTAGAAAATCAACATATCATTAAATGCATTTTTTCCAAACATTTCCTTACCATAACATTTAATGTTTATATATTCATTTCATATTTCAATAGTGCATTTATTGCGTAAGAGGGTTGCACATGTCGATTAGCACTTAAAATATAACACATTAACTATTTTCTTAATATGTGTGTATCACAAAAAGTGGACACTTTTTATGAGACGGATGTAGTACATAATTTGATTTCGACTGATTACCAAACCTATGCATTATGTTCCTACTTGTATAACATGTCCCTCTTCTTTCTTCTAATAAAAAGGCCATTTTAATTTTTATTTTCTATTTATTTTAAGTTGTTTTTGTTTTTTTTTTTTATTTTCTATTCAAATCAAAGTTTTGTGACTTTGATAACAATACATATCATATGAAGCCCTTGATTAATGATACAAGTCTCACTTATTAGAATGTTTGGATGATTAAATAGAACAAATCACTCCTTTTTTTATTTTGTTTATTAATATTATTAATTATTTCATATTGCAGAATGTGATACCACTTTGGAAAGAAGTAGAGTACTACAAGGATTACCAAAACAAATTAAAAGCATATGCTGGAAATACAAAGGCAGATTACATTATCAAAGAGTCCTTATATATTGTAAGCATGGGGACAAATGACTTCTTGGAAAATTATTACACCTTACCAGACAGAAGAAACCAATACAATATTGATCAATACCAATATTTTCTTTTGGGAATTGCTGAGGAATTTGTTAAAAGTATATATAATTTGGGAGCAAGAAAAATTGTCTTGACTGGGGTCCCACCAATGGGGTGTCTACCATTAGAGAGAACCACAAGTTATTTTGGTGGAGGTGGAGATAGCTGCATTGAAAGTTATAATTATGTGGCATTAAATTATAATGGTAGATTAAAAGGTTTGGTTAAAAGGCTTAATGGTGAGCTTTCCGGGATTAACCTTGTGTTCTCCAATCCTTACGACATGCTTTTGCAAATCATTAAGAGGCCATCCTTGTTTGGTGAGTTCTTACTTAATTTACTTTATGTTTTTATTAAGGAGTAATTAATGTTTATATATTCTGACACGATAAATGTTATAAAATGACGTGACAATGTGATATCTTATGGTGTGTCGTACCACCACAATATGAGGGTTTTTCAATGTCATATCATGATATGACATTTATGATGCTACAATAGTTGTGGCAGTATCATTATTCATATTCTTGTGGATAGGAGACCTTGTGGATGTGAAATGTTAAGGTGTTATCTTTAGATGTTTAAATTATTCAACTAACAAAGTTCTTGAGATAATTAATTGGAAATTCAACTCGTTAATAGGAATTTATATGCTAAAATCTTAATGCGTCTATTTACAATCCAAGTGTTGACCTTTCTTATAAGCTTGTATGTTGTGTATTTGTCTTTATGTTGTGTTAGCTCAAAGTATTCGTAACGGACCTACATTTAAATATGCATGTTAAATTGTTGTGTATAATCTTATCTCAAAAAAAAAAAAAAAAAAAAAGCCATATCCTAACTAACAATAACTTTTCAGCTTCCAAAAAGATGAAATTCAATGCCAACAAGATATTGGCTTGTGGTAATTACTCTGGCTTTTAACTCGAATGTTTCGGGTTTAAGTTTTAATGAAGACAAAAAACTGTGCGTGTGTATATTTCGTATCTATAGAAGAAAAAAAGGTTGTAATTCAACAATACATGCAAAAATATGTATCAACAACACACATCTTTCATCAATGAGATAGTAATTACTAGTAATAAATTGAACAAATCGCCATAACTAATAAAACTAAGAATTGGTGCATATATATAATGTGTTGCATTTTGGAGCACTTCACTTCAATTCTACGGACACCGTCCCAAAACAATACGTTTGTCCAAATTAAATAGGTATACTTTCTATATTATTTTTTCTTTTTTTCTTTTTGAGAGGGCTGCATGTGCGGAGGAGAAGTAAAAATTGTCTTAGTATTGAATGGGTGTTGGCTGCAAATGTATAATAAATGCAATTTTGCCTAAGTCTATATACACACACATTGGTGTACGTAGTAATAACAATGTGTACTTGAGCGGTTTTTTAATGATACCACCAAATACATTAATATTGTTTGTAATAAGGTGGTGAAATTTATTGCTTCTCTATATGTTTCTTTTTTATATAATAATGTGTCTGACATACAGTATATCTTTGACTTGTTTGTCACCTCTATAAAAGTGCAATTAAACATACACTGTTCTCTTGTCACTACATATGTTGGTCGTTGGACGGTGCATTTGTTACTTTCTCTCTTTTTTAAAGGGTTTTTTTTTTGTTGACATTATGTGTTATCTAAATTATTATAATATTATTGGGGGGATGATGAAAAATTGCAGGATTTGAATCAGCAGCAGTGGCATGTTGTGCAACAGGGATGTTTGAAATGGGGTATATGTGTGACAGATTGAATCCATTTACATGCACAGATGCAAACAAGTATGTGTTTTGGGACTCTTTTCACCCAACTGAGAAGACCAATAAAATCGTCACTGATTACATCATCAAGCATTTTCTTCATCAATTTTTAGTATAGCCCTACAAATTTTATAATAATAATAATAATAAAATATAAATTAGTAGTAGTATTATTAATTACGTTAAAATGCAAAAGGAAATTCGTATCATTTCCACGTTGCTATCATTTTCGTGTTTATTAAAGGGGTATTGTAATAGATCCTTAATTAGTGGTGTGATGCCTTTTGTCTTCCATCCAATTGGGTTGTATTATATATGTATAATTATTTTCTTTTATGTTTATGTATTAATAAAATTGTGAGTTTAATTTGTTATCATATGATTTATTTGTTATGATATACAAATCATACTAAGATAATCATCGATTAGATTCTTTTAATCAGATTACATTAATATAACTATAAATGTTTTCTTAAGTCATAGTACTGATAATTGGGAGGTTGTTAATACGATTAGATTATCATGTACAGTATAACCTCGATAAATAAATATTCGATAAATGAATAACTTCGCCAAATGAATGATTTTCTCCGGTCCCGACTTGGGCAAAAGGGCTAAATGAATAACCTCTAAATGCATTAACGAATAAAAATTTTGAGTTCTTAAAGACCCTATGTAAATATAAATGAATAATCACTAAATTTATATATATATATATATATATATATATATATATATATATATATATATATATATATATATATATATATATATATATATATAATAAACAAAATATTTCATCCAATCAGAATTTTCATATAATAATTCATTTCTTTTCAAAAAATGCATCTAAAGTTGTTTGTATTTGCCTACCACCAAAATGCATCTCATCCTTAATTTTTGCAATGCATGCACAACTTCTGGAATGTTTTGCTCGTATTGTAGTAAGTAATTTTGTATGGTAACTACGGCCTGAAATGCTTCTTTTGATGACATATATTTGGTATGACGTTACTATCATCTGGTTCATGATCATTCTCATCATTTAGTACGGACTCAATAATTTCTTCGTCTGTAGGCGATTTCATAACTGCATCATTCTCGTTAGGATAGTTCAAAAGAGGCTAAATTACAATTTTGGTCCTCTAACTAGACACGTTTTTCGATTTTGGTCCTGGTTTTTCTTCGGCGACAATTTTAGTCCTGTAAATGGTCTTTTTTTACAAAAATAGTCCTGAACGCCGGAAAGACCACTTACAGGACTAAAATTGTCGCCGGAAAAGACCAATTTTAGTCCTGTAAGTGGTCTTACCGGTGTTCAGGACTATTTTTGCAAAAAAAAGACCACTTACAGGACTAAAATTATCGCCGGAGAAAAACCAAGAACAAAATAAAAAAACGTGTCTAGATAGAAGACCAAAATTGTAATTTAGCCGTTCAAAAGATGTTTGACGTCCATCACATTTCTAAATACATTTGTACATTAAAGGTATAAATACTAATCATAAGAAAAAAAAATCTAAAAATATTATCTAAATGAATAAATATTCATTTATCGATAAATGAATAATATATTCATTTATCGATAAATAAATAAACTCGCTAAACGGATATTTTTTTTCTGGTCTCGAGGGTATTCATTTATCAAGGTTCTACTGTATAAAGTGTTTTCTGTCTTATCGAGACTTTGATAATTCTTATATATATATAGTTATATATTGAAGTGTGGATGTCAATTCAATACAGTACATTTGTTCAAAAACTGATTAGTGGTCTAAGCAGGGGTGTCCCTATCCAAATTTAGGCTCGGGGCCAAATATCGTTTTAGGCCCTTTTCAAAAAGGGTTAACCAAAAAAAAAAATTTGTTTTGCCTTTAGCGTGAATTGAACCCTAATCACATATCAACTTATACTTAAGTGCTTACCATTAAAGCAATACCTTATTTATTTTCAAAAAGGCAATATATTTATATATTATTGATTTAAAATTTAGCGGGCCCTTAAATTCCAATATTTTGGGGGCTCGGGGCCATGGCCCCCTTGGCCCTCCCCCAGGGGCGCTCCTAGGTCTAAGAATGTTTGAGGATGTCATAAGTTTGATTCAACAATCACGAGGCATGAGGTTAAAATGCGCTCTCGATCGGTTAGACTTTTACACGTAAATAAATGTCGGAGCCCATGTGCACTAATCATGTCGAACTCCAAATTAATCAATTTATAAGTTGGTATCGGACAGTGGGATTTTACACAAAACCAAAATGTGGTCAACACTTGATTAATGATAAACCTTATATTCGATGTCGTTTTGTACATATATATCCCCGAATATATGACTCATTTCATGTATTTCTCAGGATTTATAGACATTTTAGAGCGATTTTCACCATGTTTGACATTTTGAGGTCGACGGCATTTTTGTCCCGAAACCTTGATATTTACAGTGAAATTACGCAAGTTTTATCCTATCTTGTCTTGTGGTTGTTATGCGTGGTATTGTTGTTGATATTTACAAGATATAGATTGGTTACGAGCCTGATAGGAGAAGAATTAGTGATAAGAAGCATATCAAAGCTAAAAAGTTTGAACGATAAAAAATTGTTGGTGTTTCCATCCTACCTTCATTTCATCTCCAATATGATCCAATTAAGAGGCATTTTATGGTTTGGTATTCTTCATGAAAATTGTAGATAATTGAATGAACTTTCTGACGCGACTCGAATCACTTAAATCGGAGGTCTACACGGAAAGTTATCGTTGTTGAAGAAGTCAAAATGCTGAGTATTCAGGGCCTGTTTGGATTGAAAGAAAAGGGAGGAGAAGAAAAGAAAGGGCTTGGGCTGATTTTAATTGGGGTGTTTGGTATGTCAATAGGAGAAGGAAAGGAAAGGTGAAGGAGGGAGACCAAAGGAAATGATCTAATAGAAATTAGACTGCCTGCTTTCCGTCAATTTTCAGCAAGATTTGGAAGGGAATGATATTTTTTTAAATATTTTTTATAATTACCTCTTCAAATTTTATTTATTTATATAATTACTTAAATAACCTTAAAATTAATACTAATAACTCACTAACCTAATGTCTAAAATTGTGATTTCATTTGTTTTCCATTGACATTCCAAACACACTTTTAAACCTTCATTTTCTTTCCGTCTAGTTCTATCCAAACACTCAAAATAAACTTCACAATCTCTCATTCCCCTCTCCTTTCTTCTCCGTCACTATCTTTCCTTTTCCTTTCTATTTATTTCCTTCAATCCAAACGGGCAGTCCGGACTGCTGAAGAAGAGGAGGCCAAAAACGTTGCCAATGCGCACACATTGTTGACGAGTTTCTCCTGCGATTTTGTTGAAATCCTGAAGAAACAACTCAATGCGCACGCATTGGTCACGTACCTGAACTCGTTTGTAGCTCGTTTTTTTTACCTATAAAAGGCTTAAAGTCGAATTTTATCATAATCAACCCCTAGTTTAGTGTTCTTTTCCGTTTTTCTCCAGTTCTTTGTGATAGTTTAGCTAAAAATACTATTTTCGATTAGGCGATTCAGTGTGGTTTAACGTGTAGTTGGTCATTTAGACTTCACCTTAATGAGTAAGCCAATGAATCGATTACGGAGCGCTAATGTGAGAAATCGATTAGTTGTTATTATAAGAATCATGCCCTTTAATCAAGGGTATCGTTGGCATAATCATGTCCCAATCACTGTGTTAAGATGCGTATTTGAGGATTTGGATCACAATTTCCAACTAGTGTTAATCCATTGTTTTCTAATCAAGTTGATAACTTAGTTTCTCTTTAAGCACTTTAGGTGTTTGATAAAATGCCTAACTCAATTTTTTGCTTCCCTAGGGCCTAGACTAAGTGTTTGATAAATATATAATTTCTGCTAATAACTTCCACACAAAATTACCCAAAAAGTAAATGGATTTTTCTTAAATATACACAATTTACTAATCACTTTAATAGCAACATATTCTAGTTCCTAATCAGAATGAAGCTTGAAGAAAGCCATAAGAGGATCATACACAACCTTCTTAGCATTCACACCAACTACAAAATCAGCATGTGCATAATCTTCTACATACTGAGCTACAAGCTTATCAGCATCATGATGTTTAAGATCTGTGTTCAATAGTCTTTGAACATCATTCAAGTCAGACAGATAGTCTGCACCTCCATAGCTGAGAAACAGAGGAAAATCATTTGGGATGCCTCCCAGATTGTACGCTGGAGGTGTCGGCTGCCCGTAGTGTTGGTTGTTTCCATCTGGGCTGCCATAGTCATACTTTGCTATGGTTCCTTGCCTAACCACTGTAGACAAATTGTACCGACGGTTGTAATTAACAATAGTTGTACGAAATAGATGGATATATAATGCATCTAAAATCACGTATATATACGCCATTAAGTAATGAGCTTACTCTGTGCAACGTGAATCAGATTCTTTGTAGCTGTTGATTGAGGCTCATGTTTAAGGTAAATGTCTATACTCGACGAGTTTACGCAGCAGTTCGGACCTATTACCATAAAATTATCTTGATTAATCAACAGGCATTTTTTTTGGGGGGAGGGGGGGTGGTAAGCCAAGTTGTGATAAAAAAAAAAACCTGAAACAGCAGTCATCAAATCAGAGCAATCTGTGTCTGGTAGTTTGCAAATACGTTGCAGAAGCTCAGTGACTGCATTCCTGCGGTTTGTCATGCGTAATTACGAATTATAGAATCGTGTTAGCATTAGCAAGACAACTCTGCCCCTTAAAATAATCTAATTTTGATGTCCATTTCATTGATATAAGTAGACTGTCAATTTCGCAGAAATGTTTGATGCAGTGAGTGATTTCTCTCCATCCGGGGCGTGACGTGTCGTGTCGTGTTTTTATTTAAGTAAATGTACGGATCATATGACTGTCACAAATATAATAAGGTCATTTCATCATAGTATCATTACTCACCCTCCTGGGGCGAATTCCGCGATTCCCAACCAGTACAAGTCCTGGAGAATTTAAAGGAAATATAGTGTTAGCACCTCTCACTCTCTCCATATATATATATATATATATGAAGATCTACCTTAATTATTACATTAATCCCTTAAGATTAAAGGGGAAGAAAGATTAACCTCTGCTAAGAATACATCAACGGCGCCTCTTGTTAAAATCGAAGACATTTGGCTCAAATGCGCGATTGGGCTAAGCAATGCTGCGGTTCTCATTATGTTTGTCAACTCGTTCTTCGATAATGATGCAAACGCGATCAATGTTCCCTGCATAAGTGCAAAAACCGTAAAAGAAAATGAACCAAAAATGTCGTTATCCCTATTTTGCAGATCGAGGCAAACAGTGTCTGTTTATTTACCAAAGAATGGCCAACATAATGAAGTTTTTGCCCTGTAATGCCATGGACATATTGAACATTTGCAGATAGATCATAATCAACTAATTCATCCCAGGACCAATTCCAATAAGCCTACAAATACAAACATAATTCAATAAGGTTACGGAATGCGTATTCTGAGATAATGTATCACATCTGACATGTCACTGTTAGATAAACGTCATTTATACTGTAATGAAAACTATTCGTACGAGAATTTCTTGCCTCATCACTAGGGTCGAGTGAAGTATGTGCACGACTGTATTTCGTTCCACGAGTATTCGCGATCCACACATCGTAGCCATTATCAGCCAATATATATCCCAATGATTCATCCGGAGGATTCAATAACCATGATGCACCATCCTGTTGTTATATTTATCAAATATAAAAGCATTATAATAAGTTTTTCTTTCTTTCTGAACAACCATTATTATAAGTTTATAATAATTAATATCAGAGGCTAATTATATAGGAAATAACAGGAAATATAAATTGATTAAATTGTAACCATTATAAGGCCATGTTGCAGAAGTACTGGTGTTTTATTTCTTGATTTGCTAGACCGTCCTTGTGGTATTCTTTGTAAGCTCAAAATATACCCATCTTTTGTTGTCACCTGATGAATCACATATATGTACATCCAAGGTAAAATGGTAAGAATTATTTCCTACATATATACAAAAGTAAACCAATCTAACAACACCTTTTTTTTATATAATTTTTACACCTAAAGTGAATTATCTCGGTATATATATAATGGGATTCAAACATGAAGCACTCGTAGTAGAATCTGTAAAAGACATTAAATCTGAATTTTACAAATCCATATCATTAAGATTTAGATTAATTAGAACTGCAGTAGAATCTGTTGATCAATCCGTAAATATAAGAATCTGATAGCGAATGCACTACATCTCCTGCATCTTTGACAAATCTGTCAGATCCCTATTTTTACGGGAAATTGGAAAATCAGGTATGTCACACCTTCCACTTGTAAAAAAGGTTGCAGTTTTTATAAAACTCGTTTTTAGGTATTACTCTAATATCGTCGTAAGATGGATTTTTACGACAATAATATCAGAGTAATATTATTGGCGTAACGAGTATTTTGCTCCAATATTATTGGAGTAAAAAGAGTATTCAACACCATTAAATAGTGTTAACACTATTTAATACCATTAAAAAAAGGAGAAAATGATTCGGTGGAGTTAAACACATTTTACTCCAATAATATTGACGTTAAATAGTGTTTTTACTCCAATAATATTGGAGTAAAACACATTTTATGTCAATAATATTGGAGTTAAACGTTGTTTGTTACGCCAATAATATTACTGTGATATTATTGTCTTAAAAATCCATCTTATGGCGATATTATCAGAGTAATACCTAAAATCGAGTTTTGTAAAAAGTGCAACTTTTTTTACAAGTAGAAAATCTGACATGACCTGATTTTCTAATTTCCCCTATTTTCACTCAATGTTCCTTTCCTTTTCATCCCTCTCAACTCGTCATGTCATTTCTTCACATTTTTCCATAATTTTTTGGGAAACTTGAAAAAATATGTATGAAAAGTTAAAAATTGGAAAAATATGTTTCAAAAGTAAACATTTGAAAACTATGTCTGCGTCCGATGCATGAGCGACGCACGCGCGACGTACGAGGCACGCATGACCATTGCGCGACGCATGAGTGACGCACGAGGCACGCATACGTCGAAGCATATTTTGTCAAATTTTTTACTTTTCGAGCATAGTATCTCAAGTTTCCCTAAATTTTTTTTGAAGCATATTTCAATCTTTTAATCCTCCCAAAATCTCCTTTATCATTTTAACATCACGTACCTCACCTATCCTCTAACCTATCCTCTAAACGCATCTCAACATACATTATTAATTCAAATGAAATTAGGGATTTCTCTTTTTACTAGTGCTTTCAAGTGAGTTTATATTTTAATTTTATGCTTGCTCTATTTCGAAATTTGGGTGATTACTTTTTGCTAGCATTTATTGGGAATTTAGGTTTTGAAGTTTACTGTTTAGCTATACTGATTTTTTTCTTTTTCTTTTAATCGGGATTTGTTTGATTAAACCTGCAAGAAGTAGGCTATCAAAGCTAACTTGCAATTACTTTTTTCATTTTATGGATATATATATATATTGTCTTGTTTAAAATATGAATGATATCATCGATAAAATTACTAGTAGTACTTCTGCGTCTGGTCTTAACTTTCTCATTCTTTAACGTGTTTGCTATCCTTTCATTCTTTTAATTGTTGGAAATTTATTTATTTGGAAAACTTGAATACTATGAATGAGAAAGGGATGTGAAATCTCAGTGTATGGATAGGGAAAAAAACCCTCAAATAATGCGAACTTTTTCATATTGCCACTGCAAATATTGCTTTTCCAATTGGAACAATGAATTATAAAATATGGGAAAATTAATTGAGAAATCTGTTTAAAAAAAAAAAAAAGGAGAAATTCTAATGCAGTTCATATGAATGGAGAGTCTGTAAAATAAAGACTCTGATACAGTTCACCATAAATAAAGATTCCCTTGAATAAGAAAAAATAATGTTTGAGTTTGTAAAATAGAAAATCTGTTAAAGATCCTAATGCAAGTACTGTAACAAAAAAAAATATGTTTAAATCTCTTTGTCACTTAAATAGTGTCTCGTTCATTTTGGACAACCCCCAAGCTTGGCCTAGGGACCCGAAAAATTTAAGGCTTCAATTTTTTTTTTCCACATTATATTTATTAATCTAAACATGCATCATATTTTATAAAAAATTGTTTGTTTTCTCTAAAAGTCCCATAATTTTTTTTATAAAAATAGTCTGTGACCTCTCTGACAACCCCATTAGTATACGCAAAATATATGTTGGACTGCAATTAATGATTGAACAGAAAAGTGCAAAGTATACAACATTAAATAAGTATCACTATCATTTCTTTGCGCATGTTTTATTCATTGTTGCAGGTATATATATATATATATATATATATATATATATATATATATATACGTAGGAAATTTCCTATTACAGATGAAACTGTGTGGTCCAGATGTTGTCACGTATACAACTCCCTATTAGGGTCTCCCCACCATAGAATAACCCTATATATATATATATATGCACCCCAACACCAAGTTGTTCAAATTTAACAAATAAAGGAAGGTAGAGCTATAAGAAATTGACAGGCCAGATTACGTGTAATGTAAAAGAAAAGGAATATATAATAATAAACAAACGTACGTACTTTGTGCTCTTCACAAACATATCCAAATGGCTTGATCATTGATCCACAAATTCCATCGTTTCCGGCGATACTCTGCACTGTGCCGTTGCTATTCCGGTGACCGAATAACGCCGTTCTCGCCTCCAATCCAGATATACCGATCAGTAAGAATACTAATAATCCATAAATAGTAATACTCATAGCTATATATGGCTGAAGACAATATATATATATATATATATATATATATATATATATATATATATATATATATATATATTTTTTTTTTTTTTACAGAGAAAAATACACGATTATGTGCATCTTATAGTAAAATCAATTCACAAAGTGACAAATGAAGTCCGTGTCAAATAGCAACGAGACAATTTTTTAGCATTCAAAAGTTGGTGTTTTTTACGTTGTAAATTAAAAAAAAAAAAAAAAACATTATCTAAACGTACGTACGTGAACAATTATATATGTGTAACTCTTTCTCTTTAAATGGAGTATAACCGGTCAATAATGTGCCAATGTGAATAGGAAGAATAGGACACTCATATGATCTTGAGTCAATATTAACTAAATATGGCTGTGGTAATTATAGTACAAAATCGTAATCCACGATTTGGAAATATATTTTTGCTCCCGGTTATTTAAGGTAATTAATTAAGTTCTGAAAATCGTAGATGATGAAGTACGTAGTACAATCCTTATTAAAATTTGTGGTTTTTTATAAGAGCATTAACGGTAGATACGATAAATTTTTTAACCACTATATTTTAGATATTTCAACATGATAAATAAGCTCTATTTTTTATTTTAAAATACACATTCTGTAAAATTTTCTTTATATCTAACGCATTCATCTAGATTCTGTAAATTTTACTTTATATATGATTATGTTGATTTTCCTTTATATCTATCGGATTACATAAAATAGAGAATCTGATGCATATTATCTTGAATAAATATTCTGTAAACTAGAAAAATGTGTAAAATAAAGTATTCGCTAAGAGATTTTGATGTGAGTGCTCTAACTTCTGATTTTGGTGAATCCTTTTAGCACATCCTAATCAAATTGTGATTTTTTTTTTTTCCTTTTTAGAAAATGCCTTAACACAATAGTTTGAGGCACAATCAATTGACATAACATATATTATTATAATGGAGAGTGATTTAGACACACACTTCATCCGCATGGAAATTCACGTAAACTAAATTAAATGTTTGACCTTTTTTCCTTTTCTTTTTACTTGTTTTATTAAAACTATTGAATGATTTGGATGATTTATATGCATATTTTTATGGACAAATTATATGTTCAATACTTTTTCTTATCCTTATTGATCACAGTACATGATTCATTGATCAATGTAGGTCCACCTAATAAAAAAAGCTTAAAAAATTTGTTGTGTAATTTGTTGAAACATAACCATTATGGTATTATTATTAATAATGTTTTTTATTAATTATAAACTAAGTAATCAGTTGCTTGTGATTTGACAAATTTCAATCCATTGCCTAGAGATGGGTGAAAGAAGAATATTGTTTTTCTTTTTTAGCCAGAAACGAAAGGAGGGGGGATTCGAACCCTAGAACTGTAGGAACCCGAACGCAATTAAAATAATTAACACGAATTAAACAACAATTTTATTGAAAATAAAACGAATTACAAATGAAAAAAAAATGAAATATACTAAAATAAAGGTGGATACAATAACTCCGAGACGAGTAGGACACTCTGTCCTTAAGACAAATTTGGTCCGGTGTGTACCCCGGTTAAAACCAATTGTCTCCCAGGATAACTCGGATTACTGATTCGTATAGAGGTACTTCTTACACGAACCTTCAACGAACTCTTCTAGTGCTCAGAATCTCTTCTTCAAACTCGTATGCAACTATTTCAGAACTGTATGAATGTATGAAGCTTTCTGGTGTTGTATTTCGAATGTGTGTGTGTAGCTTCAATCCATATGGAGGCTATATATAGGAGAGGGCTGGGCTGGAATGAATTAATTACAGCCGTTTCATCAGTTACAGCAATGAATTACCATAACTCATCTTAATTACAGCCGTTTCATCAGTTACAGCAATGAATTAACCATTAATTATTGCTGAACCGAACTATGTTGGATAACCGAACCGAGCTGAACTCAATCTTCATCTCAATCGAATGTATATGAACTGGACCAAGCCCAATTAACTTTTGTATAAAAAGTTTAACACAGGCCTGGGCCTAGGGCCCTCAGGCCCAGAAGGCCCATTCCCCAAAGCCCAAGACCAAGGTCAAGGTCAACGGTCAAGGTCAACGGTCTCGGTCACGGGCACGGGCACGGGCGGGCGGCGGCGGCGCGCTCGCGTGTGGCCATTTTAGCGGAACGTCTGATTGCTAAAACCAACCCGCTATCTCTCCTTCTTCTAGGAGCTTATACCACATATAACATTCTTCCCACATATATACTGGAAAACATTTCTCTCTTTTTCCAATGTGGTACATAGTTTAGTTGAATACTCTTCAACTTCCACTTCCAACAAAAGTTCTTTCAAACACCCGACTTCAAGCGTTAATTTCTCATTCACTCGTACTCCGAATTGAATGATTCTAAATCTGAATTCATCTACGACTTACGTAGTTTTCGAATTATCAAAACATAGTATATATTCTATACAAGAATATAATCAAATTAAGCTTGCAAAGTCGTCCGAATAAAATGATTATAAAATCATTTTTATTCACTTTAATTCAATTCCACTATTTTCTCCAACAATCCCCCACATGAATGGAAATTAATGCAAATGCAGACCACGAAGAGATTCTGAAAGAAAAACATTGCATCGGGAGAGGTAACCGGCTTTGAACCTGCCCTAGTGAAGTACTATCGGATCTACTCGGCTAATCGGTGAACTTAAGTCTTGAACTGTTCAGCCTTTAGTGTAGAACCGGACAATAGCACTCACACAATATTTCCCTTAGCACTGTACTTGGTTCTCATGATTGGATTCATTTTGGCCTGAATCACACCTGGTTTGAGAAAGTGCTTTAGAGAATTCTAGCCTCTGAATTCTCATAGAAGCGGCCCCACTTCGCACTTACATAGGTGACTTCCTATCAAGAGTATTCTGCCATACCCCACTCGAATTTAATCAAGTTATAGGAATCATTAAAAGTTTTCACTTAACCTTCACACTCTGGCAGACAACACTTTTATTCACAGAATGGGAAAGTGTTCATCGACAACTTCATAACTTAGTTGTCCCCTTGAACCAAGATCTTGGGATCTCCAGTCAACATGGTAGGGTTACCATTACAAAACTTAACTTTCAATAGGCTTAAGTCCCATTCCGAGTGTCAAAATTGACATCCGATCTCTAGGTAAACCTTTAGTAAGCGGATCCGCAAGATTCTCCTTCGATTTTACATAATCGATGGAAATCACACCACTAGAGATCAAGTGTTTAACGGTATTATGTCGTCGACGTATATGTCTAGACTTACCATTATACATACTATTTTGTGCTCGGTGTATAGCCGATTGACTATCACTGTGTATGCTAATAGGAGCAATCGGTTTTGTCCAACAAGGAATGTCCTCTAGGAAATTTCGAAGCCACTCTGCTTCTTCCCCAGCTTTGTCCAGTGCAATAAACTCAGCTTCCATTGTGGAACGAGATATGCATGTCTGCTTTGTGGACTTCCAGGACACCGCAGCACCACCAATCATAAAGATATATCCCGTTGTGGATTTTGACTCTTTAGAATCGAAATCCGGTTTGCATCACAGTATCCTTCTAATCTGCTGGATATCTTGTGTAACGTAATCCCATGTTCATTGTATATTTCAAGTACCTGAGTACTCTCATCAGCGCTTTCCAATGATCCTCACTGGGATTACTTGTAAACCTGCTTAGTTTGTTCACAGCACACGCAACATCAGGTCTAGTACAGTTGGTTATGTACATTAGACACCCTATAATCTGTGAATATTTCAACTGAGACACAGGCGCACCCTTATTTTTGACCAAGTGAAGACTTAAGTCAATGGGTGTTTTCATAGGACTTTCATCAAAAACATTGAATCTCCTCAGAACGGATTCAATGTAGTGAGACTGTGATAATACTAGTCCCTCGGATATTCTGGAGATTTTAATCCCCAAAATTACATCTGCTTGTCCCATATCCTTCATATCAAAATTGCGTGTCAGCAACTTTTTGGTATTCATGATGATATCATGAGTACTTCCCATAATCAGCATATCATCAACATATAAACACACTAACACATAAGCATTAGGTGTTTGTTTGATGTAGACGCATTTGTCACACTCGTTAATTTTAAACCCATTAGATAGCATAGTTTGATCAAACTTTAGATGCCATTGTTTGGGTGCCTGTTTGATCCATACAAAGACTTAACGAGTCTACACACCTTGTGCTCTTGCCCTGGAACCACAAACCCCTCGGGTTGTTCCATGTATATCTCTTCCTCTAATTCACCATTTAGAAATGCGGTTTTAACATCCATTTGATGGATCTTCAAGTTATAGACTGCAGCAAGAGCAATAAGAACCCTTATAGAAGTGATTCTCGTTACTGGTGAATAAGTATCAAAGAAGTCAAGACCTTCCTTTTGTCGATAACCCTTGGCTACCAACCTGGCCTTATACTTATCAATAGATCCATCAGCCTTAAGCTTCTTTTTGAAAATCCACTTACACCCGAGTGCTTTACTTCCCGGTGGAATGTCAACCAATTCCCAAGTGTGATTTTGCATAATAGAATCTATTTCACTATTAATAGCTTCTTTCCGGAAAGGTGCTTCTGGATTAGACATAGCCTCGGCATATGTCCTTGGAGTATTTTCTACCATGTAGGTTAGAAAATCTGGCCCAAAAGACGTTGAAGTCCTAGCCCTCTTACTCCTTCGAGGTTCCACTTCCTCGTTTTCTGGAGTACTATCCCCCACATTTTCGTGTACTCTCTTATTTGAGTCTTCATTGTGTCTTTCTTTATATGGAAAAACATCCTCAAAAAACACCGCATTTCTTGACTCCATGACTGTGTTTACATGCACATCAGGATTGTCAGATTTGTGCACAAGAAATCTATATGCACTACTGTTATGAGCATACCCAATAAATATGCAATCTATCGTTTTTGGCCCAATCTTAATCTGTTTAGGCTTAGGCACTTCCACCTTTGCTAAACACCCCCACACTTTCAAGTATTTATAACTTGGTTTGTGGCCTTTCCACATCTCATATGGAGTTTTATCCATCTTTTTAGACGGAATCCTGTTGAGAATTTTATTGGCGGAGAGAAGGGCCTCCCCCCACAAGTTACGAGGTAACCCAGAACTAATCAACATAGCATTCATCATCTCTTTCAGAGTACGGTTTTTGCGTTCGACAATTCCGTTAGATTGAGGTGCATATGGAGCGGTAGTTTGATGAATAATGCCCGAATCTAGACATATTCTTTCAAATGGCGATTCATACTCTCCACCTCTATCACTACGAACCTTCTTGATTCGTCTGCTAAGTTGATTCTCAACTTCATTCTTATAATTTTTGAATGCCTCGATAGCCTCATCTTTGCTACTTAGCAAATATACATAACAGTACCTTGTACAATCATCGATAAAAGTTACAAAATACTTTTTACCGCCTCTCGATTGCACAAACTTTAAGTCACACAAATCGGTGTGAATTAATTCTAAGGGTTCTGTGTTTCTTTCCACGGATGGAAACGGCGCTTTAGTCATTTTAGCTTCAACACAGACTTGGCATTTTGCGGTTTCATTAACTTTAAGTTTAGGTAATAAATCCAAATTCATCATTCTTTGAATTGATTTATTATTAACGTGTCCTAAACGATTATGCCATAAAGTACAAGACTCAATCAAGTACGCAGAAGTAGATGCATTTTTATTAGCCTCACTGGGCACAACATTCTTTGGCATAATAGCCATTACATTGAGTTTAAATAAACCCTCGGTAAAATAACCTTTACCCACATACATATCATTTTTGGTCAAAATGACCTTGTCATTACCAAATGAAAGTTTAAAACCATTCTTATTCAGCATACCACCGGATATCAGATTTCTGCGTATGTCGGGAACATGGAGAACATTTGTGAGGGTCAGCTTCTTTCCCGAAGTCATCTTGAATCACATTTCCAGTTCCCTGAATGGTTGACTGAGCGAGTTGCCCATCCACGACTTCTCACCATTTCCGGCCTTGTAGGTTGAGAAGACATCACGATCAGCGCAGACATGTTTAGTGGCCCCAGTGTCCACAAACCATTGTCTCGGATTACCCACAATGTTGCACTCTGTCACCATTGCGCAGAGATTGTCATCATCCTCGGTTTGACCATATGAGCCTTATGGTTGTAAGGCTTCTTTGATCGGCGATCCGCAGCACGGTGCCCTTGTTTGCCACAGTTGTGACACTTGCCATTAAACTTGAATGGCGCTGGCTTTTCCCCTGTCGGCTTCCTTGAAGATTCCCCTGTCTTCTTAACCGATTTCTCGAGCTTCTTCCTTTTCCGATTTCTGACCTCGGCGACGTTAGCCTTCGCTTGTCCAACTGACTCAGAACGTCTCTTTTCGGATGCTCTATTGTCCTCTTCAATACGGAGGCGAACAATCAGATCATCCATCGTTACTGCTTCCTCTTATGCATCAGATAGCTCTTGTACTCCTTCCAAGAGTCGGAAGCTTCTCAATGACACAGGCCACTTGAAAATTCTCGTTGATTTTCGGATCTTCCGTTATCATCTCGGATATCGAATTTGCAACTCCTCCACTGTTTCACAATAGGTTTAGTATCGTTCATTTCAAACTTTAAAAACCTACTGACAAGAAACTTCTTGGCACCAGCATCCTCTGTTGTGTACTTTTTCTCTAAAGCTTTCCACAACGATTGAGCTGAGTCATACGTCTGATATACACCATACAACATATTATCCAAACCATTAAGAATGTAATTTTTACATAAAAATCACTATTCTTCCAGTTTTCGACTACAAGAAAAGCTGTCTTTTCAGCAGTCTCGGTGGCACCACCGGTGGATCTTCAGTTAGCATTCTCGCTAATCCAAGTGTTGTTAAGTAAAACAACATCTTCTGTTGCCAACGTTTGAAGTTCGATCCGTTGAACTTCTCTGGCCTCTCGTGGTTAGCACTAGTCACAGTAGTTGTCTGTGTCATACTTCCCGAAGTGTGGGAAGACTGTCCTCCGTTTGGCGCACCAGCCGGAGTAGGAGTGATTTGATCATCAGATGCCATTTCTGTTCAAGACAGAAAATAAACTTTTATCAGAAAAGGATAACTGATAATACAACACGTAGGTTTTTCACCCAAAGAAAACAATGTGAAAATTGTTTTGACTCGTCAGAACAAGCTCGAGTTTGTTTCAACTCGATTCTCCAACAATGTTTGTATTTCAATCTTGTTTTAACGTGGTAGTTTTTACCAGAAAACACCAAAAGGAGGTGGACCGATTTTGCCAGAAATCGATACCAAAAAGGAAGTGGACCGATTTTACCAGAAATCGATACCAAAAAGGAAGATTTAACTAATTATAAAACGAGCTGAAGTTTCAGAAGTAGACTGAACCGTTCAGAATAAGAGCTGACATGTTCAGTAAACGAGCTGAAAATTCAGAAATAAGCCGAATTAATCAGTAAACGAGCCGAACTGATCAGAATCGAATTCTGATTAAAACAAGTTTATTTAATTCGTCTAAACTCGGAAAAATTGAGTAGAAATTCGTATAAAAAATTTCGATTACGCACGGGTTAAAATCAGAACATCGGTTCGAAAATTTGTCTTAAGCTGTAGGAACCCGAACGCAATTAAAATAATTAACACGAATTAAACAACAATTTTATTGAAAATAAAACCAATTACAAATGAAAAAAAAAAAATATACTAAAATAAAGGTGGATACAATAACTCCGAGACGAGTAGGACACTCTGTCCTTAAGACAAATTTGGTCCGGTGTGTACCCCGGTTAAAACCAATTGTCTCCCAGGATAACTCGGATTCTTGATTCATATAGAGGTACTTCTTACACGAACCTTCAACGAACTCTTCTAGTGCTCAGAATCTCTTCTTCAAACTCGTATGCAACTATTTTTGAACTGTATGAATGTATGAAGCTTTACGGTGTTGTATTTCGAATGTGTGTGTAGCTTCAATCCATATGGAGGCTATATATAGGAGAGGGCTGGGCTGGAATGAATTAATTACAGCCGTTTCATCGATTCTGACAATGAATTACCATAACTCATCTTAATTACAGCCGTTTCATCAGTTTCTGACAATGAATTAACCATTAATTATTCCTGAACCGAACTATGTTGGATAACCGAACCGAGATGAACTCTGGACCAAGCCCAATTAACTTTTGTATAAAAGTTTAACGAACTGGGCCTAGGCCCTCAGCCCGAAGGCCCATTCCCAAAGCCCAAGACCAAGGTCAAGGTCAACGGTCTCGAGGCGGGCGGGCAGCAGCTGTGCCATTTTAGCGGAACGTCACTGCTAAAACCAACCCGCTATCTCTCCTTCTTCTAGGAGCTTATACCACATATAACATTCTTCCCACATATATACTGGAAAACATTTCTCTCTTTTTCCAATGTGGTACATAGTTTAGTTGAATACTCTTCAACTTCCACTTCCAACAAAAGTTCTTTCAAACACCCGACTTCAAGCGTTAATTTCTCATTCACTCGTACTCCGAATTGAATGATTCTAAATCCTGAATTCATCTACGACTTACGTAGTTTTCAGAATTATCAAAACATAGTATATATTCTATACAAGAATATAATCAAATTAAGCTTGCAAAGTCGTCTGAATAAAATGATTATAAAATCATTTTTATTCACTTTAATTCAATTCCACTATTTTCTCCAACAAGAACTCCCACTGGAGACAAGGATAGACTCTTAGTGGCTTACTACTAAGGTATGAGAATATTGTTAAAACAGAAAGAAGAATATTGTTAAGACAGATAACTTGAAGCGACAATATGAATTATATAACATAATACAAGACTTAATGTTTAAAAAAAATAAAAAAATAAACGAGACAAATGTAAGTATACTATAATGCTTTGCCATATCAACATAACGTTCAATCTACGAACAAATTTAATTCCGTCATTTGTCTTATTGGTATGGATGTTCATACAACGGTCAAAAAGCAAAATTCGGATAGGCTCATAATAGCAATTATTTTGTTTTATATCATATATTTATAATATTATTATTAGTTAGATACTCCGTATTTCATTTCCTAGCGACCGGTCCTAAGCAACTGATATTGGATATCACGAAGCCGATGTCTTCAAGTCCAAGGTTGACATATCAATAATAAATAAACGAAAAATTATTGATAATAAATAAACCTTTGTGACAGCTTCATATATACTTCCTCATGGAGATCTTCACGAAGGAATGCATTATTTACATCAAGTTGATGTAAATGCCAGTTCTTTGTTGCAGCTATTGCTAATAGAGTTCGAATTGTGGCCATTTTAGCTACTGGAGAGAAAGTTTCTTGGTAATCTATCCCATAAAGTTGGTTGTACCATTTTGCTACAAGCCTAGCCTTATACCTCTCAACAGTCCCATCTGGTTTATATTTGATCTTATACACCCACTTGCAGCCTATAGGTTTCTTAGTGGATGGTAAAGACACTATCACTACTAGAAAATATGGCTATTAAGACATTAAATTTAGGACATTTATTTAAAAATGCCCTTTTAGATGTCTGATGGGGCGTTCGAACTCTTGGTGCATTTTTCTACAGTAAATAAGCTGTTTTACTTTGTTTTATTTATAAAAAAAATAAACAAGAAAGGGCGCTTTGAAAACGTGGCTCGATGAAAAAAAATAAGCGGGTAAAAACTCGCGCCTCCTATTTCCAAACTTTTACCCTAAAATAAACTTCCGGCTCCTATTTCCAAACCTCTCCCCTAAAATAAACCCGCCTCCTTCTTCCCCAACTCCCTTTTTCTCCTCCGTCTCCTTCAGGTTCTTTCTCCTCTCCACCTCCATCTTCCCGGCGTGTATTCCAGAGAAACGGACCCTCATTCTTCCTCCTTTATCCACCACACATCCCTCTTCTAGCAAGCAGCAGGAAAAACATTCAGGTCAGCGACTTCTAGCAAGCAGCGCAGCAGGAAAAACATTCAGGTCGGTGATTCTTTTTGTTAATGGGCTATTGTAATGTAATATGGCTCTAGTGGGAAGTGCACACGGTTTATTCAAAGTGTAGTGTAATTTGAGAGTGAAGTCTTCCGAAAATTTTGGTTGATTGTTCTTCTTATTTTAAGATCAACCGTCTCTCTTTGCCGTATTTTTCTATCGTGTATTATAAAGCAAAGTCTGATATAATTGTCACTTTTTTTTCTTTCTGTTACAGGCCTTTTGTTTTTCTCTTTTAAAAAACTTCTGAATTAAAACCTATTAATATCAATTGAACACAATTTAGAGTCAACGCATATGGTATGACAATAACTGTGTTTTCACTTATTAGCTAAATTGAGCTTCTAAAGACATGTTCTAATTTAATAAAAACTTGTAGATAAGTTATGAAAGAAGTATGAGAAAATACAACTTCATTGCTCTGCTTGTAGTCTACTTTGCCCTAAATTGCTTTGTAGTTTCCGAAATTTCCTTGAGCAGTGTTCATACTCTGTGTATAATGTGTTTATAAAATTGACTTAGTAAAGAAAACTTATAAGAAACTTCATTCATTGAAGCTGAAGAATGCTAATGACCTGAGTGGATTTGCTGTTTGTTCTCTTGTCGACATGCATTCAAAATTTGGGAGTTTTCACATATGAGAGGGTGTTTGAGAGACATTGTTGTGGGCCCGGTAATTGATGTTTTTGGCTTGTTACTTTTGAAAGAAGATGTTCGGGTGGGATGGTTGATTAATCCTTCTTCTAGTTTGCAATTTGGATTGGTTTTTCCTTTTTCCAATCTGTCTTGTCCTCTACATAATGAAGATGGTTATGGTTTGCGGTTTGGGTTAATCTTGGCTTGGGATTAGTCATGGTAACCAATTGAGGATGATTTCTCGGTTGTGTGCTTTTGAAGTTTTTGTTCTTGTCAGGATTATATAGCTTCATTGCAAGTCTTTGTTCTTTTTATTTGTGTGTGTTTGTATGTAGTATAAGTAGTACAAATCTTTAAAACACCATAACATTGATTATCTTGGTTCATCAACATTATGTCCAATTATAGTTGATGTAAACATACCATATATATAATGTAAGTTCATGAACTCTATCCTAAAGCTCCTGGGTTGTTCATGCATCCATTTATCAGCAATGGCACCTTTGACACGCACCGGACGGCAGCATGATTTTCAACCGAGGGACGAGAATTTAGATGATCCATTGGATGACACTATCAGAGGTTCTTTCTTATTTGATTCCAAAGTCATTCAATATCTAACATCATAAATTTGTTTGTTTGCTTTCTTAAATGATGCCTTTTTGTTTCTTATGGTGTGTTTTGGTTTTATTATTGTAGAAGAAGATGATATTGATGACTCAAGCGGAGAAGACCATGCAAATGGAGAAGGTATATTTCTGAGTGAACATTGTTTTAAGCCTTTTTAATATTTCACTTAGATGGCGGTAGATTCTTGTTTAGTGGGTATGGAATTCCAGTCTCTTTATTAACGTGATCACCTTTGGTGATAGAAATACAAGCAGCAAGGACTTGAAAATTGAGAAATAATTTTTAATAACCTGATAAGTAGACATATTTTGTCCAACAGTAGAATGTTTGCAAGGTAACATTCCTCTTTGACAAAACCTCTACATAGGTAACAATAGACTTTTTTGATAAATTCAAAAGCCTAAATTAATTTGAAAATATAAGAAATATATTGTCAAGAATTAAAAAAGAAACAGAAAAATGGAAGAAAAGAAAGAAGGAAACTACCAAAACTAACCATTAGGACAAGCAGCAGCTATGGGAAACACAGAGGAGGAGGTTTTAGGAAGAAGAAGACGGCTATAGAAATTGATGTTGTCTTGTTTTTGCTTCCATCTTTGCCTGGCCTTATGGTTCCGGTTATTCGGATTTTTATTCTTGATTTAATTGTTGTCACGTGGATTGTTTAACCCATTTCCTTTGAAACTGAACAATGAAAATCTTGTTTTAAGCACAAATATTTGTCAATACTTTACCATCTCGTAAAGAGATTTCTTTAGTTTATAAAGTGTTTTGTTTGACAATGTAACAGAAGAGGAAAACATTGATGGCCCCATCATGCGAAAGATTAGAGGCGGTACATTCATGAAACACCTTTGGGGCTTGCCTAAAGGTTTTCCAAAGAAGAATTTGGAAAGTAATCAATTTGGCCAACCGGTAGTCGAAAAAAGGAGTCAGCTAGCTGAATTTTTGGGAACTATCGCAAAAAATGGACTCTATTGCCCAATTGATGTGGATAGATGGCCTCAAATGCCAGAAAAGAACAAGGACGAAATCCTTCAACTTGTAAAGGTAAGTGTGTGCATATATTATTTTTTCGGAAGGAAAAAAAGTGTGCGTATTTCATACAACATAACATCACATATGCCTTTATACAACTTCAATTATTCAATATTAACTTGTTTCAAACACTAACAATACTTCTAAGGTTGTATCCATTCTGAAAATTACGTCGTCGGGAAAAGTTTGAGGTTCTCCCTGGCATGGACACTTGGATATTGCAAACAGTAGGAAAAAGGTGGAGGAACTGGAAATCAAAATTGAGAACAAAATATAAAGATCAAGCCTTGCCTTATGACAAAAAAAGGAATGCGGTGGAAGTTAGGGTCCAAGAGAACCAATGAGATAAGTTTAAATCTAATTCCAATACAAAGAAGGCAAAGGTATTTATATGATTAAAGTGTATTTTGTGATCGAGGTACTTTTTTTATCATACAAGTAAATTATGGTTGTTGTTCACATTCTTTTTTTGTATGCTTAGGCTTTGAGCGAAAGAAATAAGGTTGTTCAAGTATGAAGAAAATGAATCATCGGATTGGGAAGACGTCTTTTGCTCAGTGAGCATATATATGGGTGCGTCTTTTTGCTTATGATTTGTTAAAAGCTTGTTGCACCTTTTGTTTTCAAGCCTTATGAGCTGAGCCATCTATAGCCAGGTGTTCTATCCATTGTTTTCATTGCTTAAAAACCGAGTTTTATTTGTGTATATGTTGATTATGAGACTTCTTGAATAAAGTTAATTTCCTTCTCTTCTCTTCTTCTTTGTGTAGCTTGAGACTTGTGTAAAACTTGTTATTATTATTCTGTGTTATTTGCATTATCTGCTTAATAAATGTCTTATTTCAGGAGAAAAAAAACAAGGCTAAACCTTCTCGTGCGACTATGTTCAAGGAATGTTACACCGATAGCTTGGGCAATCCAAAATGTGATGCAGTAGCAAGTACTATTGTAAGTTGATTATTTACTATAACTAATTTTTTTAAGTGCCCTTTTTCTTCTCAAATGAAAGTATAATAAGGTAATCTATATAATATGTTACTTCCATCTACGTGTGTGTGGCCTGTAATTCTTGTAATTGATGTTGATGGCATATCATATATTTTATCTAACTGGAGGCTAGTTAACTTTGCCTTTTGCCATATAGAGGAAACATATATAATTTTCTGTTATTGGTATGATGATTTGTAAGCTATTCCTAGGTACATGTTCAATTTCTAGTTACACTATCTTTAGTTAAATGAACATTTTACCAGGAATAAATACGATTCAACATAACATTGTTTATTTTGACTGTAACTAACTGCTGTAATTTACAGTTTCTCAACCGCCATTGATATAGGTGTAACTTCATTAAGGAGAGTTAAAATACAGTGGATCATTGGGTCCGAATTGTCGTTTTTAAGTGGATTTTTTTTGAGTGGACCAAAAAAACAGTGATGGATTTAATCAATTGATCATGATTCAATTGTAATTCACTCATACATTTATGCAACCATGAATTTAGGCTGCTATGGATGAAAAGAGTTCACAACTTCGACGGGGCCAAGTTGATGAGGTGAGCCCAAACGACATATTTGGCCAAGTTACAGGTAAAGAAAGGAACGGTCGAGTAAGGATGCTTGGAGCCGGTGTGTCCCTGTCGGATGTATGGGGTGATTTTACAGGTCGTAGCGCTATGTATCGGCTCGCAATGGAGAAACAAGATATGGTTGAGAAGATGGTTGCACAACTTAAAGAACAAGTTGCTCAAATTGCAAAGTTAACAGAAATGATCACACAACAAAATAGAGATAATCAACAAGTCAACAGTCCTCCATCAACAATATCTACACGTAGACCTTTACGGGTAAGAAATCTAATCATCTATGCACATTTTTAACGTGATACAACTACAAATCGTAGATCTTGCTAGATGTTTTTTCCTTATTATTTTTAATTTGATATCAGTCTCTCCCCCTGGTTTCTGTGAATCCTTTTGCCTTCAACTATCAAGTCTCCTAATTTGCCTTATTCTCACTTGTTTTTTTTTTGTTTGTTTAATTTGGATATATATTTTAATAGATGACTGACGCACATAGAATTGTTTCATCAACCTGATATATATTGTGAATAGATGATTAAAAGCATGCTATATTTGCCTTGATAGTCGATAGTATTGTTCATGGAAATGACTTCACTGAAATTGTTAAAAGCATTGTATGAGGGAGCTAATTCTGAGTTATGTATGAAGATACGTTCATTTTATTCGGTGGATGTTGTTTGCCCTACATTGGTTGCGACCTTTCCGAGTTTAATGGAGAGCAAGGAGATTGTTGTTGGGTAACAATTATGGTGATGTAGGTGTTAAGACTGTTATTAAAAAAAAGGATTATAATTGCTTTTGTTTGTGGAGTTATATTTCGATTTGATTGTGCATTTTACCAAAACGGTCCAGATATTCTTGTTGAGCTTGGAACATGGCAAATGAGTTCATTAATAGAGACTGATGGTTCTTTATTGGACAGACTAAATCAATTTCTGTTTGGGTAGCTATTATATATTTGGAATATATGTATGTGTGCTCTGAATAGAATTCGAGTGATTTTATGCTACAAACATTATACTAATATTGGCTCATCATTATACTAAATTTGTAAATTTTTTAAGCACTGCAGGCTGGTGCTTTTGTAGCTATCAAAAGCATGAGTGATGCATCAAAAACTGTTGCTAAAGGATATTTACGAAGTTTAAACCCATCTGATGTTGTTGGTGGCACTGCCTTGGGAAAGAATTGGTGTGAAGTGTTGGTTCAAGTCGTGGTTGAAGGTTCCGAAGACTTGATTCGTCCATATGACATGTTTTATGAGCTTCGTGATGTTATAGGGTGCTCGGTTGCGTGGCCTTGTCATTTGGTATGTAAGCGATTCTTTGTTTTATGAATTGGTGTTATGCATTTAGCTTTTTCCTTTTCATAATTATTGTTACTCATTTTGTAGGTCATTGTTGAGGATGAATGATATTGTTGAAAATGGTGGGATAACAATCTACTAGAACCAATGATGAAGGAGATTACTCGTTTGTTGGTTGATATGCCGTAAGAAGTTCTAATGTATATTTTGATGAATGTTTTTTGCTACATGGTTTAACTAATCTTTTGACTACTTGATGTAATGTAAGATCTCTTGATGATCTTCAACTATATCCATTTTGCTACTTGGTCATGTAATGTAAGATCTTTTGATGGAATTATGATATATATGTATGTCTAGTTAATCTTCTTGGTTTGATTATTGTTAGCTTAAGTACATGTGTTTGGCTATTTGATTGTTTGATTCAAAATATCAATGGGTGTGTATTGGAATTGGAACGTTACATTTCGTACCTATTAGGGCGTTTCAAAACGTCCCATCAGGACTTTGTTGGGGCGTTTCAGACTGTGAAATAGATATTATAATGACTCGATGAAACACCCTAATAGGCTATGTTGACCGTTAAATTTTGAACATGATATGACACTTTAAACCGCCTTATTCGGACTCGATAAGGGCGTTTGAAATTGCATCAATACATCTCTTATTAGGACTTTGAGTAACGCCCTAATAAGGACTGAATTCTCACCTATTCAGGGCGTTGGAAAACGCCCTAACACAGCCCTGATGAGACGCTTTCCTGGCATACTATAATGACATCCTAAAACGTCCTGAAAGCCTATTACAACGTCGACAGAAAGGGCGTTCAAGGGAAACGCCCCTAGATCAAAAACGCCCTTATTGACCTATATATAGGCGTTTTTGAACGCCCTTAAACGGCTTTTTTGGTGTAGTGTATGTCCCATGTGTGGTTTGCCTCCAAGGCATCTATTTCCTTCTTCATGGCTTCTTGCCATTTAGGATTTTTAATGGCTTGATTGTGAGTATGTGGTTCCTGCTCCTTATCTACATTATAGACAAAAGCCCGATAGGTCCGGGATAGATTGGGAGAAGACAATGAGTTTTGTGGAATATGAGGTGACTTGAGATCGACTTGAGAACAGACATAGTCCTGTAAGTGTGCTGGGACTTGTCTAATTCTTCCTGACCTTCTAGGTGGAGGAGAAGGAGTATGGTTGGCACTGTTTGTGGCTGGTTGATCCTCGGGAAAAGTTTGTTGGTCAAGATGCAATTGACTGATTGTTGAAGGTATATCATCACCAAGATAATTGAATGGCATTGAAGGTTCTGAAACAACAGGAATGTTTGAGGTATAACAGGACATGTCGGGGGATACAAAAGGAAAACATCTCTCATGGAAAACAACATTTCTGGAAATAATGACATCATGGGTGTCTAAGTTATACAAAATGAATCCCTTTGTGGTAGAAGAATGACCAAGATGGACACATGCCATACTTCTAGGTTCAAACTTAGTCCTATATTGTTTAATAGTTTAGGCATAAACTAGACATCCAAACACTCTGAATCTCAGATAATCTGGTTCTGTGTGATATAGCTTTTCATATGGAGTAAGATTACCAAGGACAGGGGTAGGTGTACTATTTATGAGGCTAGCTGCATGGACAACACAATATCCCCAAAATTGGATAGGTAAAGAAGCCTGGAACTTCAAGGCCCTAGCTACATTTAGTAAGTCCTGATGTTTTCTCTCTACTACTCCATTTTGCTCAGGTGTGTGTGTGCATGAAGTCCGATGAATAATTCCCTTCTCAAAGCATAAAAGACAGGCATGTCAAACTCCTTACCATTATCTGTCCTAATAGTCTTAATACCAGAACCAAACCGAGTAACAACAAATTGACAAAAACTTTGAACAATCGTCCTAGCCTCTGATTTATTATGTAGCAAATGTACCCAAGTAAATCTAATGTGGTCATCCACAATAGTAAGAAAATACATGTGCCCTTGTAAAGTTTCATGCCCATAGGGCCCCCAAATATCAAAGTGAACCAGTTCAAAACAAGCAGCAGTTTCTGACTGACTCAAAGGAAATGCTATATATCTATGTTTAGCTAAAGGACGGAAACCCGCACATTACTATTTCCATCTCCTTGTGAATTGCGTTGCTCAATACACCCTTCCACCATGTTCACCCTGCTCCTAGGTTTGAATCCTGGTAAAACCCGTGCTTTTTGTAACAATTATCCTCTACATGCCCTATCTTTCCACAAAAGGTGCACTGGGGTTTCTTTCCTGAGTTACCATTGTTAAAACCTTCAAACTTTCTCTGTCCTGTTGTAGAAGCATTATCGGTATATCTCATTCTCTGATCACTATCAACAGACCTCATTCTCTGATCATTCTGGACCACATTCAATTTGTTAAACATAACAACAGGATCCCCAAAGTTAATGTTCTGACTGTTATGTCCTCTTTGCCTTTCGAACTTTAGGGCTAAACCAAATACAACCTTGATGTTAGGGATTGGTGACATCAACAAGACGTGTGACGTCACTGGTTCAAACACCTCGTCCAATCCTCTCAAAAACCTAATAACATACTTCGTCTCATTGTATCCTATAAACGTCGGTATCACCCGACAACCGCAAGCTGGAACGCAAGTGCAACTAGGCGTAGGTCGTAAAACAGCAATTTCGTCAATCAATAGCTTCATCTTAGTGAAATACTCAGTAACACTAGAACCTCTCTGCTTAGTGTTATTCAATTCTTCTAGTAAATCAGATAACCTAAAAGAATCGAGATTAGCAAACCTGTCCTTCAATTCCTCCCATACTGCTTGCACGGAATCCATCCAGAGTAAACTCTGTGCTATTCGCGGTGCTACTGAATTCCTCAGCCAATTAGTTACCATAATATCGCACTGCTCCCAAATGTGAAATCTCGCATCATTTCTAGCCGGTCGTGGTAACGATCCATCAATAAAACCAACCTTATTCTTCATTATCAACGACATGCGTGCCGATCTGCTCCATGAATGATAATTTGCACCATTTTCGCTGAGTATTGGCTGTACTAGGGTTAGAGTAGGGTTTTCATTTGGATGAATGTAATACGGACTTGATACAGGAATTATCTCCCGATTTGGAGCTTGATTTGCCATGGCGAAGGTAGTAAATGATCAAAAAGAAGGAATTTAACAGGAAATTTGAACAAAAATGCGGAAGATTGCTTGGATTTTCTCTGATACCATCATGAAAGTAAAGAAACGGAAGAAGAGAGAAAGGGGCAAGGGTTGACCCCTGTTTTTCTATTATCCGAATTATGCAGAAGTTACAAGAATATTCTCCTTTTTATATACTAAAGGAGATAGTCTGAAAATAGAAAATGTAACAGTAATCGTAAAATGTAAACTGTAAATATTGTTATGCAATGTTACAAAATGTAATATATCTGGTTGCGATTGACTGAGTATTTATATCTCAAGTACATATGTGTACATATTGCGGCTAATGTGGCGGATGCGTCGGTGATTGGAGTTATGTTCGTTGGAGGATTATGTGTCACTTGGATGTAGAGGCGTTGGAGTTTACTGTGATTTTTCATGCGGTCATTCTAGCATCATCGATGGAGCTTCATCGGATCGTGGTGGAGACCTATTCTCTTTTGGTTGATAAATATCTGATTGCTTAAGTCTGAAGAGTCTTAACGCCTTACACCTTTTTCCTTTATTTGGTGTTCATGCAATAGGTATGTTCATTGTCTTGCACGTTCGAGGTTATCTGGGGTAGGTTTAATCAATTGGAGTGTGTCTTCACCATCAGATGTAGTTGAAGCTTATCTTTTTAATATTTTAATTAATATGCTGGTCTCTTTAAAAATAAAAATAAAAAACGTGTACATATATATTTAAGCACGAAACACAATGCAATCACATTGGGTGTTAAATGTATTTTATTTCAGCGACAGGCCTAGGTTTTACGGTCATTACATATGTTTGTGTCCAGTATATATTCCTTTCTTTGATTGGGCTTTTTTTTCATAAGGATAATTGGTCCATTAATAATTAAATACGACTTTTATCGGCACTATATTTTCACGGCTGGCACTACAATTGCATTTGAGCACCGCAGTTTTTATTTTATTTTATTTACAAAATAACGTCGGTGACACTGAAGTTAGATTTCGATACTAACGTCACCGACACTGACGTTAATTTTCGATAATAACGTCGGTGACACTGACGTTATAGTTATAAATGTGTCACGGATGAAAAACGTCCAATGACGTTATAGTCAAAAAAGAATGTCAGTGGCACTATCGTTCCTAGTGTGGTGCCAAAAGTAAAGAAAAAAATTACATGTATGGTGCCAAAATTAAATAAAAAATAATAATACCGATAGTAAATACGCGATATAAGATACACAAAGGATTAGTAATAAGGATTTTCTAAGTTATCCGCGAGAACATTTGTATACATAAAAGGAATTTGAATTGGGACTTTTAGTTGGTAGAAATGATCAAGAAGTACTACCCATGATTCCGATTCGGAGTATGTTCCTATCCGTCGATTAAAAAAAATAACTAATACGAACGAAGTAATCTTTTACTTTTTGTAAAATCCCTTTATAGTTCACAAGTTGGAGATAAGCGGACTCGAATCACGACATCCGCCGCAGGGTAAACCACCGCCTCTCGGGTCTCCCGACTGATATTACCATTGAGGTCAATGATAGACAATAACTCCTCCCGAACACAGCTTACAACTTTCATCGTACTGTGCTCTCCAAAGAGCAACATACCAATAAGAGCTATCTAATTAAAAGGGCTTTAGGTATCGACTAATTATGGAGGTTTTGATGACAAAGTGCCCAATAAACAAAGTGTTATAGGTGGGCACCCGTTCTATAAACAATACATGGTAATATGATATTATTTCATTTTTGGGTCCAACATCCGTGAAGTTCTTGTACGTTCTATTTAGAGTGACTTGACACCCAACCCGACCTAGACAACATAATTTAAATGAAATTTAAAAATAAACGGTGTAGATCATGTCATATCTCACACTCCTACATATAAAGGGTGTAGGCAAGAACTTTCCCTAACATCTTTGCCCATGAAGGAGCGGATCTCCCTATCATCACATTCTTTGGTCGGTTGATTCGAGGTCGTCAAGACAAAGGAGATAGAATGGAATAAAATGTAACAAACTGTTATTCAAACCTGATTTTTTTGTAACATGGATCGTTCAGTCATATTTCAAGAAACAAAACTCGTAACACGAAATCTTTCTAATAAAATTTACTAAATAAACAGAGGAAGCTAAAATTAGAAAAAGTACCCAACACAGGTCTAAATTAAAACACCATAGTCTGGACTCCTAATTATATATTCTCGTACGTCATATATTTATTAACACCCAAACCAAATGGTCAATACAATCACGAAATACATTTATTGTTACATACAAATCATTATTTAGTCCTTGAAAGAACTACGTTTATGAGAAAGCTTAACATTGATAATGTGCTACACATCCAATATCATCAACATCTGTCTGTTATTGTATCTCATCTGAAAACATAAAAACACAAGAGGTCGCCATCAAAAGAGAACAAAAGATACCTCCGGATAAAACAAACTAGAGTTCCTTTTTGGTTTAACGATAACTAATTAAACAAACTTATAAAATAAAAAAAAATTAAAAAAAACTTACAATTAGTACAAGGTGTCATCATCCTCCTCCTCCTCATCATTTCAATTCAATTCAAAGGATAGCAGACACATACAAAGTGGAAACAGGTGCATCGATCTTGAGGACAATTATCATTCTGCAAAGTACATCCTGTTATTGAATTACAATCAAAACCCTTGTCTTCACTTAACAGAAACTTCCCTGTTTTCCTTCCCCTACTGTTGCCAACTCCAACTGTAACTACAAATATTAATTCTGTCACTATTATGATTAAATTAACACCCTTCATGTAAAATGTATATATATATATATTGTAACACCATATGCCTGAACTTGCATGTAGAGTAATGTTACTGTCACCTCAGATCATGATATTTGTTGTGTACAATAGCATATTTTGAACACCTAATTAGTGAGGCGAATCAAGTTTACGAAATTATAAACTAGTAGTCTATATAGTACTAACCACAAAGGATGAGTGTGAAGAGGAGAAGAAAGCGAAGAAAACTGGCCATAATGACAATTTACAGGTATATAATTATTTGTGAAACGATTAGCTATGCATTGGTTTATTTTATATCCAAAACCATCTTGTATTGGACCACATTCAAGAATATCAGAATTATAGAATTGGAGGATAATTCCAAAGGGCAAAGAAAAGCCGAAAAGACAAAATAAGAAAGGTCTAAATTTTACAATATAACAAGGTCTAAGTGACCCATTAGTATAAAATAAATAGTAATAATACGGGTACGAGCGTTTTGTTGCTAAGAATGACACAACAATCATCTACACCGTTGATCATTATAGGTTTAATTACATCATGATCAATGGTTTATATGATTGTTGTGTCATTATCATTACTCTTAGCATAACACGGCTGCACCACTGGTCTTGAGAATTTGTATGTAATTTTCTTTTAGTGGGTTCTGAGGACCCTTATTAGCATAGAGTGGCTTTGTCACTGGTCTAAAGTACGTCCATTGTATTAGATACATCATTGAGATATATCACTTCAGATAAACTATTATCGACTAATGGTCTAATATGTGGGCGTTTGTCACTTAGACTTCAAAATAGGGGTTTTTCTGTTTTGTTTACATTCTATTGTAGTTATATTATTTCTTTTGTTAATGGATGTAGGTCATGTTGGTCGAAAATATCACTACGCCGGAAAATACAAAAAAGTGGCTTTTATCGACACCTTATAACATCATATTTACATGTGGTTCTATTAACATCTCTAATTACTTAATTATGACATCATATTTATATTTTAAAATCGTGTGTAATTATGGTGCGAAAATTATTAGGGCAGTACCAATAGAACAACCCTATAAAAACTCTTATTAAACACAAATCACAATAGCTCAAAAATTGTGAAAGAAAAAAGTAAAGGCCACACAAAGACTAATTGCTGGTGTGGGATTTTAGTCGTCCTGTGTTTTTTAACATTTGTAACATGTATTGCATGGGTCAAGAAAACGTTTGATATCTAGCTCGAATAAGGTCAGAATTAATAAAATAAAACACAAGTAAGCATGCTACTTTTACCTTCATCAATTGACCATTAAACAAACAGTGATCACTTTTGAGATTCGACACTGAATTTATATGTTTTAATTTCTTTATTATAATTTATTATCAGTCAATAAACAAAGCATTAGATAACACAAAAAAGAATAAAACCTAAGAAAGATTAGATTACAACGAAGATCGCAATATGAAAAAGTCCCAAAAACGAAAGAAAACCAACAAATCAAAGTCAAAAGTGACAAAAGAAAACTACAAGATAGAGAAGGTTATATATATATATTGTTAGAATTAGTCAATATAGGTAAATATTAGCAATAATTATAAGATATTGTATATTCATTGTACAGCTGTATGTTAGCCTAGAATATATTGACTAGCTTGATTTTAGCCTAGAATACTGCTAAACACAATTGTATATATGATACATCTTTTAATGAGAAGAGCAAGGAAGATATTCTTTCATGGTAGCAGAACTGGTTTTCCACCAAAACCTACGCTTCCGCATTTTTTCTTTTTTTCTGGCACCGCCTTCTTCTCCACACCACCATGGGCGATGCTACCAAGTCCCATCCGGCGTTATCCATCACTAATGTGAAGGCACTTCTTCCTATTACGCTTGATACAGATTCTAGTCAATATCACTCATGGGCGGCTCTCTTTAAAGTCCAAGCACGTGTTCATGACGTTCTTGGCCACATCATCCCGCCAACAGATGCTACGGAGAGGGCATCCTTTGAGAAGTCAAAAGCTGAGAATTTGCCTTTATGGAAAAGGCTTGACGCAGCCATATTGCAATGGATCTATGCCACCATTTCGCATGACATTCTCATCTCCATCCTTGTTGATGGTGACACGGCGGAGCAAGCATGGAACCGTGTAGCTGACTTGTTCCATGACAACAAAAACTCCCGTGCAATGTATTTGAACAAGGAGCTGACCAATACGACATTGGCAAATTACCCCAACACCAATGCGTATTGCACACGCCTCAAGAGCCTTTCCGATCAACTCCAAAATGTTGGAGCTCCGGTTAGTGATCACGCCTTGGTTCTAAAAATGTTGCAGGGGTTAACTGAGCCCTACTCCAATTTTGTGACGGTTCTCCAAAACAAGAAGTCCCTTCCGAGCTTTACTACGGCTCGCTCAAAGCTCGCTTTAGAAGAGACCACTATTCTTGAACGAGCTCGAACCGAATCACAGTCTGCTGCTTTGGTCGCCGACTCCTCTGACCTCAGCAATGGTCCGCCTGCGACATCAGCTCCTCGGGGGGACATCAGGTAAGGGTAGAAATCAGCAGCGGAATAAGGGTAAGAATGGGGCCGGAAATAGGGGCACTGGTCCGGTTCCCAAATCAGGCAGCGGCGGTGGTCATGGGTCTGTTCAGAGGGGTGCAGCTCCGCCTGGGTTTTCCTCCAATCATGGTCAGCCGCGTCCTCAGTGGTCTCAGCCTCCCTGGTGGATGATGTAGAATCCATGGGGTTATCCCCCTTGTCCGTATCCAGCCCAGCCGCAGCAGTGGCCTCGCCACACTCCTCCTCAGCCGGGGGTTTTGGGGTCTCGGCCCTCTTTTCCAAATCAGGCCTACGCAGCTATAGGTCCATGGCAGCCACAGGCTGATGCTTCCAGCGACTGGGCTCCAACTGACATTGTTGCAGCGATGAACACCATGACTCTCAATCCACCGGACTCCGGTTGGTACATGGATACAGGGGCTACGTCCCATATGACTCACACGCCAGGTAATCTCTCGTCTTACTTTAATTCGAGCATAAATAATGGTATTACGGTTGGTAGTGGTCAGTCTATTCCAATTCGGGGTCATGGTCATAGTGCCTTAAATCCTCCACACCCTCCCCTTGCATTAAACAACGTTCTTCATGCTCCCCAACTTGTCAAAAATTTGGTATCAGTTCGTAAATTTACTACTGATAACAATGTTTGCGTCATTTTTGATCCGGTTGGTTTTTCTGTGCGTGATTTACAGACAGGGACATTTCTGATGAGATGTAATAGTACGGGTGCTCTTTATCCCATCACGTCCACTGGGCCTCCGTCCAGCTTGTCCTCCTCTGCTTTTTTAGCGTCTACGTTGTGGCATGATCGGTTGGGTCATCCTGGTCAATCGATTTTAGCTTATTTACAACGCAATAAATTCATTGATTGTAACACTTTATCTACGACTCGTGTTTGTCCATCTTGTGTACTTGGTAAACATATTAAAATGCCCTTTGTTGCCTCTCAATCTATTACTTATTTTCTGTTTGATATTGTTCACAGTGATTTATGGACTTCCCCCATTGTCAGCTCTTTAGGACATCGGTATTATGTGCTTTTTTTGGATGATTTCTCGAAATATTTGTGGACGTTCCCTTTGGTCAATAAATCTCAGGTTTTTTCGGTCTTTTCCACCCCTAAAACACATATTCGTACCCAGTTTGAACGAGATATCAAATCTATCCAATGTGATAATGGTCGAGAATACGATAATCATTTATTTTGGAAGTACTGTGAGTCCAATGGCATGTTGTTTCGTCTGTCGTGTCCCCATACGTCCTCCCAAAATGGCAAGGCTGAGCGTAAAATTAGATCTATCAACAATATCATGCGTACCCTTCTACTTCATGCGTCTATGCCATCGTCTTTTTGGCATCACGCGTTCGCCATGGCAACATACCTTCTTAATATTCTACCAAGTCCACTATTAGATAATGAGTCACCTCTAAAAATACTATACCGAAGAGATCCCTCATATTCACATATTCGAGTTTTTGGATGCTTGTGTTATCCCCTGTTTCCGTCTACCACGATTCATAAATTACAAGCACGGTCCACTCCTTGTGTTTTCTTGGGGTATCCCTCCAATCATAGAGGTTATAAGTGTTATGATTTATCTCGTAATAAAATAATTATTTGTCGTCACGTAAAATTCGATGAAACCGTTTTTCCCTTTGCCAATACATACGCCCCCACCTACTGTATATGATTTTTTGGCATCTGACCCTTTTCCTTCGATCATTTCCCACATCCAGGAGTCTATGACCCAGCCCACTATGGCCCAGCCTACTCCTCCCTTGTCACCCCAGCCTGGCCCACTTCCCGCCAGCCCACCTCTTTCACCTTTACAGCCAGACAGCCCGCCCCATACTCCACCGGCCCAAAATCCACAAAACCCACCACAGTCCCCTCCCATTATTCAAGTCCAGCCAAATATTCCAACAGGCCCAGTCACTCGCGGGAGCCGTGGTATATTCCGACCCAATCCCAAATATATCACGGACCACGCTCTTAATACAACGGTTACCCGGTCTCCTCTACCCCGTAACCCTGTCGCCGCCCTTAGTGACCCGAATTGGAAACTGGCTATGACTGACGAATATAATGCTCTTATTAAAAATAAGACGTGGGATTTGGTACCCCGTCCTACAGGTGTTAATATTATTCGGTCTATGTGGATTTTTGCTCATAAAATTAAATCTGACGGTTCATTTGAGCGCCATAAGGCTCGTCTTGTAGGGGACGGAAAAACTCAACAGGTTGGAATTGATTGTGGAGAAACGTTCAGTCCGGTGGTCAAGCCGGCTACCATCCGCATAGTTCTCAGTCTTTCGTTATCTCAAGACTGGCCTATTCACCAACTGGACGTTAAGAATGCATTCTTACATGGGGAGTTAAAGGAAACAGTATATATGCATCAGCCTTTGGGATTTCGGGATCCCGTCCATCCGGATTATGTCTGTTTACTTCGGAAGTCGTTATATGGCCTCAAACAGGCTCCTCGAGCGTGGTACAAGCGCTTTGCTGATTTTGTTACAGGGCTTGGCTTCACCAATGGTAAATCAGATGCATCCTTGTTTATCTACCATCGGGGCACTGATATGGCTTATTTATTGCTGTACGTTGATGACATTATATTGACTACATCCTCCGACGCTCTCAGACAGTCCATCATGGCTAGCCTTAGCTCCGAATTTGCCATGAAGGACTTGGGTCCTTTAAATTATTTTTTTGGGTATTCGGGTTACTCGACATCGGGATGGTCTATTTCTTTCTCAAAGACAATATGCTTCGGATATTATTTCCCGTGCTGGGATGACCTCATGTAAACCATCTCGTACACCGGTTGACACAAAGGGGAAACTTAGTACTACTGCTGGAGACCCCTTCCCGGATTCCACCCTATATCGGAGTCTTGCCGGTGCCCTTCAGTACCTCACGTTTACTCGACCTGACATCTCTTATGCGGTACAACAAGTCTGCCTTCATATGCATGATCCTCGTATTGAACACATGCAAGCTCTCAAGCGGATCATTAGGTATTTACAGGGCACTCTTCACCTTGGATTACACTTATCACGATCCTCATCCACCGATCTTGTTTCCTACACTGATGCAGATTGGGGCGGATGTCCAGATACTCGCCGCTCCACGTCCGGTTATTGTGTGTTCTTGGGCGATAATCTGGTTTCTTGGTCGTCCAAACGACAACCGAATCTCTCCCGATCAAGTGCTGAGGCCGAATATCGAGGTGTTGCCAATGTGGTTTCCGAATCCTGCTGGATTCGCAATCTCTTGTTAGAACTTCATTGTCCCTTACGTAAAACTACACTCGTTTACTGTGACAATGTGAGCGCCATTTATCTTAGCAACGCACCAACGCACATCGAAATGGATATTCTGTTTGTTCGGGAAAAAGTGAGTCGAGGCGAAGTTCGGGTTCATCATGTGCCTTCCCGATATCAAATAGCGGATATTTTTACCAAAGGACTCCTCAACTATTGTTCGATGATTTTAGATCCAGTCTCAGCATCCGCGAACCACCCGCTTCGACTGCGGGGGAGTGTTAGAATTAGTCAATATCGGTAATTATTAGCAATAATTATAAGATATTGTATATTCATTGTACAGCTGTATGTTAGCCTAGAATATATTGACTAGCTTGATTTTAGCCTAGAATACTGCTAAACACAATTGTATATATGATACATCTTTTAATGAGAAGAGCAAGGAAGATATTCTTTCATATATGCCTCATATCCAGCATAAGTGTGTGTCTCTATATCTCAGACAAGACCAAATCCATGTTTTTGGAGAATTTTTACGTTACAAAAGATCAATCTTTCCCCCTATAAAACAAAATTGTATCTTAAGCCTCCAAAACAAATAGCAACATACACGTACAATAACATCCGACCAGGGCCGACCCTAAAATTTTCGGGGCCTACGGCGACTTCGCCGAAGAGGCTTCTAGTTCAATTTTTTTTTCTTTTTCCCTGTGTTTTTTTTTCCGAAATCAAACTTACAAAATATTATTTCAGCATCACGCTTCTAACGTCTGTAGACACAAAATTCAAATTCATTAATAGACACAAAACATACCTACAAATAGTAATTCAACATCTATTTTCTAGCACATTTAAAAACAAAAACCAAATTCATACGTGTACACAAAACATATATTTACAAACTAATACATATTATAAGGGCTCTGAAATTTATTTTTTTTGGTCATTGGGCCTTTAATTAATACTCATTATAGGCCCTAGATTTTATTTTATTTTTTGGTCACTGGACCTTTATCAATTCAGTAATTTTTTTGTAACACATTATATTGACCTGATTGAGATTGAACCTACACGAGATTTTTTAAAGCAAAACACGTAATTATGGACCCGCCCTGACGGTGGGCTTTCGGCGGTCGCCTGGCCTGCTTAATGGGTGGGCCGGCCCTGCATCCAACATTTCAAGATATGTGTTCAAGATCATTATAGAAAGCTTGTATCCGGTCCTTTAGTGCAACACAGAACTCCCAAATGCATAGTTATATAGCAGCAGGTGTCGTTAGGTCGAACACCTGAGCTTTCAGTCAGTTAGCATTCAGTTTAGGTTGTTAAAGTAGTTAGCTCCGGTAGTAACTGCTGCTGCACTACCTGCAATCTATATAAACCAGTTGTAAAACCTTGTAACATATCAGATTGATCAATAGTACTATTCTTCAGCACACACGGTTAATTTTCCCTTGATCAATCAATTTCTTAAGCCTTCGATTAAATGGATACTCAAGTTCCTGCTTATTTGTTGGTGTTGCATCCGAATGAGAACCCTGCACCGGTTCTCGTTCAGCCACTTCTTGATGAACACAACTTTCATAGTTAGAAAGTTTCGATGGTGACCGTACCGCTCTTAATTTCTTCGAAGAACAAGATGGCAATGTTGATGGATCGGTCCCTGCCTTGCAGCCCAATGATCCGCATTGTTCTTCGAGGAGACAATGTAATAGCATGGTTAGTGAATTCTATTTTGAAGTCAATTGATCAAAGTATTATTTACTATAAACTGCTGAGGAAGCTTGGGATGATCCTGAGGATAGACTTGGTGGGGGAGATACCTATACTAAAGGCCGTATGAAAAAATTAAATTTAAAAAAAAAAAAAAAAAAAGATCTTTTAGTATTGTAAAATGACAAATATAAAAAGACAATGTTTCAGCTAACTCAACTGTTATATAGAGCCAGAATAACATATAAAATGCTCAGGACAAAACTCAAAAGAAACCAGTAAGGAAAAAGAAAATAACATTACCTTTAGATACGATCATGGGACATGGCCACAAAATCGTTTCATCACACGCTTGTAAACCATTAACCAATAAGCAAAATCTATATTCACCAGTCGGTCTCACAATGATAAATGGTTTACAAGTGCGTATAATGCAATATCATAACATAATTTATCGCCTTTGACTATAAATTAGACTGGTTTTTCAATGGAGTCTGTAGAAGAAGACGTGTTCTTGTTTCCCACGGATTCTGATCTTGCTGAAGTAGAAGAATCAGGCAACTTTCTTCTTGTCAAAGAAGGCCTTTTAATGAACTTCAAAAGTGACCTTCTGGGTTCCACTTTCTGTAATAATGCTAAGAAATTCAGTATTGACTTTTTTGGTTTCATTTGACCAAGCAATCTCATCTGCTCTTTTCTGAACTTTCTGCTTTGGTACCATCTTCCTCCTCTCCATCCCAAACCATACCTGCATTTTATAAGTATAAGTAGAAATGTGTTGAAATAAACGCGTAAAGTAAAGATGTAAACAAGTTCTTTAGGCGGGAAAAAAAAATGAACTGACCCGATTACTAAAGCCGTTCCAGCAGTTGCAATGGTAGTCGGAATACTGACGTAGTTAGAGACAAGCTTCTTGAATTCACGATCTTCAATGTCATAATTATTTTTCAACTGTAAGTAGTACAGTAAAGAATTATGTGACCCTTCGTAGCAGAAAGGGAAAAAAAAATTGAACTGATTCAATGAATAAGATGTTGTTTGAAATGTATCCATTGGGTTTCATGTAAGCATAAAACGGATGTGATGTATTGTGAATAGAAAAGAAAAGCAACTTCAAGAACCACGTAAATTAGAGAGCAACAATCATATCAAGTTACTGGATAAATCACATGTTCATAACAAAACCCGGAAAAAATCAGAAGAAGGATGAACACAGGAAGAAAAAGATACACATACATTCACTTCAATTGATTCAAGCCGCCGCTCTACTTTTCTATCATGATAATGACGTACAGTATAACCTGTATCAGCATCACAAAACACCATCATTCTAGGTTTGGAGGGGCAGGTTGTAAGCAACAGATGAAACATACATCATTCGGCTCTAACAAATGTTAAAATAAACATTTTTAGGAAGGATTAAAAAGAAAAAAAACCAGCAGTATAAATACTAGATTCGGTAACACACTACAAGAAAGATAAACTTTGACTTAGCAAAGACATGAACAAAATCCTGTAAAACTAGATTTTTTTTCAAAAGTTTTGTGCTCTTTCATGGTGGAATGCTGAAGCAGAAGTGAAGAATACAATGACTGGAAGAGAAATTGTCACATGCAGTTAACAGAAGTCATTTTGAGCGCTCTTGTTCTTACCCTCCTCTTTTGAGTAGTTAACAGAGATCTACAACGTAGGAGTGCAACAATATACAAATTAAGTATTACCAGGAAAAGTGTCAAGCTGGTAAGAGTCGAAGAGGCGTATACAATTCTCATTTTTTCCCAGAGTAATGAAAAAAATATGCCTTCACCACATGCAAAGAGTTGTATTTACCACATAAGCTTGACCCTTGTTATCACAACAGAAAGGAAATGCAAGACTGCAACTCCCAGCGTACCTCCGATTCACATACTATCTCCAAAGGGATTTTTTTTTTTTTTTTTTCTAGTATTGTGCTTTAGCCCAGAGACTTTGGAAAAATATCCCATATCGCTTTTCTAACTAGGCAATGGAAATCTCTCTACTATGTTGAACATTACAGTCAGAAGAAAACCAAAGATTTCATTTCCTGATAGAAATCCCAGCAGCTGTTCTTTCTCATCGTAGTTGACTACCCTAAGGTGGACGAAAAATTTCTGCTGTAGAATAACCATAGATTAGTTCCTATTATTTGTCCTTGTGGATAAATAAACAATGTTAAGTTAAATGCAAGACCATTTCTTTTTCCTACTCAGTGAATCCCTTCACATGTAGTGTCAATAAGCATTTCACCGGTGTTCTTCCTACAGCTTTGCACGGATCATGGATTGACTGGTATATGCTTGCTAAGAATAGATGATCACTGAACTGATACATTTTACCCTAACATAGCTAGTTACGGTTCTTCACCAATCAATTACTTCACATTTAAATACTATAAAACACCTAATCTTGCGTACAGATAGTTAGCTACACGAAAGCATTACACATTGTTTCAAGCCAGAGCACAGCTTACAACTAGCCAATCAATGTACTACCCAAAATCCGGCTAAGCCTATGACTAATGATTCTGGATGCCCAGCCAAACTAAAAGATAGTATGGACAACTGTAAAATGAAAAAAAGAAATCAAGGCACCAACCCAAATAGAATGGAAATTCTACAATACCACCAAATCGATAACTGAGTCCACCGGAACATAATTGAACAGCCCTTAAACAAGACCAGAAAAGTTCACAACTTTAACAGATACAACTCATGACTACGTAGTACTACATTATTGAAGAACCAACCGTTAGTCAGTTGAATTTAAAAAGGAAAAAAATAAATAAATAAAAAAAAAATCTAACCTTTCCAGGAGCAGTACGTCTAGGGCAGTAAAAGGAATCATAATCACGAAAAAATAAATAAATAAATAACTGATGAAAAAACAGATAAAGGGCATACCAAGCCACGCGGTTGCAACGGATGCAATCGATGTTGAAACAGTAAACACCACCTTATGCCGCTCAAATATGTCCTAATAATTATTTCGCAATTAAAAAAAAAAGGTTAAAACTTCCATCAATCAAAAAGGGGGAAAATGCTGAGCAAAGATCAGAAAATATTAAACAAAGCGCAAAATAAAATAAATAAATAAAATTCAACAATTATAAGGTTAGGAAAGCAAAATGAAAAGTTTAAACCTTGGTGGAGAGATAGGTGTCCTTCACCGCAGCCACTGATCTTGAAGCTCTACTCCTCAATTTAGGCATAGTTAAATACCTAAAAACTGAAGAACCAGAATTCCTCAGTCTATGGATGCCTCGATACATACTGAACTGATGGCTGACCCAACTAGATTCTAATTTTTTCTTCTAAACCGAAGCTGTCAAAGCAGAGCACAATGAGTTAAGGTTATGTCCTTTTTCCCCTTTGCCGCTCGCTCATGTCTTTTTCTTCAAGCAATGGGATTTTTTTTTTTTTTTTTTTTTTTTGTTTGTATTTTTGTATTTTTATACTCCTCCGTCTCACTTTGTTTGGGACTTATTCCTTTTAGGGATGTCCCAAAATTAGTCCCACTTCTAATGTTTAGAATTAAATTTGTCTCTTAAATGTCAAAATGACCTCATATAACAATTTATTGAAAAATGTAGAAGAACACAAAGGATGTAATTGTAATTGGTATGTTTTTAATGAGTGAAAGAGCGTTAAATGATGTCTTCTTATTTTTTATGAGTTAAAAGTAAAATAAAGTGAGACGGAGGAGTAATAAGTAATGAAATACTTTTTTTTTTTTTTTTTATCGAAAGTAATGGAATACTTGAAGATAACGAAATTTAGCCCTCCAAAAAAAAAAAAAATTTTTACCCTTTTACTACGTAAATTGCTGTGAGGGAAACAAAATAAATCTCCTAAAAAATAATGAAATAATACCTCCGTCTCAAATGCAAGTCTCTTTAAAATTTTTCACATGAAAAAAAATTGGTTAAATGCCTATAATTTTAATAATAAAAATTTAGAGTACTTTTTGACTTTCATTAATATAATAGTTGTAATTTGTAAATTAGTTTAATGTATAATAAATTAGGTTTTTTTTTTTTATTTTAAGAGAGGAAAGAATGCTTAAATTTTATTGGATTATTAACGAGAGAGGACCTTCTCTCTCTCTTCTAACCCAAAACCCTTACAAAATGTGTCACAACTAAGTCACACTACTCATCAATCATTCGGTGGACCCTACATCACACACCGAAATCCATAGTTCATATCATCGTTCGTCGTTCTAGTTGTAGAATTGCACATGTAGGAGTACATCTTGGATCTGTCGATTATGCTATGGGCTACGCATGGCGACTTGGTTGAATTGGGAGAAGCTGTAGGTATTCACCAACCCATTAGAGTTCTTTTAACTCTATCCACGATCTCGCTTCGAGCTCGCTTGCTAGACAACGGAAATTCCCGGCTTTCATCCAGAAGAAATCTGTATAATTCCCACTGACGATCTAACATTGCACGATCTAACATTGCACGTCTGTCTATCTGAGCTGAGAATATGCGGATCCCAAGTGTTTTCAAAGCCAATGTAACATCATAAAAAATACGTGGTCTTCCTTATCCAGATAATTCCACAGGATTGGCAATCAACAGCTCTGTATCCAGTCCACGGCTTGTTATCGTGACACGTAATGGATGAAGAATTTCTTCTTTTAACATAACGCAATCTGATTCTCGTGGCCCAAGATTTTTTTCCAATCCGCGGTATTGACAAATAGGTCTACGTTCCGGTACCCTTTGGCAGTAGGATGAATTCTTCCATGAGCAATCTGAATTTCGAAATCCTTGATTGTCCTTAAGATATCATAGATCAGACCCTTTTGATCAACACATTGTATTTGAAGCAACGTGTGAGATGGACTCATTAGATTATCCACCAATCCACCATGACCGTTGGCTTCTTGATTTCTTTCACATTAGAACTCACAACTTCTGAATTCCTTTCTTTGTTAGATAGCTAACAACTGAAGCTACGTCTGACGGGCTTTTGTCGTATAATAAATTAGGTTTAAAAGAAAGAAAAATATAATAAACGATTCTTTAAATAGACTTATATTATAAAAGAAATTCAAAAAACATAATTGACTTACATTTTGAGACGGAGGTAATATCATATTTTTGGATTATTTGTTAATACGATCATTTCAAATTTAACTAGGCTTTTGTTATCAAGGATAAAGCGATTTATAATATACCCCAGAATATTTATGTAATTATTCGCCTTCAATACTCGGACCCCGGTTCACACGATCCTTTCCCTCTTATGTCTTAACCTCGAATCACGGTCTAGAATTTCTCTGATTCAGTTAGATATTCTCTGCATCTGTTTCCGGCGTCGTCTAAAATGTTTGTTTGTTTTTTTTTCCTTGAACAACAACGAAACCCTTAAAAAAAAAAAAAAACAAACAAACAAACAAACAAACAAAAAAAAAAAAAAACAACAACAACAACAACAACAACAAAAAAAAAAAAAATTTGAAGTAACAAGAAGGTAGTTAAACTACACAAGAATACATGGCCGTGCTAGATGAGTATTTCACAATGCCAAAACTCTCAAACTGAACAACCTAAAACACCAAAACCTCACCTGACTACTAACCAAAAACCAAGAACCGAAGACACGTAAATCTTATCCAAATGCATTGATAACTTATCCAACATTGTTGACTATTACGATCACCGTAACTTCTGCAGGTAGTAGTTTTTCTCTTTTGGAATGAAAGGGAGTAGTTTTTCAAAATTAAATTTTTACATCTTATCAACAATGTCCAAGAAAGATAAGAAGTAATTTTACTATATTTTGTACAGAAAAATATTTACTTTGATTTCTCCTTGGACCAATGCTTTCTAAACTTCAATGCAGAACTACAATTACTTTGATTTTTCATATTAAGTTTTTTTTTTTTTTTGTGTGTGTGTGTGTGTGTGTGTTACTATTCACTTAGTTGGTTTTTTCTTCCCTTTTTCTTCTAAGTACAAGAGACTAGGTCCTTCGCCTTTTCTTTCTTGTTGCATCGCCGTCTCCTTGCCTTTGGCCTTTTTCCTATTTGTTTTTTCGGCTTAAATCAATGTTTTTACTATACAAATACAAAATTTGTATATTTGATTGTTTATGGTGTCTCATTCCCTTGGCTTTTCCTATTTATTTTCTACTGCTTTTGTCAATGCTTTTATTATACAATACAAATTTGTAGTTTTGATTGTTTATGTTACAAATTTGTGATATGTTAATGACTATCACAAAATTCTCCCAGATCGATAGTAAATATGTCACATACGATGCATACGAAATTAAACCTAAAAACTTTTCTGTGTTGGTCCTTCTTTTTTGCTATAATAAATTAAGTTCCAAAAACCTATTATGCACAATTTAATGTTTTTCTTAAATCGAATATTTTATTAAAAACCGTAAAAACAATATGTACAACGCATTCCAAAGTGAAAAAAACATCTCATGTACACACTTTGAAATAAGAGAAACTTCAAGAATTCACTACACCAAAAAAGGTCTTTAAGGGCGTTTCAAAACGCCCTGTATAAGTGTCTATGCGGGCGCTTTTAAGGATGGGGCGTTTCCATGGAACGCCCTTTCTATCGACGTTGTAATAGGCTTTCAAGACGCTTGGAACGCCCTAACACATCCTTGATAGGGCATTTGACACCCTAACACGGCCCTGATAGGGCACTTGGAAACGCCCTTAATATGTTCAAAATCAGACCTTTTTAAGGCGTTTCTGCTGGTCCTAAGAAGAACGGTATTGATGCAAGTTCAAGCGCCCTAATTGAGTCTGAATGGGGCATTTTAAAATGTCGTATCATGTGCGAAAACATAACCCTAATAGGGCATTCCAAAACGCCTCATCAGGAATTTTTAATATAAAAAAAATTTAATTCCTTCATGTATATATTCTTTTGCACTCACATTCAATCAACTACTAAAGCAACTAAATAAAAGCTTCTGATGCAATTGACCAACCGTAATTACATTACCAATACCATCTTTCTACCATTATCCAATCATATTTTCGGCTACCATAAACATAGCATAAGTTCATCAAACAAAAGAATAAGCAAAAAACCGTGTGGATAATAAAAATATACACATACAAAAAGCTATTGGACATTCAATATCATGGACATTCAATATCATAACATGAGATTTCCAAGATGAGACAGTTTCCCAAAGACTTTGAATACTTAATCATTTACTGCAAAACAAAATAGCAAAGAGGGAGACTTTATGACAAAGTACGAGTATGTATGGTTTAAACATTCAACATAATAGTAACTTCAATATATATGGTAACTAAACACAAATATTCAAGAAAATATCAAGGGTGCATTTACCTTAGATCCTTATTAAACGAGCATAGTAAAATAGATCAGAGTATTTTGACTATTTCCCCTTGTAGGGTATACGACCGAAGATAAAATATATATTGAATGGACTGAATTAAAACAACTAACCGAGTTGTCTTAAAATATATAGGATTTTTTTGATATATCGAAAATAAAAACTGGATGGGTGCAAGCCAACCCCCTCAATGTTATAAATAGAAACCAATCGGTCTCGAACATATATCCCAAAAAAATTATAGGAAGAAAAAGAAGAAGAAAGCAATCCAATTTAATTAGTAAGTCCAGAAAATAAGCATGCAGAGACTTGTATTCATAGCTGTTGGAGTTTTGGTGATTGCTATAATGTCCCATTTTGGTAATTCTTCTTCCCCCTTTGGCATCACAATAGTTGAACAGCACCATTCCACCGGCGGTATTACTGCTCCTGTTGTGGGTAAGAAATTTATAAAGTTTTTCTGTAATTTTTTTTTTATTTATAAATCTTTTTCAATAATTACATGGTAATCAATATTATTTTTGATGAACTGGATCAAACATTTTCTGATCGATCAGTAAATAATGACTGTTGCAAAATATTATTTTTGTATATTTATTCTTCACTCATCTACGGTGGTGGCCGGCTAATGTTTCTGAAGGAGTTCACATCTTCTGGACGAACAATATTCATCCTATAACTCCATGATTTTTTTTCTTTCAAAAAAACAGGCGGGTGTAAGAAGATATTCGAATAATCGGATGAGTTCGATATATCCCCCTCTGCCTCCTTCCTAAGCCACCTTGGTACCACCGGAAATACCAAAATGGTACACTTAGAGCACTTGCAGTATGACGATGACAAATTATGTCACCTTAATGATGTGAGCCCTAATTTAATCTAGTGATGAACACACAAGAACCCTAATGCCAAAAAGATGAATGAGGAGGTGGATTTTAAGTATGCGGCTGAGTCCAAGACTGTATCTCGGATTGCCTACGTATCCTGTTATATCCCAGGAATCAAGCCTTACGTAGTTCCTGGAATGGGGTATTTATAATGACAATACTTGCCTAAACCCTAAGGTTAAGTCGGCTTATGTTATTGTCACCTTTACCCTTAAATGGGCCTTGACCCTTGCCCAAGCTATCGCTGTGGGTGGGCCTGGACAGCTGGTGTGGACCCCGTCCTCGAGTCAATACTTCCGACTGTGGTGATCGACTCTAGACTTGTCATCTCACACCGCTAGCTGGTGTGGACTCTATCCTTATGGACTTGTCATCTCACACTGCTCGGTAGTCGATAGTCGATAGTCGTAGCCTGGCTTTTATATGATGGCCTTGGCCTCGAGCCTGGGCATCGACATGGATATACTGGAGTTATAATATGATGACCAACCGATAGACGACACGTGGAGGGAGTGAAACCCTGTATCGTCATAAGCCCCCCAGACTTGAGAGAGGCTACTTCCGTTGTCCGAGGTCGGGTCTGTCATTCGAATCGTCATCGAGTTGGGTGTTTCTTTGGGCGGGAGAAAGCCCGCCTTTTCATAACCCTAACCGCCTAGCTTCCACGTGGAGCGGTTTCTAGCCCACGAAACGCTTCGAATCCCGCAAAAGACGCTTCACTGCCTTGATAACCGCGATTTTTGGTGGTTATAACCCCCATTATCCCCTGTCTTTTCAAATCATTTGCCATATCTTTTGCTTTCATATATAAAAGGAGGGAGGATAGACGCCGCTGCAACCTGCTTGCCATTTCTTATCATCATCCCCAAATCCAAAACACCAAGTAAGATTATTTCTTTTTTCGGTGTTCATCTTTCCTTTTGATTTATCTATGTCACGCAGTAGTAGTAGTGCCACAGAATCTGATAGAGGTAGTGATACGCCCGTTCATAGCCATCCTCAGGCACCTGTTGTTTCCGATCATCTTCTCCGGCAAGAGTCCGGCGAACCTTCAGCTTCCCCTCCTCCTGTCCCCAACCAGCCCAAGAAACTAGTCACGAGGATGGATGGAAAGGGTGCTAAGGGATGTCTAAGCACACTTACTTCAGAGGATGTTGTCGAAATTTGCCGGAAATACAACATCACTAACCCTCCATTTGAATCTCAACTTCCCTCCGGCAACCATATATTTGCCGACGAGCCCCCAGAAGGATTTTGTGCGATTTACGAGAATCAACTGGCGAGTGGATTGAGGTTTCCACTCTGTCCAGCCGTTCTCGCCATCCTTCATCACTACGAGATAAGCGTGTCTCAACTCGCCCCGAATGGCGTCAGAACTCCGATGGGGTTCATTATAGCGTGTCGAGTGGCGCAGGTCTGCTTCACAGTGCCCGTGTTCCGATACTACTACAAGATTGCCGCCACACCTGACAAGTTGTGGTATTCCTTCCAGAGGAGAACAAATCGCCACGAGTTCATTACGAGGGGGCCTTCTTCTCATGGGGAGTGGAAGCCTCGATTTTTCTTTGTTCGTCATGGCCTTGATAACCCCTACATCGGTCAATGGAGGTCGAGAGAGGGGAAACAAGACAAGCTTGGGAGAGAACCGGCTTCACACGAGGCTCGACTCCTGAGTAACCATAATTTCGAGGTGTGTACTCGAGACTTGAGTCTCTTGTATCACCTGGCTCACTTAGAGGAAGCTGGGCCCATGCCCTACGTAGGCCTGAACGTTCCTGATCACGAGAATCGTAGGATGCTTTACTTATTTGCTTGTTTTTACATACTAGCTGTTCTTTGAGTCGATAACTTGTTGTTTGCTGATTAAAAACTAACTTGTCTTTTTCTTGTATTGCAGTGGGCAAATTCTCCAAAGTCACCAACCCTCAGCGCATCCCTGAGGCGACGGTCGTAGCCGCACCACCTCTCGAGGGTCGGGCCGCCACCGGCTTGCCTTTGGCTGAGACCAGCGTGCCTTCCTCTTCTCGAGGTGCGGGCGCTCCTCCACCCAGAACAAATCTTGCTGCCATTGAGTCGTCTGCCGGAGCTGGAACGACCGAGGTGCCCTCGACTACCGGCGAACTAACCGTCCGATTCGGATCTCTTCGAGACGAAGACGAGGATGAGCTGGTCGATTTAACCTCGAATGTCGAGGCTAATGTCGAGGAGCAAGTACCTCAAACCAAAAAGAGGCCGTCTGTCGCCGAGGTGGTAAAGGAGCAGCTCCGAGAGGCGAAGAGGAAGAAGGTTGCCGAGGCCACTGCCGGGTCAGGAATCGGTGTGGACTGGGTTTTCGATGACTATCTTTGGCGTGGATGATAAAGACTTGTCTTATGTATTGCGGAAGTTAAATCGCCTCGTAAGTCGATCATTCTTCCTATATTAACTTCTCTCGAGGCCTACGCCTTGTCCATTTTTTGACATACTCTTTATGTTTTGTAGAATACCCTTGTTAGTCGGGAGGCTGCCCGACGGCTGGCCAAAACAAGCGAGTCGGCGGATGAAATCAAGAAGGAGAACAGCAGACTGCTCCAAGACATTGTCGTCAAAGGTGCTGCACTCTCCGCCGCAGAGGAACAATATGAAAAGTTGAAGCGCGAGTCGGTCATCGAGCTCCAAAAGTTGCAAGATAAGCTGGTGGCTGCTGAAGCAAAACTGGCCACTACTGAGAAGGAGCTAGACCGAGTGCGAGATGAAAGACATGATCAGGGTCGGGAGCTGCTCAAGCTGGCTCAAGATTACGAGAAGCTGCAGCAGTGTCAGAAAACTGCAGATGAAGAGGCAAGGAAGGCTCGCCAGGATCGTGATGCGCTACAGGCTGAATTATATCGAGCGCAGGCGCAGGTCGAGGAGGCTAGGAATGAGGCCATCATGGAGTACCGCAAGTCATCCAATCTTGAAGATGATTTAGAAGTGATCATGCGGGCTTCGATGATGGGTGGATACACCCTGGCCGTAGACCAGATGAAGGAGGCTACCCCGAGCTTTGACATGTCGACTCTCCAGACGCCGATGTTCTACAATCCCGACTCGGAGAAACTGTACGATCAGTACTTCGAGGAGTTTCAGCGGGGAGAGTCCTTGGCCATAAAGTATGCTCCTCCTTCGTCTGCCCCTACTGCCAATCCGACTGCCGCCGATCCGACCCCTGGCACTGCTGAGACGACTCCAGAAGCCGACCCCTGATCTTGATGTTTTTTATATCTTCTTCTTTTGTTGATCCAAACTTGAAGTTTTGTAACAACATTTATTTTAATTTTGGCTGGTCTTTTCGACCTGGCCTTGTCGTGTACTAACTTTATTCTGAATTCGACTTGCTTTCGAAATTTGATTTTTCTTTCTTGTGATTTTAGCTTGTCTTGATCTTGTTTTGATGTTTAATAGCCCTTTGCTTGTCGAGCTTCTGGCTCTGTTTGCTACTCGCTACTCACTTCATTCGTCGTTCTTATTATTGATATCGTGTTGCCCCCCAAGTGTATTATGAACCCTTGGTTCTTATTACACTTGAGATTGATGTGCTTGCCTTAGTCTTTCGCCCCTTAGGCTTAGTTGACCTTTGACTGAGCATTTTAGTGTAAACTGTCCCTGGTCTTTGGTCTTTTTCGCTACTCGAGCTCTTTCGACCATCGGCTGGGACAGGTGGCCCGACTATGCGAACCGTCCTTTGTCTAGGCCTTTTTCGCCCTCTGGGCTCGTTTGGCTTTCGACTTGAACAGGTGGCCCGACTATGCGAACCGTCCTTTGCTTAAGCCTTGTTTGCCTTTTGAGCTCGTTCGGCTTTTAGCTTGGACCTTTGGCCCGACCATGCGAACCGTCTTTATGCCTTTGCATTCGTTGCCCATTAGGCTAACTTTGCTTTGGCTTGTCTAGATTTCCGACCTGCGGATTTCTCTACTCGTTTTCGATTGTTTTGCCTTTAACTTTTCTGTCGCATTGGACTTGTATTGTTTTGGCTATATATCCTAGCAAACATAGAAAGCATCTCGAAAAAATACAAATTTATTAGAATACTCATGGACTTATTACAAGATTCAGAATCGAAAAGAAAGCAAGTTCATCAAAGTAAAGCTTATCTCAAACATAATACTTCCTCAGATTGTTGGCGTGCCAATGTCGAGGAACAGTAGTCCCATCTGCCCGACCAAGTTGATAAGACCCTTTGGGGTGGACCTTCAGGATCTGATAAGGTCCTTCCCAATTCGGGGTTAGTTTTCCGGCCGCCTCTTGTCGGCTTGCTTCATTCTTCCTTAGAACCAGATCTCCAACCTTGAAGTATCGATGTCTGACCCTCGAGTTGTAATACTGAGAGATCTTCTGCTTATACCTTGCCATTCTGGCTGAGGCTATCTCTCTTCGTTCCTCGACACCGTCCCTTTCCTGTCGGAGTTCGGGATCGTTAGTCTCAATATTGTATGCCAGAACTCGAGGGGAGGGAACTCCGATCTCGGCGGGTATCACCGCTTCACAACCATATACCAAAGAAAAAGGAGTTTCCCCCGTTGATGAATTAGGAGCTGTCCTATACGACCATAGGATGCTCGGAAGTTGGACTGCCCAATCTCGGCCTTCTGTCTCTAATCTCTTTTTCAGACCCAGCTTGATCTGTCGATTGGTTTGCTCGACTTGACCGTTTGCCTGTGGATGAGCTACCGAGGTGAATCGCTGGTCGATATGGTATTCACTGCACCATTCTCTGACTTTACGATCTTCGAACTGGGTACCGTTATCCGAGATCAGAGCCTTAGGGATCCCATACCTGCATAAAATGTCGACCCACAAGAACTTTTTGATGGTTGCAGCTTTGATGTCGGGTATAGCCTTAGCTTCGACCCACTTCGTGAAGTAATCTACAGCAACGACCACATATTTAAGATTTCCCGGAGCTCGAGGTAGAGGTCCCACGATATCGACTCCCCACTGATCAAATGGCCATGCTGACGAGATGACATTCATGTCTTGCGCTTGTTGGTGGGAGATGTTATCATGAATCTGACAAGTGTTGCATTTTTGGACAAGATTGTTCGCGTCTCGTTGCATCGACGGCCAAAAATACCCAGATAACCTGCATTTTCGAGCTAACATTCTAGCTCCGCAGTGGTTTCCACATACTCCTCTATGAATTTCCTCCAAGAGATATTCGCCTTCGGTCTCAGATACACATCTTAACCATGGACTCACAAAAGATTTCCGATAGAGGATGTCGTCGAAAAACGCATATCGAGTGGATTGCAGTCGAACTTTTCTAGATTGTACCTTATCAGCTGGTAGTATTCCGTCTTTGAGATAAAGAGCGATCGAGTCCATCCACGTGGCCTGCTGAGTAATCGGCTGGGCCTGTGTCTCGATGTAACTCCTATCGGTCAGTAACTCGACTAGAACCTTCTTGCTTGACATGAAGTTTGAGGCCAACTTGGAGAGTGCATCGGCTCTCTTGTTCTGACTTCGGGGAACCTGCTCGAATCGAACCGTTCTGAATTTTGGTATGAGGCTCTGGACGACTGCTAAGTAGTTCTTCATAGTTTCTTCCTTAGCCTCATACTCCCCTTTCACATGGTTGACCACTAACTGCGAGTCACTGTAAACCGACAAATCTTCGACACCCGGCTTCAAAGCGAGCTTTAAGCCAGTGATCATAGCCTCATACTCGGCCTCGTTATTCGTTGCTTTGAAGTCGAATCGAAGGGCGTATGGGAATTCCTCGCCTTCGGGCTTACCAGAAGGAGCCCTGCTCCTGCCCCCTCCTTACTCGATGCTCCATCGACCTGAAGAGTCCATTTTTCCTCTGGGCTTTGCTTTTCTTGATCGAGTTGGACGGATATCCCTTCAGCTAAAAAATCCGCCAAGGCACGTGCTTTTATCGCAATTCGAGGGACGAACTTCGATATCGTACTGGGCCATTTCAATCACCCATTTTGCCAATCGACCTGAGGTGTCGGGTTTTGCCAATATTTGCTTTAATGGTTGGTCAGTGACTACCACAATGGGATGAGCTTGAAAATAGGGCCTCAGTTTTCTCGAGGCGTGAACGAGACATAATGCTAACTTCTCGGCTGGCGAGTACCGGACCTCGGGGCCATGCAAAGCCTTGCTGACAAAGTAGATTGGCACTTGGCCGTGTACCCCTTCTCGGACTAGGACCGCACTCACTGCCTCCTCGCATACTGCCAAATAAACTAACAACTTTTCCCCTTCTCGAGGAGAAGTGAGAGTAGGCAATTCTGACAAATAAGTCTTCAGCTCTTCAAAGGCTGTCTGACACTCATCATCCCAATGAAAAGGACTGGCCTTTCGGAGTATCTTGAAAAATGGTAGTGCACGCTGGGCTGATCTCGATAAGAACCTGTTGAGAGCGGCCATTCGACCCGTGAGCCTCTGTACCTCCTTGATATTTCGTGGTGCGGGCATATTCTTCAATGTGTCAATTTTATCCGGGTTCGCTCGAATCCCGTCTTTCGAAATCATATAGCCCAAGAACTTACCCGACCTAACTCCAAAAGTACACTTCTTTGGGTTTAGCCTCATCTGCGTTTCCCTCAATACTTCGAAAACCTCTCGAGCATCGACCAGGTATTGTCTTATAGATCGACTCTTGATGAGCAAGTCGTCTACATAAACTTCCATACATCTACCAATCTGTTTTGCAAACATCTTGTTGACTGCCCTCTGGTATGTTGCCCCAGCATTCTTTAATCCGAATGGCATGGTCACATAACAGAAGGTGCCGAATTCTGTGATAAATGCAGTTTTTTCCGCATCTCGAGGGTCCATTAGAATCTGGTGGTACCCTTTATACGCATCTAAAAAACCAAAAACTTCAAAATCGATGGTTGAGTCTACTAACCTGTCGATCTTAGGCAACGGATATGAATCTTTTGGACATGCTTTGTTAAGATCCGTGAAGTCCACACACATGCGCCAACTGCCATCGGGCTTTTTGACTAATACTGGGTTAGCTAGCCACTCTGGGTAGAATACCTCTCTCACGATCTGGGCTGACAATAGCTTGCCGACTTCCAACTCTATAGCTTCAAGTCGATCGGACGCAAAATTCCTCTTCTTCTGTTTGACTGGCTTTTTAGCCTGGTCAATCTCAAGCTTATGAACAGCGATGTCGGTGGATAACCCTGGCATGTCGGTGGCTTTCCAGGCAAAGATGTCTCTGAACTCGATTAGAAGCTTAACCAGTAGCTGTTTTTCTTTTTCTGGGATCCAAATCCCGACTTGCACACACTGATCGTCCTCTCCTTCCCAGAGTCGGACGTTTTCGACTGCGTCACCGGAGACCCAACTCTTCTCCTCTTCTTCCTCTGGAATCAGTTCCTCGACTAAGACTTGTTGAACTGCCATCTTCCCATTCTCTTGCTCGACCTACGAGTAGCGTCTCAAAAGCCCGACAACGCATCGCATCAGGTGCCCCATCCAACCTCATTTGAGATAGATACCTGTGAAGATGGTCCTCCGGGTCGGTGGTGCCATCATAAGGCTCTATTTTGGGTATCTTAAACCCCTTGGGTTTAGGAAAGCTCTCGATCTCCTTCGTGAAGGGAGACTCGAGCCACAACGATACCTGATTCTTTCCCAAAATTGCATTCAACTCTTCCCTGGCGCTGTCATCGTCCACCCTCTGGTGTTTTTGGTGGATCTCATGTCTCTTCCTTTCCACTGAGCTGGAGGATGCGCTTACCTCGTCCCCAGGAGTCTGTTTAGGCTTGTCCATCACGTCTTTCTGGCCGCCTTCCGCCATAGCTTCTTTCTGGGCGGCCTCTGCCTGCCTTCGTGCTGTAACTGCCTCAGCTATTATCCTGGACATTACCTCCAAATTTGCCCCGCCAACTGATCTGCAAGTGCCCGATATTCTGGAGCAAGGGCTTGCTTTTCTGGTTGGTGGGTCTCTGACGAGATTCAAAACTGGATCTTTTTCCCCTTGTTGCTGCTGAGGATCGTGCTGAATAAGATCCAAGACTGGATCTTTTCCTCCTTGCACATCGGGATCATTGGGCTCGTTAATCTGTGAGCTTTGATCAACAGCTTTGGATGCAGTTTTCTTGGGAGGCATCGTGTTCTTGAATATTCGATCAATAGAGAGCCCTCCTTCTAGCGCCAATGACGATGACAAATTATGTCACCTTAATGATGTGAGCCCTAATTTAATCTAGTGATGAACACACAAGAACCCTAATGCCAAAAAGATGAATGAGGAGGTGGATTTTAAGTATGCGGCTGAGTCCAAGACTGTATCTCGGATTGCCTACGTATCTGTTATATCCCAGGAATCAAGCCTTACGTAGTTCCTGGAATGGGGTATTTATAATGACAATACTTGCCTAAACCCTAAGGTTAAGTCGGCTTATGTTATTGTCACCTTTACCCTTAAATGGGCCTTGACCCTTGCCCAAGCTATCGCTGTGGGTGGGCCTGGACAGCTGGTGTGGACCCTGTCCTCGAGTCAATACTTCCGACCTGTGGTGATCGACTCTAGACTTGTCATCTCACACTGCTCGCTGGTGTGGACTCTATCCTTATGGACTTGTCATCTCACACTGCTCGGTAGTCGATAGTCGATAGTCGTAGCCTGGCTTTTATATGATGGCCTTGGCCTCGAGCCTGGGCATCGACATGGATATACTGGAGTTATAATATGATGACCAACCGATAGACGACACGTGGAGGGAGTGAAACCCTGTATCGTCACAGTAGATAGTGCTAATAATGTAAAAACTTTATTTAAGAGGTTTCAAACAGAAAAAATAACACTGCAACAAATATTTTATTTTTATTTGTAAAATACAGATTCTATAAATTTTCTTTACATCTACCGGGTTCATCATGATTCTATAAGTTTTCATTTATATCACTCGTATTATGTAAAATAGATAATCTGATACATTTAATTTTGTTTAAAGATTATGTAAACTAAAAAAAAATGTGTAATTAAAACAGTAAAATAGAGTATTCGTTAAGAGGATCTGATACGGCTAATCCTACCTGAAATTTTTTGTTATAAACCCAAAAAAAAAAAATGTTTATAATCCAATCTAGTTCTTCAAGACATCATACTAGCCACATGAACATCATCTAAAGATAGTAGTCCAGAATATCCATCCAAACTTGAAATCCGTATGAACTTTTAGAGTATGTATATATATAGACCTATGTCTGACTTTGGTATCCAATTTCTGTTAAAGATATATAATCGCTTCATAATTAATGAACATTAATAGTGGCTAATTAATACTCATCATCAAGTTGAAGCAGCAAAAGCAAGTAGCAGTAGAGCAGAGTGGATGAGTATGAGAAAGCTGGGGAAAAACATATGGCCACGGAAGCTTCCTGATGACGAAGCTTGTGGTGGTCAAGATTGTCAAGCAGTGGATAACTGTAGCGACTATGGTTTAAATTTCTGTGTTTGTGGAGTCATGGAGTGGTACCAATAATCCTCGAACATGCTTTGCAGAACCACTGTGTGCCTCTACCCGTTGCCCCAACGGGGACGTCGATTGCCCCGAGGACTTAACATATCAAAGATGCATGTGTGATACGGCCACAAGGATGTGCTATGATGACGCGGCGGTGGCTTAATTAGCAATGCAATGATCACTGCATTTGTGTCACTATCTTACTGTGCAATTTGTGACAGTCAAATATTCACAACAAAAACATCACAAAATATTTATAATCAAAAATATCTTGTGTTACTTACTTTGTTGTGGTTATTTTATTGACAGTATCATTAGTGATGCAATAAAGACTTTCATAACTAGTTAAGAATTTTCTTGATTGGTGCGTGTAATGCTTTTAAGGTGTAACTCTATTTTAATTATTAGGTCCCTAATAAATCCTTCACTGTATACATGTGATGTGATTGTGATCTATAAAATATTTCCTATTTTATCCTGCATGCTATTATTATTATGAGACTCTTCGCCTAACGGGCAGATGGGCCATGAATGTGTCCTCTATGATTGTTAGAATATAAGGACCTTATTATAATTATCTTTAAGTTATGTACTGGTGTTCTTATTATGTGTACATATAAATAATGTGTACAAGACATTATTATCAATTAATGAATATTGTATTGAAACCCTAGCTTCATCTTTCTGTCTTGGTATCAGAGAGCAAGGTTAGGTGGTATAGCTAACGCCACCATCTCTTCCGGTGAGCAAACACCACCGGTTGTTTCCTCTTCTAATGATCCAGTGAATCCTGCCTATAGATCCTTAACTACAATTAGCACCATGACTGTTTCAATCCCTCAAACTACCCTTATTCATACACCTTCTCCAACACCGACCATAACTGTCAGCGGTCACATGCAGACCCGTGGGATTCCCGATCTGAATGTCTCTCATGTCGATCCTCCCTTTTCTGGGTTCTCTATTGGCTCCCTACCACCGCTGCCAACCGTTATGACTTCTTCTCCGACGTCGAATCGACCTGTCGGCTCCACTCCGTCTCCGTTTGGTGGTCATCTGACTCAAAGTTGTACTGTGAAGCTAGATCGGAATAACTATCTTCTCTGGAAATCAACTATCCTTCCAATCGTTCGCGGCCATCGTCTCGAAGGTTATCTTCTAGGAACTCAGATTCGTCCACCGCAGTTTGTGCTTTCTCCAGTATATGGCACTATAGTAAATCCAGCCTATGACGACTGGTCTGTCACTGATTCCTTGCTTATGGGCTGGTTGATGGCTTCTATGACAGAGCAAGCCCGAACAGAAGTAGTCGGCTGTCAATCAAGTCATGAAGTTTGGAACACCTTGGAGACTTTGTTTAACAACCGATCTGAAGCACGCATGCTGGAGTATAAAGGAGCCCTAACCCAAACTGACAAAGGATCTAAATCGATGGTAGATTACCTTGCACTGATGAAATCGTATTCTGATGGTCTAGCTGCAGCTGGGTATCCGATTTCCAATGCTGAGCTCATTTTAGCTGCGGTGGTCTTGGCAAAGACTATGAGTCTGTGATAGTCAATATAACATCAAGAATTGGCTCATTGACCTAGCAAGAGGTGCAGTCTCAGCTTGTCACTCATGAACGGTTGTTAGCTCGTTTCAACCCCTCACTCAATCTGGATGTTCCATCTCCAACTGCTAATTTGGTTTCTCAGAAGTCTGGATCAATGAATAGGGGTAATAGACAAGGAAACAACTATGGACAGGACTCAGGCAGAGGCCGTGGTTACAGAGGCAATCGAGGGGGTAGAAATAGAGGAGGTGTTAGGTCTGGTTTAGGCCCCAGACCAGTGTGTCAAGTCTGTGGAAAGACAGGACACATAGCTGCTAATTGCTATCACAGGTATGACTCCTCCTACACTGGTCCTATTGTTCCTAACAATTCTAGAAATGGTGGTTATCAAAGTTCTAGTCCAAGGTCCAATGCTGCTATGGCGTCTCTGCTGACACTATGATGGATCCTAGCTGGTATGCCGATAGTGGGGCAACAAGTCATGTCTCCAATGATCTTAATAACCTGCATCTAAGCTCTGGGTATGAAGGATCTGATGCACTCACTATAGGTAATAGTGAGTCTTTACACATTGGTCAATCCAAACTTCCTACTAATAGTACTTCTAAACTTTCTTTAAATGGTATTCTTCATGTCCTAAGTATAACCAAGAATCTTTTTTGTGTTTCTAAGTTAACTGCAGAAAATTCTGTTTTTCTTGAGTTTCACTCTGATTCTTGTTTTGTGAAGGATCTAACTACAAAGAGAATCCTGCTGGAAGGCAATCTTAGAAATGGTCTTTATCAACTGTCTGTTCCAGAATGTTTGAGCTCTTCCCCATCCAATGATCTTGAAGTTTTGTCTCCATCAACTCATTTGTCTGAAGTCTTGTCCTGTTCCAGTGGAACCAAGTCTTGTACTAGTCCTGTTAGGTCTGGTCATGAGTCTTTTTTTTAGTTTACATTCTGCTCAAAACAAATCCACTGTGTGGCATAGAAGGTTAGGTCATCCCTCTAGTAGGGTCCTTAGTCAAGTTCTCGGAGTCTGTAATGAAAATCTTGATCTTAATGAAAATCTTTCTTTTTGTGAAGCTTGTTGTCTTGGCAAACTACATTCATTGCCCTACTCTCCCTCTACTTCTAAGACTATTGCACCCTTCGATCTGATACACTCAGATCTTTGGGGACCCTCTCTAGTTCGTTCTTACACTGGCTATACTTATTATATACACTTTCTTGATGACTTCACCAGGTTCACCTGGATTTTTCCTTTAAAAGTTAAATCTGATGCTATTACTGTTTTTACACTTTTTAAAACCCAAGTTGAAACTCAGTTTAATAGTAAAATTAAATGTCTGCAAACAGACTGAGGGGAGAATTTAGAAACTTTGAACCCTTGTTAAAAGATTTTGGAATTAACTTTAGACACTCTTGTCCTCATGCCCATGGCCAAAATGGCAAGGCAGAGAGAAAACACAGGGCCATTGTGGAAATTGGGCTAGCTCTTCTAGCTCAGTCTTCCTTACCACTTAAATTCTGGTGGGAAGCCTTCTTGCACTCTGTCAGACTCATAAATTATCTACCAACTCCTGTTCTGAATCATAAATATCCCTTTGAGTGTCTCTTTGGTAAACTTCTAGATTACACCATGCTGAAAGACTTTGGCTGTGCTTGTCTATCACAATAGGAAGTTTCAATTTCACACTCAAAAATGCACTCATCTTGGTCTAAGTCCTTGTCATAAAGGATATCTATGCCTTAGTCCCAATGGTAGACTCTACATTTCCAGAGATGTAACATTTGATGAGAATACCTTTCCTTACTCTAAAAACAATACCTCTTCCACTACTGCCACAACTTCTACCAGTACAATTGTCAGTGACCCAATCATATCCTTACCTATTTCATCTGATCAACCTTCTGACATATTCAATCAAGTAGATGCTGAGTCTACCCCTCCTAGTCCTCAACCTTTTAGTCCTCAGGTGTCTTCTCATCCTAGTCATCAGTCACCTAATAACTCATATCTTCCTACATTCTCTCCTGTTGTCCCTCAATCTGTTTCTTCTCGGTCTAGCTCTCATGCAGAAGTTTCTCCTAGTGTCCATAATGACTCTAGTCCATCTTCTCCTGTTTCTACACCCTCACCCATTCCTGTCCCTGGTGTCAATCATCATCCTATGAAAACCAGATCCAAATGTGGCATTTTTAAACCAAAGACCTTTTCCTATCTTGCTACTTCTAATCCCTCCACTCATCCACCAGAACCTACTAGGGTGTGTGAGGCTCTGAATAACCCTTCTTGGATGCAGGCTATGAAAGATGAATATGAAGCCCTAATGAGAAATCATACTTGGGATTTGGTTCCTAGGTCTCAAGCTCATAATGTAGTGACTAATAGGTGGGTTTACAAGCTTAAGTTGAATCCAGATGGATCTGTTAACAAATATAAAGCCAGGCTGGTTGCTAAAGGTTTCAATCAAACACCTGGAGTGGATTACTCAGAAACCTTCAGTCCTGTTGCTAGAGCTTCCACTATCAGAATTATTTTAGCTCTTGCTGCAGCTCTAGATTGGCCTATCAGACAAGTAGATATTAACAATGCCTTCCTAAATGGGACATTATATGAGTCTCTGTTTATGGAACAGCCTGAAGGCTTTGTTGATAAGTTCAGGCCTGGATATGTCTGTCACTTAAAAAAGGTTATATATGGCCTAAAACAGGCTCCTAGAGCCTGGTTTGATGAATTGAGAAAACAGATGCTTATGTGGAATTTTGTTCAGTCCAAGTCTGATCCTTCATTGTTTATTCTTCATACTGGTACAACACTATTGTATGTCCTTGTGTATGTTGATGACATACTAATTACTGGTAATGATGTCTCCAGAATTAGAAAGTTTGTTAGTGATTTAAATTCTAGGTTTGCCCTCAAAGATCTAGGAAATATGCACCATTTTCTGGGTGTCCAAGCTGTGAGAAACCACAATGGTTTGTATCTGTCTCAACATGTTTATGCTCAGCAGCTGTTGAAGAAACTGGGGTTGGAGAATCTGAAACCATGTCCTGCTCCCATGGTTGTTACCTCAAAAGTACCTCAATCACAAGAACTTATGAAGAATCCTACCATATACAGAAGTGTTGTTGGGGCCTTACAGTACTTAACCTTCACCAGACCTGACCTGGCTTATGCTCCTTGAGTCAATATATGCAGGCACCAACAGTCTCTCACTGGCAACAAGTCAAGCATCTCCTCAGATATGTGAAAGGTACTCTCTATCATGGTTTGTTGTTTAAAGCATCTCAACCCCTGCACATTCATACTTTCAGTGATGTTGACTGGGCATGTGATAAAGAAGACAGAAGATCTATAGCAGCTTATTGCATATATCTAGCAGGCTCCTTGATTTCCTGGTCCTCCAAAAAACAACATGTGGTTTCCAGATCCTCCACAGAATCTGAATACAGGGCACTAGCCAATGCAGCTTCAGAAACTCAGTGGTTACTTAATGTGTTGTCTGAACTCAAGATCAAACCAGCAGCAACACCTATCTTGTGGTGTGACAATTTAGGAGCAGGATCTCTTGCTCACAATCCTGTAATGCATTCCAGGATCAAGCATGTGGAACTAGATGCACATTTTGTCAGAGAAAAAGTGATGCATGGTTCAATGAGAGTCCAGTACATTCCCTCTTGTGATCAAGTGGCTGATTCACTAACCAAGCCCCTCAGCTCCAGTTTGTTTACCACTTTCAGGCACAAATTGAATGTAGTGAATACCCCATTCACTTTGAGGGGAGCTGTTAGAACATAAGGACCTTATTATAATTATCTTTAAGTTATGTACTGGTGTTGTTATTATGTGCACATATAAATAATGTGTACAAGACATTATTATCAATTAATGAATATTGTATTGAAACCCTAGCTTCATCTTTCTGTCTATGAGAATATATAATTATGGTACATCGGTGATTTGGAGGGTTGTACCAAGTGGAGGGATGAGATGTATACAACTCATCCATTTTCACACAACAGAGGTGTGTATGTGTGAGATGGATGTATCACATCCATCCTCTTGGTATATATAATTTCTTCAATAACTGTTGTACAATAACTCACCTCGTGCATTTTAGTTCAGACTTAAGCAAGAATATAAAATTATATATACATCTTGCTCGATCTCGCTCCCGGATGAACCATATAAGCCAAGAGAAAGCATGAACCAGAATAGAAGAGCTTGCCCCACCCATGAGTAAATATTTCATAGTAGCCAATCTCTCATTATATAAACTCCAAGTCATGTAACTTCCGTTATATTGCAGTTATCATATTACTAATAGTGCCACCGATCCCCCCAACTTCACCGAAAATCTATAACTTAGCATTCTTCTTTCGTTTTTGTTTGACCAGTCCTCCATTTTTTATTTTTTTATTTTATGAAAGAATGTCCACATCTTTAACCAAAAGTTATGACTTAGCCCTCTTAAGTTTGACTAGTCCCTCATCTTTCATTTTTTTTTCTTTGCAATTTTGGTCCATTTATTTCACAATAACTCTATCTGCCCATCAGATTAGAATCGAAAGTATGAAAGTCGAATATATGAAGCAATATGCAACCGTATATATAAAAGTCAAATCATGATCGACAACGTAGAAAGTCACATGTTGCCCCACACATTCGATTTTCACACGACCGATTCTGTGAAAATTGTGTGATGGATCAACGGGTGTGGGACAGTTGTGGTACGAATAACAACCCCAAATAACAACATGAATTACAGATCAAGTTGTTTCAAGTAGTCTGTACAAGAGTTTTATGGTATCGAATCGTTATATCAATAATTGTACCAAGTGAATAAATAAATACGATGCAAACAACTCATCCATACAAACTGTTACTACATGTAAAAAAAGAAAAGTTAAAAATAGTTGCATCATATGTCCATATCAACCTCGGTACAACTGTTGTACCGTAAAAGCTCAACAGTATGCAACGCGCAAACTATCATTTATCGACATGCATAGCTTGAACACCTTCTTGAATCTTGGAATCCTTAACAGCCTGTTCAAAGGTGCCTCGAACATGCTGGCACATAAGCGTAAGATGTTGGCATGAATCTTTCAATACTTTACTTGCAGGATCACCTGAAAATAAAGAAACATCAAGGACTAAAAAGCGTAATTATCAAAAGTACAACTAGAAATTCGGAAGAAATACCTGTCGTCTGGACTTGAATATTCACACGGGCATCAGAGGGGTGTGGGATGATATAGCCACAAACCGATACTCTTGGACTGCAAGATTGTATCACAAATGTAGGTCATCAATTCTACCACATATAGATGTGATTGCTTAAAAAGAAGGAAAAAAAAAGTATATATCCCAGGACAAAGATCAGCACTTACTCTTGATTAAGCACGAAACTGAGGGAATTAGCTAGTGTATGATTTGCGTTGGTAAACGAAAATGTCGACTGTGATGCGTCCTGGTACGAACCATGCTCCATTTTACTGCAGGTATAAAGTAAATGAACATGGGAAAGATTTAGAATTTAGATACGAAGAAAGTCTAATGGTGTGGCACCAGAATGACAATCGACTTTTTCACAGTCAATTCTACACCTAAGAATCGACTTTTCCAAATTTAATAAGATAAAATAAAGAAATATACGACAACAACACTACCAACTCACCAATCACAAAGGAAACAATTGTCAGTCCACAAGACCAATAGAACAACCCCCCCTAACTCGAGTTGCAGACGAAAATCAAAGACCCACTTCAACAAGTAAGAGTTCACTGCCAATTTTACTGAGGAAGCAGATGAAAATTGATCGAGGTGTGGGTGCGGAATGAAAGATTTTGAGATTACCTCGAGGGAGTATACATTTATTTGGTTTATTGTTACTAGTTGGAACAAGAGCATTGAGGTGAAATTTGGTTGAAGTGAAAAAAAGATTATTTGCTACAACAAAACTATGCCCCTGAATTGAATTTGAATCAGGTAAAGTCAGGACTATAAAATGATATACCGTCTCTCTTAACAAATCACCTACCAAACAGCTAGTGCAACGATTTATATAGCCATGGACTGTCCAATGAGAATTCTTAGGATTTCCCTCATGTCTTCAGCATATTCTTATACCCCACAAGAATCTACCCATCAAGTCACTGTAATGAAGAACCCAAGTCTAACAAGAGTGAGTGCACGTGCAGTGTCTCATGGATTCTCCGGTACAATAGCATCTCATTTCAAACTTAATGCCAAGTACCAACCAAAAGGGAAACATTTCCGGAACCAACCAAATTAAAATACTCCATAACACCAAAATACAAGAACCCTTTTTGTAAGGGCAATTGAAAAAGAAAAAAAAAACAGAGGCACCAAATAAAGAGCAAATGGGAAGCAGTCAATAAAAGTATTCACGGTTCTTTGCCTAGCTTCACTAAATTCATTAACACCTAAATAATTCAGCGAAATCCCCACAAAATGTTTCAATTTGTTTTTACAGAAAGTAACCAAAAGTAAAGAGCACGGGACAAAAGGAAGCTAGATGAAAGATGATTTTGTCAAGGGTTTAGAGCCTCTACGGTAATAGTACAAGCTAGCATCCATGAAACAGCAGCATAACTAAGCAAATGAACAGAGTATGCAAGAGAAACACCTTTACCAAATCAAACCATACATGGCTCAAATTATATACAACATACCCCTCGTTAGTGTAGGATCGTTTAGTGACAAACAACCAGAGGGGTGATGTTTGTATCATAAAAATGATTATCACTTAAAATGATTCCCTACTATTTGGTGTAGTCGAACACTAGTTCAATCACGCATAACACACATGAACATCAATGTGGGACAACAAGAATACTCAGGTATCACATAATCATATACCTCATAAAACACGTCGTGCACGTTAAACTGTAGGCAAAAAAATTACTTTAACGACTCTAGTGTCACACCAACTATCTAAACAAACAAACAAAAATTACTATCTAAACAAACGCGCCGTGCACATTAAACTGTAGGCAAAAAAATTACTTTAATAGATGCACATTAAACTTCAGGCACTCAAAATAGGTGCATATATTCCTCATAAAAAAGTTGCATACAACATCATATCCACGTATCATGCCAAAGAATACATGTACAAAAACAGGATCTGAATTAAACTAGGGTTAGCTAATTCATATCATCCAAATGTAAATTTAAGAAAAAGCTTGTCTTTGCCGATTTTAAAGACAAGTAACTGTATATTTGAATCAAATTACGTAACATCAGGCATTGAAGCTTTAAAATTGTACTCTATGAATGAGTTACGAAGCTTACCCGATTCTGTTGATTGAAAATGAAGTCGATTTTCCGGTGGTTTGGGGACGACGCGGAACAGAGATTCCGACGGCGGCTGCTGCTGCGGTGGCTTTCAGGGCGGCGCTACAGAGAGATGGAGGTTTCCAGAAGATTGAAGTTTCTGGGTGACAGTTTCTAGACGTTGAGTGGCTGTCGGAAACGTGCGATGGATGGCGTAGTCGTAGTCGTCGGTTGTTGGTCTGTCGGCGAGCACGGGAAAGGGCTGAGTCGAACTTGCGAGTTGGGGCTTAGGGTGTTTTGGGTTGTAGTTTTTTTTTTTTTTTTTTGAGTGTTCTTACGAGTTTTTTTTATATAAAGTGATTGAAGTAATGATTAAAAAGTTGATGGGGTAAAATAAAGTAAAATAATGATTGTGGTAGATTATGAAATGATTGGTGAAATAAAGTAGAATAATGAATAAAATAATGGTAAAAAAGTAATAAAGTTGATAAAGTGAAATGATGAAGGATGATTTAATATTTTTTTATTTGTAGTCCATCTTTTTGATATATCTAAGGCATTCTCCGGATAATTCAAATCGAAGCTAGCATATTGAAAAATCAATCGTCCAAAATAACCATGAGCGGCTACGATGAAGATTTGATTGGTGTGAGAATTATAAGAAATGATGGGTGATGTGATAAAAAAAAAGAAAAAAAAAAAAACTCCAAAAAAAACATCTTGCAAAACAAACACAACTGAGTTCGTTTTTTTTTATCATTTGCGGTGTAAACCAGTCGAGTCAAACTGAGTATTATTCTAAACGAATCGAGCAATTTAAAATATTCACGAGTTTGAGTTTGAACACGAGTATTTCAAACTCGAGCTCGAATCAAGATTAAAGGAAGTTTTAAGAATTCGAGCCGAGCTCGAGTTTTTCACTGAGTTTATCGATTCTAATACGTTTCGAAACTTAACAAGTAATAATAAAAATTAAGTTTCATTTCGACCCATTACAATATGATATATTATATTAAAAATGAAAAAAAAAATTTCATTAAATACCAAACAATGTATTTAGTATAAAATATTTGATAAACTACAAGATACAAATAACATAAAATCAATGAAAGTTTCAATATATTTTACATATTGAATACAAATATAAAGCTATACACATCTCTCATAATAACATATATGTATGTATGCGTGTATAAATATACATATATGCTTATTAGTATACATGGATATATATTCGAGTTTGTTTGTGAATAGCTGAGTCGAGTATTGCATTGTTGTAACATCGTTCGTTTAATCTTCGAATGAAGTCGATTTCAAGTTCGAGCTGATTTAAGCCGATTCGAGTCGAGTTTTGAATCGAGCCGATCTCGAGCTACTCAAGAGTATCTTGGCTCTTTACGGCTCTAACTTGTTATAATTTTTTTATGAAAACAGGGAAAAAACATTTTTTGAAACTCAAATAGATTCATGCCACGTCAGCGTCACGTCAAGTTGTGCCTGAGGTTGTGGTACTCAGATTGTGACACTATCATTGCCTGAGGTCTTCTTCTCAATTTTTCGAATCACACTCCCTTCAGTTGGACGAGCGTGTTTTGAAAAATCCTTGTGTACGAGTACAACTATACTTCAGGAAATTCTTGTGTTGTGTATTCATTTGTGTGGAGACAACGTGTGATTAAATCTTGAACCACACATTTTCAATGAAAGTGTGTGGTTCAGATTGAAACACATGGTATCTCCACGTGAACAGTGACACCACACAAATGTATCCCCTATAAATTGTTTATGTTACATGCCTGCTTTTTTTATATGATTTTTTATTTTGAAAGGGCTTTTTATATGATTTAATAATTGCTTATATTTGTTTTATATATATAAATTTATGGATCCGCACGAAAGATACCACCCATATAAATCTTACGCATTTTTTTTGAGGAAAAAATCATAAGCATACCTCTTTTATAAAATTCGATTGCCTAAATTTGTTGTTTTACATGTATGTAAATTTATGGATTCGTACCGCACATAACAGACTACTCTCACTACACAAATTTCGAATCTTTAAATACCCATACAAGTTTGAACATAAAAACTCAGATTGATGTTTTCACATTTTATCAACAGAGGATGCCTTATTATGCCAAGATCCGGTCATGTTTAATACAAGAGCAATGATAGTGCTACAATCAAATTAATACAACGGGTGAATAATCTAGGTGGGTTCTATTGGTAGCACGAAATCGTTTGTGGCACCACGAATACTTCCGGCATCTTATAAATTGATTTGGCACCACCATATTATTTGTATTATTTTTTTTACTTCAGCACAACCAAAAAAATAAAAAAAAAATTACTTTTATACCACAAATTTTAAAAAATACAATGTAATTCTTTGATTATTTAAATTAAACATTATAATCCAAAATTATTAACTCATATCAATAACAAACCACAAACTTTGTTTCTTTATTAGCACCACCATAAACAACATTCATCTCCATCTCCATCTCCATCTTCATCTTCATCTTCATCTTCATCCTCTTCAAGTTTCTTCATTATCAAAATTCATTTTCATCTTCTTCAACATTCTTCATCATCAAAATTCAACTTCATCTTTTTCAACATTCATCTTCATCAAATTTCATTTCATATACTCCAACCTTTTTCACCCAAATATCATTTTCAAACAATATGGAAGCAAAATGGAATCAAAATTCATATTCCATGGCTTGAAACACCATCAACTAGGGGAAAATGAAGTATTTTAAAGTTTTCCATCCGGCATCCTACCCAACGTTAGTATCAGACTTGGTGACGTCTTGTAGTCCAGAAAAGAATATTTTGTTGCTGCTATAATGCCACCAACTCTAACGTTGGAACCAAACATAAACGTCACTACTCCCGACGTTTTTTACATCAGAACTTAATGAGTTTATGTTTAAGACGTTCGTAATAGTCTAAGACGTCACCAAAGTTGACGTTAAGATAGAACGTCCTCCACTCCGACGTTCTGAGTACGAGATAAACGTCACTCTCACCGACGAAGGAACATATTATCCTAGTGGGCTTGTATGACCTAAATGTCTGCCGTGCTGATGTTTTATCCGCATTAAAACGTCACTGTCACTGACGTTTTAAACACCCGGTTATCTTCCCCAAACCTCTGATCGGAAAACGGCCGGTTGAACGAAAAACACCTTAAAAACCACAGATTTCAACCAACAACAAATACCAATTTCAATGGAACAAATTACTCCATTAAAAATCGGAATGAAAACCTTCGAAATGCAACAAAACAAGATACTTACATGATTTTGGTTCAAAGTGGTGTTGTTCTTAGCTTCACTTGCGGTTTTCCGGCTCAATTTTATCTTCTCTGGCGTCTTTTCCGACGATAACTCCGGCGAACTTAGAAGATTTAGGGGAAGTTAAATGATTTTTTTAAAAAGTGTAGGGGTAAAAGTTAAACATTAAGCACTAATTTTTTTAATTTTTACAACATTAAGTATTAAAGCATACGGTTTTTAAAAGTTATTATTTCAGGTGGTGCCGATTCGTGGCGTGGAAAAGTGAATGAAAAATAATAAATTAAAGAGTGTCGATAGTTATTTCGTAGTGCCGATAGAACCCACCATAATCCAATGTCTTTTTTTGATTTTGATCAGTCTATATCACAATCATTTCAGACTCATCAAAATCAAAGATGAAAGATTAGGTTGTGTCATCCGTTATGTCAATTTGGCACTATCCTACTTTATTACAAATCAAATTTTGGATCCCACAGGACGGCTGGTAGACGTGGTATACATATTAACGACAAATCAATATTAAATTTATATGAATGTATCATTTTTCCTGTTATTTCATGAAATTTTATATTTAAATATATGCAATTAAAAAATAAGGAAGAAAATCAACGATCAGCATCAAGTGAGATTTTTTTTTGTGGTAACAGAATGTTATAAATAGAAACCAAGAGGCCTCAAGCATAAAACCCTACAAGGAAAACCAATCCAGTTTCATAATTAGTCTAAAAACTAAACATGCAGAGATCTGGGTTGATAATAGTTGGAATTTTTTTCATTGCTGCCACGTCTCACTTTGCTAATTCTTCCCCCTTTGGCATCAAGAATGTTGAACAGCTCGATTCCGGCGGTGCTACTGCTTCTGTCATGGGTAAGAAACTTAAATTCTTACTACCTCCGTCCCAAAATATAAGTCCTTTTAAGCTTTTTAGTTTTGTCCCAAAATGTAAGTCAATTTACAAAACCAATAAAGCATTTATTATATCTTTCTTCTTCTACCTTTCATTTATTATATACTCAACCACTTTTTACTACTTTGCATTAATACCAATGAAAGGTCATTTTAGTCTTTTTAATCAAAATTAATGACAAATAACAGATTTAACTAACTTTTCTTAATATGTGTGAAAAAACCTAAAATGACTTACATTTTGGGACGGATGTATATGTAATATAATGATGACCTAGAACCAGGGGCGCTCCTAGGGGGCCAAGGGGGCCATGGCCCGGAGCCCCCCCTCCGAAAATCAATGAATTTAAGGGCCCCACGAAATTTCGACCTAATATTATATATATAATGTATTTTTATGAATAAGGAATATATTACCTTAATGGTTAGCACTCTAGTATACTAGGCATGAGACTTGGTTTTGAATTTTGTAAGCTACAATAAATTTTGTTTTTTTAAACTAAGACTAGGAACCAAATAAGTTGGTTTTTTTCCTTCCAAACTCATGACTATCACACGCAGCTTTTTTGTTTTATTTTTTGTATATATGTTTTGGTTACTGTTTTTTTTCGAAGGGCGAGGGTCTAAATTTTTTTTGGCCCCGAGCCTAAATTTGGACAGGGACACCCCTGCCTAGAACTCGAATTAACGACGTTCCTTGAGATATAAATTGCTTAAGCTTGTCGTTTTCGTTCGCATTGTAAAGATATACTGTTTTATTTTGTCTTTTCATAACGAAAGATCGAATAAGAATGGTAATGAATGTGCCATGCATTTTCTCTAGAGGTGAAGTAGGTGAGGGGAAACTCGATTTGGCTCTCTCTCTAAAGATAAGCTCTCTCTCTCTCCCATATAACCCTCCGCCCTTGTTCTTTTCTTACTGGTTGTCTTTCTTGCGTTTTTAGTTTATTTCGTAGCGTTTTTTCTTGTCTCTTCTTCCTCTCCGTTTGGATCTTCTCTTTTCCGTCTTGTTTGCTTCAGATCTAAAGCCACCGCCCTCAAGGACGGAGCTATTTATATTTGTAGGGGGGCTAAGCCCACCCGGACAAAAAAATATCACACTAAAAAATCTAAGTAGTCCAGTTTGATCCATAAAATATTCTTAATCCAGCTCACCCGACGAACTCGACATAGTCTATTAGCCCACCTCAAAATCAAATCTGGCTCCATCCTTGACCGCCCTTTTCTTGCAATCGGCGATTTTGGCCGGAAAACATCTCTCCTTCGATATCTTTGCTGAAAGATGGTTGCTTTAGACGGCGATTGGTAGGGAGGGATTGCCCCGGGGAGGATCTGGTGATTTTGGCCGGCGGCACTGCAATTTTGGGCCATGTTGGATTTCAGTCAGGCTACTTGGAGCTAACCAATGGGGGTTAGTCCATTGCGGTTGTGCAACTGGTGACTCCTGAGGCTAATTTTTGACCTTGGAGACTCATGCATGTCCATGGAGATAAACCTTTGACGGATCTAGATTTTTATGCCTTCTGGATGATGATTGTGGTGGGCTATGGCGGGTATTTTATGGCCTCTTCTCTACCGGCTAGTGGCTATGGCAGAGTTGGTGGTAGCAGTGTTGTTATTGGTCTCTTTTCTGTGGTTCTTTTTTCGGTTCAGTGCCTGTTTTCTGGTTAATTTTTAGGTTCGTGGTGGTTTGGGGTAGGCCTTCATGGTGACGATTGCTGGGATTTGGCAACGCATGGAGGCGGTTGCTGCCGGAGGTTATTTAGTGGTGAATCTATGGCCAAAAGCAGCGGCTTTTTTGCTATAAATATCTCGTTGAGTATTTCCGGTTGGATTCAGGATGCATCGGTTACTTCGGTAACTACTAGCTGGTGGCCTTTGGCTTTCTTTCGTGTTATGGAGAACCGCTTCGTGACGGATATTGATAGTTTGTAGAATTACAAACAAACAAAATAAAATTCAGAATTATTATTGATCAAGTAAAAGTTACAAAAGTGATTACAATGCACCTGATCATTGGGTATTTATAGCTTCATACACCTCATGGATCAGTCATGAGTAAGTTACAAGCGGTTATAACAACCTATAACAGAATAACCGCTTTTTAGTTTACATCATACTGAAAGTGATCAGCAGGCTGCTAAGGCTTCCATACTGTCAGCAGGCTTCTATACTATCAACAGGCTGCTGGTGTCTTCATATCATCAGCAGCTTGTGCACTCAGCATTCCTTTCAGCCTATATACTGTAACACCCCCCTCAAGCTGAGAGTGGTACATGAACAGCTTGCACTCAGCATTCCTTTCAGCTACTTGAATTCTGGAAGATCTTTGAAACTCCCAATTTATCTAGTAGATAATAGAAAACAGGTGCATCAAATGCCTTGGTAAGGATGTCAGCTATTTATTATTTTGTATTGACTGGAAGGAGTTTGATAAGTCTTGATTTGACTTTGTCTCTCACAACATGCGGTCAATTTCAATGTGTTTTGTTCTTTCATGAAAGACAGGATTGTGAGCAATGTGCATTGCACTAGCATTGTCACAAAATAACACAGCAGGCAACTGAACTGGAATTTGTAAATCCTATAGTCTATAGATAAGCCACTGGATTTCACAAACTGCATTTTCCATGGCCCTGTACTCGGCCTCTGATGAGCTTCTAACAATTTTTGTTTGTTTCTTTGCCTTCCAAGAGATTGGAGCATCTCCTAGAAACATCATACAACCTGACAATGATCTTCTTGTTTCAGGACAACCAGCCCAATCACTATCTGTAAAACCCTTAAGTACAAGATTATTGTCTGCTGGGAAGAAGATGCCCTGTCCAGGATTGGTCTTCAAGTACATCAGCAGTCCACAAGCTGCCTTCGTATGATTTTCAGTGGGAGTATCCAGAAATTGATTGAGTTGTTGTACTACAAAGGCAATATCTGGTCTGGTAAAAGTGAGGTAAATCAATTTACCCACTAATGATCCGTAAGCAGTGTTGTCTTCTAAAAGTGGTGAATCGCCATGTTGTAAAGTCTGCTTACACTCCATAGGTGTCTTAGCAGGTTTGACTCCCAAAAATTCATATTCTTCTAGGAGGTTAAGTGTGTATTTTCTTTATGAAATGGATATTCCTTTTGGACATCTAGCAGCCACAATCCCAAGGAAATATCTCAACTTTCCAAGATCTTTGTGTTAGGAAATCTACGCGGGAACGCAGCGGAATTTAAAATTTTATTTCCTTTTAACCAGGATCGACTTCGTTTAAGCAATAAACAAACAAGTAGTAGACGGTGGTTACCTTGGTTGATCTAAAAGATCGACTCTTTGACCGTCTAAGGAGAGTAGTTCTGCATAGAGCCGCCCAAGTGTTCGGCCTCTACCGCTAGTCCACACGAACAGCCCACCGGAATCCCATCATGGATTGTTATTGAAAAACTCCGGTTGCTAGACCGGCCCTTTTCCCCTCTCTCCAACTCTCTATAGAATGCTCTCTATTTTTCCACACGAACTATTAGCTCTTGGAATTATGATGTACAAAAGTGCTTGACACCCACCTCTTATTTATAGTAGAAGTGGCGCCCCAAATATGAGTGGAGGAGAAGAAAACCTTTTCCAATAAAAAAAGGAAAATATAATTGATTGATTTATCTCATTTATTATAATATCTTATATTAAATAAATCTAGGATATTATCAATATCTTATATTGAATATTTCCAAGATATTGTCAATATCTAATATTGACTATCTTTATTATATTACCATAAATCAATTTACACATGTGTATATATCACGTATATATATCACAAATAAATCTATATATATACACATGAGAGACTTTATGGTGCAACGGTTGTAAGAAGATTATACCAAGTGGCATACATTAGAGCCTCTCATTTTTACTCTCTTTCACATAATACACTTTTATCGTGTGTGAGAGATTAGAAATGAATGGTTGTAATGTATGCCACTTGATACAACCTTGCTACAACGGTTGTATTATAAAATTTGTCATATACACATAGTGGTGCGCATGCAAATCTCTAATTTGCATTAGTGCCCACACGTTACATGTGTATTATATATATATATATATATATATATATATATATATATATATATATATATATATATATATATATATATATATATATATATATATATATATATATATATATTAATATCTAATATTAATATTTAGTAATACTATTAATTAAATTGCACAATCCAAGTGTATCATATACACCCCAAAATTGTGCCACCTTCACCAATATTTTGGCATTCTGAATATTCTTTAATTAATATAATATTATTAATATCTTGTATTATATTTATTCATAATAAATAAATACCACAATATTAATTTACCACTATAACCTTTATAGTACGAGATAAACTTTCCTTATTTGATTATCATCTATAACCACATTTTAATCCGGCTAGATGTTCATATGTGTGTGACCCGATAGGCATCCGAATATGTTGGCCGTAGACACAAAGTGCAAATTACGAAAATGCCCTTCATACATAACGATCACGGGATAGCGTCTAGCAACACACCGTGACCCCCAATCATCGGAAGAGTCAAATGCAATGACTACTAACTTTCATGTGAAACAGTTACCGTGTAACTTACAATCCTATCGCTGTAATAATATCCATACAGTCGTTAGTCGAGTGTCAAAACATCAACGACCGTATCTTATAATCTGGATATCAAGCTCTCTCGAAGTAAATCGTTTACTCCCACTTTGCAAAGATTCACGAGAGTAAGACATTCCTTATAAGAATGTCATTTCGGATATTCGATCTCAATCATAGGATACGCGATTCCCGGACGACCAATTATGTATACTCCGCATGCTTCAGTATCATACCCAATCACTACTGCATGATCTCCCCGTGGCTAGGGGAAACCTCAATAGTGTCAAAGCATTACAATCCACACCGTGATGCCATGAAGACTCCAGTCTTAAGGATAATTACACAACCGCCACATAGTGTGACACTTAACCGTGTAAGTGGGTCAGTCTAACGTACGCATTCTCTAATACACGTCCACGTACAGCCCAAGTGTCTCTACACTTTGATAGACGAGATCTATCCCTGCCCTTGAAGACAGAAGACATCTAATACGTGCTAGTCTGTTTGTACTATCAATGTCCTGTTTAATAGCACATCAGTCTAGAGACATTTAAGTATCAAACTTATTAAAGTGATTAGAGATCTCATCAACCATAATCGCCTATCATGGTTTCTCTATCACAGTTTAATACTAAGGACGTTATCATATAACAATTCATAATTGGTTCTTTAAAAGAACAAATATATGACAACAGAAAAACCATTTTATATATGTATAAACATAAAGAAATAGTAGAAATGATCTGACCCGGTCGGATCCGGTCCAACCCGATTGGGTTTAGGACACTATTCCAACACTTTGATGGTTAACTGCTAATGTAAAGCATCCTTAACTTGCTGAATTAACTCTTCATTAGGGCTAGCAACTATGATGTCATCCACATATACAAATAAGGCAATAAATGACTGTCCTGACCCTTTTGTGACTAAACTATGGTCATGTTAGGATTGAATGAATCCTTGAGCCTCCAATGATTCAATTAACTTGCAATTCCACTGTCTACTGGCTTGTTTAAGACCATATAGTGATTTGGTAAGTTTGCAAACTTGGTTTTGTTTAGTTGCTTCACAGTCTGGTGGTAATTTCATGTATACTTCTTCATGTAGATCTCCATATAGAAAGGCAGTGTTGACATCCAGTTGATGTAAATGCCAGTTGTTAGTTGCTGCTGCTGCAAGTAAGGTTCAATCCTATATGTCCGAGTGTAGCCTTAGCTACTAATCTTGCTTTGTATCTCTCTACTGGTCCATCAGGATTATGTTTGATTTTGTATACCCATTTGCACCCTATTGGTTTCTTGCCTGGGGGCAAATCAACTATCTCCCAAGTGTGAGTCTTCTGTAAAGCTTCATGATCCTTGTTCATGGCCTCCTCTGATTCATCATGCTTAATAACTTGATTGTAGGTCTTAGGCACTTTAACTGCATCAATAGCATTAATGAATCTGGCATAGTCTGTTGAGAGATTGTCCAGAATCATTACTTCACTCAACAGATGTGGAGTCTGCTATTATGAGCACCCCTTTGATAAAAGGTTGGTGATTTCCTTGTTCTTGTGGACCGTATTAGTTGTGTGGGTTCAGGTGCCTGATGTACTGGTGCATGCCTTTCATTGGATTGATCAGTAGCTACTGATCCCATTGCTGGTTGGTCTGCTGACTTATTCAGCAGGTCATCAAAACTGTCCATCACTGGCAAAGGAACATGCATGTCAGCAAGATATCTTGGATTTCCCAAGACCTGTTGAAAAAGAGGAAAATAAGTTTCATGGAATTGAGTATTTCTAGCAACAAAGATGTCTTTGTTGGTAACATCGAAGAGAATAGCACCCTTAAAGGCGGTTGAATTCCAGAGATAGACACAAGTCCTACATCTTGAGTCAAATTTGGTCTTATACTGTTGAAGTGTGCATGAAAAAACTAAGCAACCAAAAACTTTAAACACAGAATAGTCTGGTTTGGTGCCATAAAGAACTTCATGTGGAGTGTTTTCCTTCAGCAGAGGTGTAGGTGGCATTAATCAACTTTACAGCATGTAAAAGACAAAAACCCCAATATTCAATGGGCATATTACTTTGGAACCTCAAACCTCTGGCAACATTCATCAGATGCTGATGTTTTCTTTCAACAATACCAATTTGCTTAGGTGTACTTACACATGATGTCTGATGTATGATACCCTGTTGATTATAAAAGTCAGTAAGTTGAAATTCTGCACCATTGTTAGATCTAATTACTTTAATAATTTTATGAAACTGAGTAGAAACAAATTTAACAAAAGATTTAACTAGGTCAGAGGCTTCAGATTTATGCCTCATAAGAAAAACCCAAGTAAATCTAGAGAAATCATCTACAACAGTAAGAAAATATTGTTGTCCATTCACAGTATGCTGTCTCAGAGGACCCCAAATATCCATATTAACAAGGTCAAAAGTAGCATTTACAGCAGTGGTACTTAAATGAAAATGATTTTTCTTCAGTTTAGCCATAGGACAGACATAACAAAGATCATGATTTAAAAATTTTGACATCAGCAGACTGTGAACTGATAACTTGCAGTCTCTTATCAGGCAAGTGTCCAAGTCTGTAGTGTCATAAAAATGCATCATCTAATCTATCAGATAAAGTGTGATTCTCTACAGCATTGGTAACAGAAAGTCTTATTGGCTGATCCATGACATAAAGTCCTCTCCGTAACTCAGCTGAACCAATCATGTTCTTGTTCGTATCCTGCAAAACACACTTGTTAGCAGAAAAAACAGCTGCACCTTTTGTATGACTAATAAAAGAAAGTAAAGATAAAAGGTTATACTTAAAGCCAGGAATACAAAACACATCATGTAGGACCAGTTGAGTGTTGATCCTCACTTGGCCTATATGTGTGACAGAGACATTATTTCCATTAGGTAATCAAATTTTTATACCAGATGAAGGTTTAGGATTACTTGATAAATCTAACGATCCTACAATGTGATATGTGGCACCAGAGTCCAAGACACATTGTATTGATCTTACTAAATTTAGGTCACATGTTTGATGAGAGATAAATTTATGATCGTTTTTATGACATTTCGCCCCATTTCTGATACCATTTTGAGCATTATTGTATCAAATCAAGTCAAAAATACTAAGTTTTATTCAAATGTATAAGTAGTAGTTATTATATAAATTATCGTATTTTTATAAGTTTTTATAAGTTTTGTACCGGTTTAGTAACCGGAGTGTCGTATCGGATCTACGCTTGGTATTTTGGTAATTTATTGCAGAACTTTAGGATGACCAAAACCCCGAGTGACGACACGTTTTGAGGCCTAAAAGAGGTATTTTTAGGGATATAAGAGTGTGCCACTAACTTAAGTGGTCAAGTGGCTCAGTGGTTAGTGATACCACTAACGAATTATATCTTCGACGAACGAATGGCTCATCAAAACGACATTTTCTGAAGAAGAGTCCTTCATGAAAGTTGTAGATCTTTGAAAGTAGTAATTTTTATATAAATTATGGTATTTTTATTGTATTTTATTTATATTAATAAAAATAAATTTCCACATTGCAAATCCTGTGCTTTTGGACTTTTATTGTCAGAATTACTTGTGGTTCGTTTCTTTGTGTTCGGTACAAAAGATAAGATTTACTGCGGAAGCAGAACTGAATCTTGAATAACGAGACGAGAGTTATGTCTGATACTTGGAGCCCAAGGATTTTCTATTAAAACTTTTGGTGTCAGATTTGCCTGTGGTTCGTTTCTATGTGATCGTGCAGAAAAATTAAAATTTACTGACGGAACGAAACTGAAGATTGAAGTCAGACGCAGAAGATACGAATTTAAAAGAGAAGGCCGGATCAATCCGGTGAAAAGCCGGATCGATCCGGTACTTCAATTTGTGGCTATATATGCAGAGCCATCAGCAGCCCCCTTTCTTGCCCCTTTCTTTCTCCCTCTTTTCTGCTGCTTCTCGTCCATCCTCTTTCTTTTTTTATTTTTTTGTTTTGAAGATCATATATATATACATATATGATATATATATATATATATATACACACACCCTTCATGTATATATATATAATCTATATATGAATATATATGTGATAGATCTATCTATATATATATATATATATCTAGATCTAGATCTCGTTTTTCATCTCGTTTCTCTTTTAATTTTCTTTTCGGGGCCCGTATATACATATATATGTCTACGTATGTATGTATATATGTTTTTCACATATATAAATAAAATGGTTATAGTATCGTTGTAATGGCGGAATAATTATCGAAGATTGTTGATTTCGAAGCTTTGGCATGTTAGATCCGGTGGAAACGACCCCGATTCGATAGTCATAACCGGTAATATATTCTAAAATTGTTATGTTTATTATTTCTATTTCTATTTATATATGATATTAAACTAAAAATATATCTAGCCAAGATATGAATCTGAATTAGTTAATCTTTTGGTAAAATGAATGATCGACTCTGGTAATAATGATTAAAATCAATTATGATGAATCTCTTTCTTTCTGCGCTTAATGAAACGTTAAAATTGAAAGACCGGAGGGTAAAATTGGCCGTGTGAATAACGTGATAACGGAATCCTATTTCCTACCCGGGGGTAGATTTGTTTTGGGAGAAATGAATCTTATTATAATTTGTACTCGAGATCGTAATAATGTTAAATCATCAGTTAATTGAAACTTAAACCGGAAAGTTGAATCGCCCGGCTTTGACAACCGGAGCCTTTTAAATAAAATTGACCGTTTGACGAACGGAATGACTCCTTTTTATCTAAAGGTAGATTTGTACTCGGGACCTGTTCAGAAAAACCGTAACAGTTGTGGACCTTGGACTGATGCAATGGACATATGACAATTTCATACGCTCGTGTGAGGAGGAGTTGTCTAGCTTAGGAGTACACCGATTCATATATAATTTACACCTTGAATAAAGGAAGATCTGTCTCATTTATTTCTACTAAAAGATATTGATTCAGTAAAGTATTCTTGGCTAGATCCAAAAATATATATTATATTAGTATTTATTTGTTTTATTTTCTGTTTTACTAACATCTAACTCTAACATTACTAACTAATCTAACTGATCTAACATAATCTAACCCGAGGAAAATGATAAAACTGCGACTTAGATCGAGTTAATAATAGCTTCTTGGTGTTTAACCCCACTTAAAAGAGTTACCATGTTTTCCCTGAGGAATACGACCTGACTCACCAAACTAGCACTACAATTTGACCCGGTACACTGCCGGTTAGGATCTGTATAGCCTAGGTAATGTCCGTCAGCATTCTGGCGCCGTTTCCAAGGTTAGGTTTAGGTCTGTCAGCATTTTGGCGCCGTTGCCGGGGAAAACGTCGCTAATTTCTTTCTTTGTGTCTAGGCGTTACTACTTGTATTAGCTCAAAATTCTCGAGGATAAGTCAACACTCTTCTTATCACATTTCTATTTTTATTTTCCGTTGGTATCTACCTTCTTTTAGTTACCAATTTTTTTCTTCTACCAAATTCGAGTTATTTTCTATTTTCGATAGTAGAAAGTAAACGTGGTCATAACAGCCGAGGATAAGTCAATACATTTCTCAATCTCATTTGTATTTTTATTTTCATTGGTACCTACCTATTTGGTAAGATATCAATTTTTTTATAAAAATACTCGCTAAATACCGAGTGGCTTCGGTAATTACCGAGAGAGAGAGAAAAAAAAAAAAAACCGAAAAAAAAAAAAAAAAAAAAAAAAACTACTCGGTAAATATCGAGTGGATTCGGTAATTACCGAGGAGAAAAAAAAAATGTGGTTTTTTTATCGATTTCGTGTTATTTTCTATTCGATATTTTCGATTCCACAAGAATTGTCAAATCGAGTTACGAAAATGGTCGAAACCGTTGGTGAAACACCTGAACAAGGGATTGCTCATGCTCAAGGGTATGGCCAAAACCTTAATCAGAATTTACCTCAACCTAATAACCAGAATCAGAATAATAGAAATAATCAGAATCGGAATAAGCATAATCGTAATAATCGAAACCAGCCTAACCCGAGACCTATATGTGATCAGACCGTAAGAAAGTACCAGATTAATAATCCAATTCGTTTACCCAATAAAGGAGCATATAATTTCGAAATAAAATCTCATCTTTTTGGTTTAATTGACACAAGAGCCCAATTTCTAGGAGAGGATGATGAGGATCCACATCATCACCTCTATCTTTTCGAAGAATTGTGTAATACAGCCAAAAGTCATGGTGCTCATCGGGAATTAACGAGGATGTCTTTGTTTCCTTTTTCTTTAAAAGGAAGAGCACGAGATTGGTTTCTGTCACTTCCACATCATTCACTGACTAGTTGGGAGGATATTCACACCGAGTTTTTAAAGCAGTATTTTACTCCTGGTAGAAAATTGGAATTAATAGTCGAAATTGCCAACTTTAAACAAGGATCTGAAGAAACGTTTGAGAATGCTTGGGAAAGGTTTAAAAAGTTATTAAGAGCTTGTCCCGATCATGGTTATTCCTTAGAGATGCAAATCCAACTTTTCTGTCGTAAATTAAGGAAAGACTCATGTGCAGATGTAGATCATGTATGTGGTGGTTCGTTAATGATGAGTGAAGCTCAAGTAGTTTACGATGCTATAGAAAAGATTTCCAAAAATAATCGTATGTGGGAAACCGGTTCTAGCACAAGAAAAGTAGCTTTTGCAGAAGAATGTACATCGAATACAGAAGTCCTAGCACACTTGGAGAATTTGAGTAGGAAATTTGACGGCTTATTAGCCAGTAAAACTATAAACTCAGAAAATATCATACCGAATGACTACTCAAATCATGATAATGTGTCATTAGGGATGGAAGAACCAAAAGGATATTCAAGGGAAAAGGTGAATTTTTTACAGCATAGGAATTTGAACAATGCTTATTCAAACTCATTTAATGCTATTAGAAGAGCTCACCCTACTTTTTGTTGGTCTGAAACCCCTAGTAAGCAAGGACAACCACCATATCCAATCCAGTATGAGAATCCATATAATAATCAAGTTTATCAAGAAGATACCTCGAATCGGAATCTACAATCATTACCTAGACCATATCCACAACATACCACTCAAAGCATACCAGTAACTCAAAGTTCAACTCAACCTGAAGGAGTTGATAAATGGGAGAAATTAATCGAGAATCTGATGGGTATGATATCTACTCAAGCTAAAAATATGGAAACCATGATGACTTCTATAGGTACAGTCACTAAGGATATGAGTACGTTGAAAACATCTATGAGTGGACATAATACCAGAATAAGAATTATAGAAGCTTCATTACGGAATCTGGAATATCACATGAGTAGAGAAAGAGCACGTAAAAACAGTAAACCCTCAGAAGAGTTGCCAAGTAATATCGAAAGAAATCTGAGTGGGGTAACTGCTGTTATTACCAGAAGTGGAAGGATCTGTGGAAGTAATGGATTAGAAAAATTCGGGAATAATGTAGTAGATGATGATTTAGATGGTAAATATAAGAAGAATATGGAATCTAAAGGGCCATTTCAAACCGAACTTTATCCGGCTCAACCTAAATTCACATCGGTTCAACCTGGAAGGGCGTCACCACATCCACTGCATATTTTGAAGAAAAAGGTACTGAATGATGACACACTATGTCTTCAAAAGGCACAATCATTCAAGGAAGCTTTACCATCTTCATCTAACGATAAGGGTAAGGGAGGTATTCATTCTAACCCTACTGATCTTGAATTACTCCCCCATTCCCCGAGAAATGAAATGAAAAAGATGAAGTTGGATAATAAGTATGCATGTTTTCTTGACACTTTTCGGCACTTAACTATTAATACCCCTTTCATCGATGTTTGTAAGGGAGAGTTTAGTTTAGGAGTTAATCATGAGAGCGTTATCTTCAACATTTACAATTCATTGAAATATCCATACATTACACTAGAATCTAGTTCTTGTGTAGACACTTTGTGTTCCCTTGTTGTGGATCGTACTAACACGCAGGTAACTGAAGAAGATGACTCCAGTAATAATGTGAAGGCTCGTAAACCCAAAGCTCGAAAATCAAAGGAAAAGGTCAAGAACCGTTGGATTCGACGGCATTCGTCTAACCTCTGTTGGAAACCAGTATTAAAGAAGGATGCGGTGCGTGAGGATGACCCACCACCAGTGCTTTAAAAACTGAAGCACGGTAAAGTCTGGCTATAGACTATAAATGTAGTCAATGACGGGTACTATCCTTCCTTTTTACTCCTTAAGCATTTATTTTTAGTGGATTATGTGCTTAATTGTTACTTGCTTTTGTGAGTAATTGTTAGAAGTATCCCGTTTTGTTTAGTATATTATATTAGTTAATCATTATCATTTTGGTCGAGCAAACGACGTTAACCAAAAGCGCTACCGGGAGGCAGCCCGTAAAAATGTTAAATATAATAATTACTCATACTTTGGATGATACTTTGCTAATACTTAGGATTGATTTTCATTTTGTTTCACCAAGTCTTAGGATGAATGTTTGAATGACAAAAAAAGGGAATGATTAGGTGGTTATCCGAAAATCCTGATGGATAACAAAGATAAAATTCAAATGCATCATTTCTTAGACTTAGGTTGTTAGTACAATTTGAAATAACCCTTGAGGATCTGGGTATAAAAGACTCAGAGTTAATACTTTGTCACACATTTCATATCATGATCTTGTCTGTTTAAATTTCAAAAATAATGTGTGACATGTATTAGTTCAACTACTGTGGAATATTGTGTGTTTTAAATCAATAAAAGTTTATGGAAAATTAGGGATAAGGACACAATCTGAAATATTTTTAAGTAACAGGACAACTACATATTTTTTATAGGGAGAAGGACAACTGCATAATTTTTATAGCGAGAAGGACAAACAGTGAATCCCGAAAATCAGTGAATCTTCCCAGTGAATCCCGAAATCAGTGAATTTCGACAGTGAATTTTGACAGTGAATCCCGAAAATCAGTGAATCTCGACAATGAATTTTGAAAATTAGTGAATTTCGACAGTGAATTTAAACAGTGAATTTCGAACACAAGTGAATTTCGACAGTGAATAAATAATTTTGTCCTTTATGCAAAAGTTTCAAAAAACTGTCCTTCTACTCAATTGATGAAATATTTCTGTCCTTCTCCTCATTCCCCCAAAAGTTTATGTGGTGTGTTTATCTACCCTTTTGCATTACACTGTCACACTCCACATACTTTTATTTTATTTGCACACACAACGGTCATAACTTTGACCCACCCACCCACCCTTTAATATCATCCGAGTATTTGTTTTGACTTGTTTTAGTGCACCATTGCTTTCCCAACAACTTATTTACACTCACTTTACATTGAGGACAATGTAAGTTCGTAAGTGGGGAGTGGAGTCGTTGGTCTAGCAATGGCGTTAATGTTTATTTTGTATCAATAAATCTCTTAGTTTTCGATCTTTTTCGAGCATTATTTAGTTGATTAAAATAAACCGTATAAGGTATATATTTCATGGATTTGAAGATATAATGATCAATTTGGATGTGTATAACCAACGTGAACCGTAAGTGCATTGTAATTCCAAATATATTTGTGTAACATGAATTCCTTCACGTAAGCCTTTGATATTGAAACGAAAATTTTAAACTGTATCCATTCAGTATCCTAGTGGTTATTCTATAGATAATTGCAGTAACTTAGTACCTAACTTTTGAACGTGTACTGTGAATATCTGAAGGTTTGAATGTGATAGAAAGGATATAAGTTAAGTTTATGAAGAAAAAAAAAAAAAAAAAGAAAGAGATGAACTATATATATGTCGGTTGTAGCTACCAATGATTTGAGTGCAGTAGGGCGTTATCACGAAACGTCCTATATCACTATGAGGTTTAAAAGCTCCCGACTGCCTGATGATAGTAGTCCAGCTAGGGTGTTATCACGAAACGTCCTATTGCTGGGAATGAAGGCATATGCTACACATGTGAAATTAAGTTCATCAAAAGAAAAAATAAATAAATAAATAAAAAAAAAAAAAAAAAAACTTTAAGCGTGGTTGAAAACTTAGTTATCTTCTGACTATCCCCAGTATAAACTGAATGATATGCTTTAGGGATTATCCTAATAAGTACACGGGAGAACTTTGTGAGGAACTGTTACTACTATACCTAGGAAAGTCATTAGGGCTGTCTGAATGGATATTTGTGTGTTTTGCTTGATTTATTCAAGAGAGGATAGTGGAAATTGAAAAGGCTTGTCACACACACACTCTGTTATACATTTATATTGAGGTTAACGCCTGGTTGTAATTCTATACGGTTGCAACATCTGGTTGTCTCTTATATTTTCTATCTTCATGAATTTATCTCTTATTCATTTTGTTTTATCGCTTGTTTTGATCGAGGACGACCAAAAGCTAAGTAGGGGGTTGTGATGAGAGATAAATTTATGATCGTTTTTATGACATTTTACCCCAATTTCGATACCATTTTGAGCATTATTGTATCAAATCAAGTCAAAAATACTAAGTTTTATTCAAATGTATAAGTAGTAGTTATTATATAAATTATCGTATTTTTATAAGTTTTTATAAGTTTTGTACCGGTTTAGTAACCGGAGTGTCGTATCGGATCTACGCTTGGTATTTTGGTAATTTATTGCAGAACTTTAGGATGACCAAAACCCCGAGTGACGACACGTTTTGAGGCCTAAAAGAGGTATTTTTAGGGATATAAGAGTGTGCCACTAACTTAAGTGGTCAAGTGGCTCAGTGGTTAGTGATACCACTAACGAATTATATCTTCGACGAACGAATGGCTCATCAAAACGACATTTTCTGAAGAAGAGTCCTTCATGAAAGTTGTAGATCTTTGAAAGTAGTAATTTTTATATAAATTATGGTATTTTTATTGTATTTTATTTATATTAATAAAAATAAATTTCCACATTGCAAATACTGTGCTTTTGGACTTTTATTGTCAGAATTACTTGTGGTTCGTTTCTTTGTGTTCAGGTACAAAAGATAAGATTTACTGCGGAAGCAGAACTGAATCTTGAATAACGAGACGAGAGTTATGTCTGATACTTGGAGCCCAAGGATTTTCTGTTAAAACTTTTGGTGTCGATTTGCCTGTGGTTCGTTTCTATGTGATCGTGCAGAAAAATTAAAATTTACTGACGGAACGAAACTGAAGATTGAAGTCGACGCAGAAGATACGAATTTAAAAGAGAAGGCCGGATCAATCCGGTGAAAAGCCGGATCGATCCGGTACTTCAATTTGTGGCTATATATGCAGAGCCATCAGCAGCCCCCTTTCTTGCCCCTTTCTTTCTCCCTCTTTTCTGCTGCTTCTCGTCCATCCTCTTTCTTTTTTTATTTTTTTGTTTTGAAGATCATATATATATACATATATGATATATATATATATATATATACACACACCCTTCATGTATATATATATAATCTATATATGAATATATATGTGATAGATCTATCTATATATATATATATATATATCTAGATCTAGATCTCGTTTTTCATCTCGTTTCTCTTTTAATTTTCTTTTCGGGGCCCGTATATACATATATATGTCTACGTATGTATGTATATATGTTTTTCACATATATAAATAAAATGGTTATAGTATCGTTGTAATGGCGGAATAATTATCGAAGATTGTTGATTTCGAAGCTTTGGCATGTTAGATCCGGTGGAAACGACCCCGATTCGATAGTCATAACCGGTAATATATTCTAAAATTGTTATGTTTATTATTTCTATTTCTATTTATATATGATATTAAACTAAAAATATATCTAGCCAAGATATGAATCTGAATTAGTTAATCTTTTGGTAAAATGAATGATCGACTCTGGTAATAATGATTAAAATCAATTATGATGAATCTCTTTCTTTCTGCGCTTAATGAAACGTTAAAATTGAAAGACCGGAGGGTAAAATTGGCCGTGTGAATAACGTGATAACGGAATCCTATTTCCTACCCGGGGGTAGATTTGTTTTGGGAGAAATGAATCTTATTATAATTTGTACTCGAGATCGTAATAATGTTAAATCATCAGTTAATTGAAACTTAAACCGGAAAGTTGAATCGCCCGGCTTTGACAACCGGAGCCTTTTAAATAAAATTGACCGTTTGACGAACGGAATGACTCCTTTTTATCTAAAGGTAGATTTGTACTCGGGACCTGTTCAGAAAAACCGTAACAGTTGTGGACCTTGGACTGATGCAATGGACATATGACAATTTCATACGCTCGTGTGAGGAGGAGTTGTCTAGTTTAGGAGTACACCGATTCATATATAATTTACACCTTGAATAAAGGAAGATCTGTCTCATTTATTTCTACTAAAAAGATATTGATTCAGTAAAGTATTCTTGGCTAGATCCAAAAATATATATTATATTAGTATTTATTTGTTTTATTTTCTGTTTTACTAACATCTAACTCTAACATTACTAACTAATCTAACTAATCTAACATAATCTAACCCGAGGAAAATGATAAAACTGCGACTTAGATCGAGTTAATAATAGCTTCTTGGTGTTTAACCCCACTTAAAAGAGTTACCATGTTTTCCCTGAGGAATACGACCTGACTCACCAAACTAGCACTACAATTTGACCCGGTACACTGCCGGTTAGGATCTGTATAGCCTAGGTAATGTCCGTCAGCATTCTGGCGCCGTTTCCAAGGTTAGGTTTAGGTCTGTCAATGTTCCTATGGAAGGTGAGTAATGTGTGACAATATCAGCATGTTGGCCAACAGAAAACCCCGCATGTCTAGGAGGATCACTCAGCAGAGCCATCAACTTGTCAAGTTGTTGTGTAGTAAGATTGGGAAACCCTGGTCCAGCAGGCCTACTTGGTGCCTGATCTTCTTTTGCTGATTGTTCCTCTTCTACCATATTGGCTCTTTTTGACTTGAAACCATGAGGAAATCCATGCTTCTTGTAACAAGTCTCTTCAGTATGACCATTAAATCCACAAAAACAACATTGCATCTTCTTTGAATTTTTAGGCCTTGGATTTGCAACAGAGTTAGGTTTGCTGACAATCTGACTTTGTCCCTGTCCATTCTTCTGTGACAAGAGAACCATGGAATCTTGATTTTGGCCTTGTTAGCCACATACAACTTCTGTCTTTCAAATATGATTGCCATTGCAAAGGCATCATGAATTTCTGGAAAGGGCACCATCAACTTTGCTTGTGAGACCATTGGTTCAAACTCATCCCTTAATCCTTTAAGGATTTTCATGACATGTTCAGCTTTCATATGATCCTCAGATTGCTGATTGCATTGCAGTGACTTTGAGGATCACAAGAACAGACTGTTACGGGCCTAATGGTCTTGATTTCTTCCCACAAAATCATTAACTTTGTGAAATATTGATTGACAATTTGTGCCTTGTTTCAGCAGATACATTTCTTCAAGAAGATCTGAAAGTATTAATGCATCACCATTTGAAAACCTTGCTGCAAGATTCTTCCGAACTGCATAAGCACTCTTGAAATACATCAAACTTTGTGCAATGGTGTTCTCTACAGAGTTTAAGATCCATGATCTCACCATTGTGTCACATTGCCTCCATGCCTGGAAATCTGCTGAATCTGCTTATGGCCTTTTGATTGTGCCGTCTACGAAGCCAAGTTTATTCTTGGTGATTAACACCATTTCCATGGACATTTTCCAGGGATTATAGTTGTTGCCATTCATCAATGGCTGAACAAGAACCAGAGAAGGATTCTCATTAGGATGAACATAGAATGGACTGGAGGGACTTATTTCTTGTTTCTTAGCTGTGGCTATCAAGAACTCCAGTATTGATCACAAATCAACAATGACAGTGAAAAACCGATCAAGAACTGATCAAAAACTAGGGAAAGAGATGACAGTTTACTCTTAAGAAACTGAAAAACTCGGAAAAATGAAGAACACTCTTAAGATTCTTCAAAAAACTGGAGAGAAAATGCAGGAAAGCATTTAGAAATTCTCAAATTTCTGCTCTGATACCATGATGAAGTTTGTAGAATTACAAACAAACAAAATAAAATGCGGAATTATTATTGATCAAGTAAAAGTTACAAAAGTGATTACAATGCAACTGATCATGGGGTATTTATAGCTTCATACACCTCATGGATCAGTCATGAGTAAGTTACAAGCGGTTATAACAACCTATAACAGAATAACCACTTTTTAGTTTACATCATACTGAAAGTGATCAGCAGGTTGCTGAGGCTTCCATACTGTCAGCAGGCTTCTATACTATCAGCAGGCTGCTGGTGTCTTCATATCATCAGTAGCTTGCACTCAGCATTCCTTTCAGCCTATATACTGTAACAAATATCTCCATCTAGCTATTTTAGCTGTTTTAACAGATCAAGTTCTCTATGAGACAAAATTTGGTGTGTGGAGGACCCATCCACCCTTTGTTTCTTTTTGTTTTTCTGGTGTTGTTGTTTCCAGTTGTCTGCTGGTAGTTTTCCGGTGGTTTGCCGGTGTTGTTCTGGTTGTTAGGGTGTACCAGCATCCTCAAGCGTAAGAGGATTCGACTGAGGCACAGAAAAACAGTGTTGTGTTAAGAAATAAAGTAGCACCTTTACTAATACCGATTGGTTTTAGTTAGGGACGGAGGTGTGTAGAAATCTAAGGGGACTAAGCCCATCTGGACAAAAAATATTACACTAAAAAATATGTGTAGTCTATTCGGATCCATAAAATATTCTTAATCCAGCCACCCGACGAACTCGATATAGTCCATTAACCCACCCCAAATCAAAATCCTGGCTCCGTCATTGGTTTTAGTAGAACGGTAAGCGCTTGATCCTAACAACTGGTATCGGAGCGAGGTCACCGGTTCGAATACCGGCAGCAACATGCTGCGTAATGATTTCACTGTGTGGTTGCAGATGCTGGGGGCATGCTGCGTAATGATTCCACGGTTGCAGATGCTAGGGGAGATTGTTGGGGTGTACTAGCATCCTCAAGAGTAAGATGATCCGACTGAGGCGTAGAAAAACTGTGTGTTAAGAAATAAAATATCACATTTACTAATACAAATTGTTTTTAGTAGAACGGTAAGCGTTTGATCCTAACACCGGTGTTTGTGCGGATGTAACCTTTGTTTGTTGTTTGTTAATAAAATCCTTTCGTTTCGAAAATAAAAAACAAAAGATCCGTTTTCTTGAAAAAAAAAATTATTATTAATATTATATAGACGAAATAGAGTCGGTTGGATTGTGTATATTAGTTAATTCTGAGTTAAAATTGAAGGTCTGATTTGAGCATTGTGCATCACTTTATAATGAAGAATAAGGCCTTTTTTTTTTCAAGACACAATTCTGAAAATGACGCCCTAAAATAAAATTTTCCGGGAGGGTCGGGCATCTTTGGCCAATACCCAAGGCCGCCTCTGCACCGTCGTGTCAAGCATGGGTGGTAATATTCAGGGTGGGTCACGTGATTCCACTGAGATTCGAGATTTTTTTTTTAAATATTAAAACGATATAGTTTTGTTGTTAAAAATGTTGTTTTAAGTTTCAGTGACCCACTGAAACAAATTTTTAGATGAAAAATATAGTTTAATGCTCCGATGACCCACTAAAACATATTCATGGATCCGCCCTGGTGTCTGGTATCGATTTTTGTTATCAAAAATATATTGTTACAAGTCACAATAAGAATAACATTACATCTCAAACTTGTTGGAGATATAAATCTTATTAAACGGGGGCTTAGAATGTGTTGAAACAGTCAGCTTTAACACGAATTTTGGATATTTTTCGGTGTAATTAATCGAGAGCTTATTACATCTAAAAATACGTACTACTCACGGAATAGATTATGTTTGGCTTTGGATAACTCGATTCAGATACCGGGTGAATGAAAAATTAGTGCGTAAAGTTTGTGTAAAACATGTGTGAGAGAGGGTTAAAGGTGTGATCAACTCAACTCTCCTACATTGGAAAAATAGGAGACTTAAACTCCTTATTTAACAGCTAGTGTGACTCTTATGGATGTGCCCCAAAGGGCAAAGCACTTTTGTGCAGAGGGAGGACTTGATAGTTCGATGCATGTGCCAGCTCGGCTCGGCTCGGATGCCAATTAATTTTTTTGGAAAAAATTTCTTTATGAAATTAAACAAAAATGAATTTATATTTTTGGCATGTGATTGTGTAATCCGACCAATCAGGATTTCGACAACACGTCATCCGGCCAATCAGAAGTGTGGAATAAAGTCGGCTAATGGGATTAAGCAATTTTTGGTCATAATAACTTTTCCAAGGGAAAAAGTTATCTGATTATGAGGATGTGTTTCGGTCAATCATATTCAAGTATTGGCTCATCCTCTCCACCATATAAAGAACCTCAAGGATGAAGGTTAGAGTATCGAATTTTCTCTAGTCTTTCCACCATAAAGAGTCTCTCATATAGATCTAGCTTTTGATCGAAGAGAAGTCGGAGTACTCTGTAAGTTCGTCGGAGCTCGGATTGTTGAACTGCCTCTCAATCCGAGAGACGTAAGCCGTTGTATCTTGGAAGGCAGTTGCTACTACCGTGAGCACCATACCGGAGCAATCAGTTTTAAAGAAAGAGCAACATACTCGCCTCGGTTTGATCTCTAGTCCTTTATTTATGCATTGTACTTTATTTTCTTAACGTTTCGAGACAGATCTGTAGTGTAATAATTCTTTTATTAGAACTACTTAATAAAAACGAATTTTATTTTCTGTATTTATTTTTCCGTAATTACTTCCGTTAATTACGGATCTGTTTCGTAAAATCATTCTACACACGATACATTAACGAGCCGAGTCGAGCCTACCCGGTTACAAACGAGCTTGAACATCAGCTACTCGGCTCGGCTCGTTAACAGCATTGTCTATTCCCAACAAAAGTATCTTGGAGACGTAGCAAACCAACATTTCTTGCTATGTTTTGTGATTCAACACCTGGTGATACGCTACCATGCTTGTTGTGACATATCAAATCTCTTTATTAATTACTAGCCTCATAATTGATTAACAGTGGCTAATCCTCATCAAGTTGAAGCAGAAAAAACAAGTAGTAAAGCAGAATGGATGGGTATCAGCAAGCTCGGAAAAAACATAAGGCCAAGGAAGCTTCCGGGTATTGTTGCTTGTGGTGGTCAAGATTGTCGAGAAGAGGATAAATGCAGTGATTATGGTGACAATTGTGTTTGTGATTATGATCTAAAGTGCATTTTGGAACCACTTTGCGACACAATCCCTTGCCCAGATGGCGAGTGCCCGTCCTTAACATATCAATCATGCAAATGTAATAATAATTTGGCCATAAAAATGTGCTATGACGAGCTGCTTCAATACCCTGCAGAGTCCGACGAATGATAATGTTAGGTTATCAATCCGGAAATAATCTTTCTTATATATGAAAAGTCTTTATTGCATATGTCATTTATCCAAAGTGCGATGCAATAAGGATTTTCTACCTAAGAATCTCTTTGATAAATGCTTTTTTATTTAATGTTCTTAAGATGCACCTTTTTAATTATATCTTGAATAAATCCTTCACGGTATATATGTGATCGATGTGATTATGATCCATGAAATATTTTATCAAGCTTGCGAATTAAATCTATATATGTTTTTGTTTTTGTAGACTCGCTCATCTATGGTACTATCGCTTGTGATATAGCAACCACAATGGTCTACTCTATTACAATGTCGTTTTACTGCAAAAGTTTCCAAAATATCCTACATGGCATGCCCATGACATTCTCATTCCTATCATCACCCACAGTTGTATTTTTAGGAAAACATCATTTAACACCAAATTCTAAATAATAATAATAAATACATATTTTACTATTAAATTAAACACTCTTACAAATAAAAACCATGAAAAAAATCAAGTTCAGTCAAACCAAAAATCTAACTCTCTCAACTGTCACCTATTTTTTTTAGTGGATCTGTCACCTGTTCTTTGAAGGGAAAAATGATGATTATGATTAAACAAAAAATCATCATATTTTCGTGTTAAACACTCTCAAACGAGTTTGAATAAGAAAAAAAAAAATTTGTTCCTCATCAAAATTGGAACTTTTGGAGGACACATAAATGGTTGAATCAACAGATGTTTTTACTTACCCACAAATCAGCTTGGGGAAGCAAAGAATTAAGAGTGAAAAAGGAGAAACATGAATGGAAAAATGTAGGTGAAGAGTAAAGAAATCAAAGGCAAAGCGGAAGAAGAAAAAAACGCAGAAGAAAAAAACCAATGTAGAAGAAGGTAAAAGCTCCTCCTTTTCTATGTTTTTCAATTAATCGAAACTTGTATCATTTTATACCGTGCAGTCCATGAGTCTTGATTACTACAGACTCGTTTTGAATTCAACCCTAATTTATCCTGATTCATTCGAAGTAAAGCAATCGGATTAACTGAGATGCACAACTATTAAGATAAACCATCACTCTGTTTGAAAGATTATGACTTCAGATAAACTCATTATTTAACATTTCCGGATTTTCTGAATTCCAACCTTATCACTCCATTTTTGAATGTTGAACCGATCTGTTTATCTTTTGCTGCATATGGACAGCATTATCAGTGTCTGAGTCTTTGTTGTCTGAGTGTAAATTGTCTGAGCTTGATTGATTCTTAATACCCTCTCTCAAACTGTGCCTGGGGCGAAGGCACGGTTTGTTGAGAAAGTGATGAAGGAGGTATTTGGTGGCTGGCTTGGTAAACAGATCGGCCACTTGATGTTGTCCAGGAATATGTTTAGTAATGAGTTTACCCTGGGCCACTTTCTCTCTTACAAAGTGATAGCCTAACTCAATGTGCTTTGTCCGGGCATGAAACACTGGGTTGATAGTGAGGTAGAGAGCACTGAGATTGTCATAGTAGATAGTAGGGACCTGAGACTGAGAAATGCGTAGGTCTTGTGTGAGATATTGTAACCATGTCAGTTCTGATGCTGTGTTGGCCACTGCTCTGTATTCATCTTCAGTGCTTGATCTGGAGATGGTGTGCTGTTTCTTGGCACACCAGGAAACAAGGTTGCGTCCTAGGAATGTACAGAAGCCTGTTGTAGATCTTTTAGTGAGTGGACAACCTGCCCAGTCTGCATCTGAGTAGGCTGTGAGAACCATGTGAGGATCTGCTGTGAATTCCAATCCAAGTGACAAGGTGGACTTGACATATCTGAGAATTCTATGAGCAATTTTGAGGTGAGCATGTGTTGGTGCTTGTAGGAACTAAGATGCATTGTTGACACTATAAGCAATGTCTGGCGTGGTGAATGTTAGATATTGAAGTGCACCAATCAATTGTCTGTAGTAAGTAGGATCAGCAAGGAGAGTTGAATCATTGCCCTGCTGTGGTTTAATCTCCAGAGGTGTACCCATAGGTTTGCAGTCCACCATGTTTGCTCTTTCCATTATGGTGAGGGCATAATGTGTCTGTGTCAAATGCATAGTAGAACCTGCATAGAAAATCTCAACCCCAAGAAAATGGTGTAATGTGCCCAAATCCTTCATAGCAAACTCAGAATGAAGTGAGTTAATGAAGGAAAATATAAGTTGAGGATTAGATCATGTCAATAACATGTCATCCACATATAATAATAGAAATAATGAACCAAAATCTGAGTGGAAAACAAACAGTGAAGGGTTAGCCAAACTGCAGTAGAAACCATATGTAAGAAGATAAGAGCTGAACCTGTCAAACCAGGCCCTGGGGGCCTGTTTGAGGCCATACAGGGCCCTCTTGAGTTTACACACATGTGTAGGATGCTGAGGATCAGTCATACCTGGTGGTTGTGACATATAGATTTCTTCATGCACAAAGCCATGGAGAAATGCATTTTTGACATCCAGTTGTCTAATAACCCACTACTGGCTTAGTGCTACTGCAAGGACTAGTCTGATAGTTCCAGGTTTTATGACTGGGGAAAATGTTTCTGTATAGTCCACACCATCCACTTGGTTGTATCCCTTAGCCACAAGTCTAGATTTCAGTCTTTCCAAAGTGCCATCAGGATTAAGTTTTGCTTTAAAAACCTATTTGGAGCCAATAATGTGCATATTTGGTTGCCTAGGTACTAGTTCCCAGGTGTTGTTTTGATGTAGGGCCTGTAGTTCTTCTAACATGGCAGCTTTCCAACCAGGATGTTTGAGGGCTTCTGTGACATTTCTGGGTTCCCTAGGTATAGTAGGAAATGTGGAGATGGTAAGGGCATATTTGGGGTTAGGTTTTAGGATTCCATGCTGAGCCCTAGTAGTCATGGTGTGAGTGCCAAGGAGATTGGTTTCTGGTGAGGGTGATGGTGATAAGAGGTCAATGCTATCAGTGGGAGAGTGGACTGGAGATGCAGGACGTGTGATAATTGGGGATGTTGGAGGTGTGATAATTGGATCAGTATCTTTTATAGACTCAGACTGTGTATCAGTGTCCACAGTGGTGTCTGTGGTGTCTGAGTCCAGATGTTCTTGTAGATGACTGTCCAGATCAGGTTGAGAAGTGGGATGGACAGGTGTGGATGCACTTTCAGGATTGTGTATGGGTATATCTGGAACAGAGACTGATGGGGAAGTTGTGGTTTGAGGAATGTGAGGATGAAAATGATGTGTGTGTGACCTGATGTGGATTGGAGCCAATCTTCAAAGGTACTCAAAAAATTAGGTTGGGGAGTGGTTGCTAGGTGACTGGTTTGTGGTTTATAGGGAAACAGGGACTCATCAAAGACAACATGTCTTGAGATGATGATTTTTCTAGTTGGAGGATGATAGCACTTGTAGCCTTTGTGTTGCATGCTATATCCTATGAAGACACATGGGACTGTCTTAGGGTCAAATTTACTGTGTCTTGTGTCCCATGTGTAAGGGTAACACCTAGTACCAAACACTCTGAGTGTGGAGTAGATTGGGTCATTGTTATACAGTTTGTGGTATGGAGCCTCAGAATCTAGGGCAGTGGATGATGTTCTGTTCATGATGTACACTGCTGTGGAAAAGGCTTCAGTCCATAAAAATAGGGGCAGATGGCTATGAAACAATGTCTCCTTTCTACAATCCCTGTTTGTTGAGGTGTATGTGGACAGGACAGTTGGTGTATAATCCCATTTGCCTTGAAGTGAGTGCTTATTTTGGTATTAACAAATTCACCACCACAGTCTGAATGAAATATTTTAATGTTTGTGTCAAACTGTCTGGTAACATAGTTTTCAAAGTTGAAATAAGCCTCAAAGAAATCAGATTTATGAACCAAAGGAACAAGCAAAGTAAATTTTGGAAAATCATCTACAAAGCTAGCATAATAAGAAAAACAACCAATGGACTTTATAGGAGCTGGACCCCACAAGTCACAGTGTATTATTTCAAATGCCCTAGTACTAACACTTTCATAATCAAATAAAGGTAGTTTATTCATTTTCCCTAATTGACAGCTTTCACAAATGTGATATGTTTTTATTTTTCCAATAACATCTATTAAACCCTTAGTCTTTAAGGTCTGGACAGTCCTCATCTAAGTGTGTCCCAGCCTTTGGTGCCATAGCTCACTTGTCCATGATCTGAATCTATTGGAGTAGTGTAGTTCAGGAACATTTTCCAGGACATATAGATCACCATTTCTTCCCACTGTAGTCAGTGTTTCCCCTGTTGTCTGTGCCTTAAGAAGAACATTATCATTAGTAAATTCACAGATTACAGGTTGGTCATGAGTGAGTTGACTGACTGATAGTAAATTTTATGTGAGTTGTGGTACAAGTAGGACATCTTTTAATGGTAGTGTAGTGTGTTTTTGTTTGAGAAGTGACTGTCCTATTCCAGTGATAGGAAGTGTAGTGCCATTTCCTATTATGATGGAATCTGAACCACTACTGTTTTGAATGTTATACAGCATACCTGATTTACCTGTCATATGATGGGAAGCTCATGTGTCTACTGTCCATTCAGTGTCAGCAATAGAGGTGTCCAAGGTGAGTGCAGCTAGTGCTTGGGGGAGTGCATTGGCTTGCTGATCCTTCTTGGGTACCCACCAGCATATCTTTTCTATATGGCCCATGACTCCACAGTACTGGCACCTGTCATTCCTGTACCTTTCTCTTTCTTCATTTGTCATCTTTATTTCCCCTGGTGGTGGAGGTCTTCTTTGAGTGTTGTTGTTAAAGTAGTTTCCTGGGGTTTGTTGTGCCTGAAACCCCCTTCCAGAGGATTCAAATCTGCTGTTTTGTCCTGTCTCAGATCTGTTATTTTGTCCTGTAGAGGGCCTGTAGTTGGACTGTGTCCTGGACTGGCTTTGGCCATAGTATGCCATCTGTTGTGTGGTGTGTGTGGGAGTGAATGAGGAGAACCGGCTTCTCCTCTGATCTAGGTTTTGTAAGCGGGACACCAATTCAGTGTAGCTAGGTCTTGGTGTCTTAAGCATAGTTGTGGTGAAGGTTTCATAACTGGGACCTAGACTGGTGAGAAAAAAGTATACCTTTTCAGAATCTCCAACTGGTTTGCCAATGGCAGCAAGGCTGTCACACAGCCCTTTAAAGCTCCTTATATGCTCTGCAATGGTCTTGTCTTCATCTTTCTTTAGGTAGGTTAGCTGCTGCTTGAGGGTAAATTCCCTTTCCTGTGAATCCTGTGCATAAGCATTCTTTAGAGCATCCCATACTGCAAGGGTTGTGTCCAGACCAATCACTATACCTAGTGATTCTTCTGAGAGTGATCCAATGAGCCAACCTCTTAGCAATCTGTCAGACTTCTTCCATTTTTGGTATTCTGGATTTGGTGTGTCTGATTCTGTACCATCTGATTCTGTGGTTTTGACAAACTGAACTGGTGCAGGTGTCTCCTGAGTCAAATGTCCTACTAAGTCTTGGCTTTCAGCAAGGGCTAGTGCTTGCTCCCTCCACAGTGGATAGTTGTTTTGAGTCAACTTCAAGGTGATGAAGTTGCTGACGTTCAATGAAATTGTTGCCACGTTTTTATGCTGTGAGATTTGTTTGCCAGGGACTGAAGGTGATTGAAGCTGATTGTTGTGTGCTTGATTTATTGTTTTTCACTGGATTTGTGTTGGTCTGGTTTGTTTTGTGAAATTGTTGATTTGTATGATTTGTGATTTATGATTTGTTTGGTTTGTGTAGAAATTGGCTCTGATACCATAAAGAAATCAAAGGCAAAGCGGAAGAAGAAAAAAACGCAGAAGAAAAAAACCAATGTAGAAGAAGGTAAAAGCTCTTCCTTTTTTATGTTTTTCAATTAATCGAAACTTGTATGATTTTATACAGTGCAGTCCATGAGTCTTGATTACTACAGACTCGTTTTGAATTCAACCCTAATTTATCCTGATTCATTCGAAGTAAAGCAATCGGATTAACTGAGATACACAACTATTAAGATAAACCATCACTCTGTTTGAAGGATTATGACTTCAGATAAACTCATTATTTAACATTTCCGGATTTTCTGAATTTCAACCTTATCACTCCATTTTTGAATGTTGAACCGATCTGTTTATCTTTTGCTGCATATGGACAACATTATCAGTGTCTGAGTGTAAATTGTTTGAGCTTGATTGATTCTTAATAAAGAGGGTTGAAAGAAGACGGGGAATTGGTAAAGTAGATAAATAGTTAAAGAGAAAAGAGATTTCCTAAATAAAATAAAATAAAATAGAAGGAGAGAGAATGTATAGAATGTGAATGAGAAAGTCAACAGAGTAACGTTCATAATGCCATCCACCTTAATTGCGTTGACACTTTTGGAGTCATTGTAATTTTTATTTTAACCACATTGTGAATATCTGACAAAAAGGTACCTTGACAACGTGAATATTTAGATTATTATGGGTGCTCTTATAGAATATGTATTATCCAAGTATTTTTTGGATTACTACATATCAAATTAAGTAACCTACTTTGTCTAGACAATCTTGATGTCACTACGGTTGCTCATGTTATTGGGAATTTGGGATCGAGGGCACGTGGTCCCGGTAGATTTTCAGGGGAAAATTGAATGTATCAGGGACGGATCTATGTTGGGAAGGGTGATGTCACATGACTCTACTGAGATTCGAGAATTTCTTTTTTTTTTTTAATTAAAACGATATAGTTTTAGGATCCGGTGATTCTATTGAAACAATAATATTGTTTTCAAGGACGTAATCAGGATTTATTGTTTTTTGTTTTTTAAGAGATGGGCAAACACATATTGTATACAAAACATCCATCCCTAAATGAAATATGATATATATAAGCTTTTTTTAAGTACTGATGGATAAAGTATTTATGTTGTTGTAAGAAAAAATAGAAATGAATCAATAATGGAAGAGTTGTAATAGGTTGTAAATATTTAAGTGGATGGCTACAAGTGGGCTGATCATTTGTTGGTCTTGTTGGCTTGTTCATCGGGGGCTGAATTTACACACTATTTATTAAGAGAAGGGGAGGTGTGGATGGGCTTAGCCCCCTCCTAAGCCGTAGGCGGATGCACCTTTATCAAAATGGGATCTGCGAACTCCGTTAAAAATAAAGAAGTTTTATATTTTAATTATAAAAAAAAAAAAAATCGGACCACGTGAAAATAAATATTTTCTCCATAAAAGATTACGGACATCGCTGAATAAAATTTCTGGTTCCGTGAGCCCAAGCCAAAAATTTCGGACCCCGTGAGAATAAATATTTACTCTATAAAAATTACAAACCCCGTTGAATAAAATTTCAGGATCCGCGAGCCCAAGCCCTTGTACTACTGATTGTTTTGTTGTTTGCAGTAGCTGATCCCGATAAAGTTGAAGAAGCAAAAGGAGAGTGGAGTCGTGGTAAGAGCAAGCTGCATGGGAACAAGGCCAATGAAGCTTCCAAGTGTTGTTTGTGACGGTCAAGATTGTCAAGAAGAGGATAATTGTGGTAACTATGGTAAGGGTATTCCCATGAGAATCCCTATCCCTATCCTCACATATATTATTAAAAAATACATATCCCTACTTTACAGCAACTAAATTCACAATATTCTACATCAGCATCCCTATCTCTATCCTTACAACATTAAAATATTCATTTTTTAACTATAAATAATTTTGTCAAAGGTAACTTTTCAAATTCAAATTTTACTCCAACGGCTATATTTCAACGGCTATATTCGAACTCACACATTTTTCCAAAATTATTTTTAAAATTCAAAATTTTACTCCAACGGCTATATTTGAACACACACATTTTTCAAAACTTACTTTTTAAATTCCAATTTTACTCCAATGGCTATATTTCAACGGCTATATTTCAACAGAGGGAAGAAAAAAAAAATCGTTTCAAAAAAAAAAAAAAAAATGTAAGGATAGCTACAGTGTCACCCCAGATTTGGGGTGACACTGTTCATCCACCCCAATGTAGGGTGGGGATAAAGTATCTGATGCAGGAGAGTTTTTGCTTCTTCCCTATTTTTTTCCTACATGTAGGGATAAAGGTGGAGATAAAGACTCTGATGCTAATACCCTAAGACTTGTTTTTGTAATCATTTACAAAAGTGCTTTTTTGAAGAACCTTGTGAGGATATCTTTTGCCCGGACGGCGAGTGCGTCACCTCCATTTTTCAATCCTGCAACTGTAATACTGATTTGGCCATAAAAATGTGCTACGATGCGACTCTTCAACAATCAAATCAAGTCCTAAAAAATGAGATTTGGTTCCCCTGCTGTGCCGTGATCAAAGGAGAGGGGTAGTTAAGAAACTCGGTTTGTGATTTTTTACAAAAACCTTTTTATCATTCAAAAAACTAAGAGTTATGAAACTCGGCTCGTGAGTTTCAAAAATATTTTTAGTTTTCAATAAAATTGCTACTTAAAAAAAAAAAAAAAAAAAAAAAGGGGAGAGGGGGGTAAAAGGGTAATTTCAGATAAAAGGGTGTGAAAAAACAGCACGTAGCAGTGTATGAACACACAAGTGCATGGCCTAGCTAGCTGATTTTGAATGTGTGAAAATATGAATAAATTAACATGGATTGAAACATTGGAATTAGATATATGGTTTAATAAACAATTTGTGTTTCAGCTAGTAACTATACATAATTGAGGACAGTATACAGCGTTTTATCTTTTTCTCCTTAGGCTGCATTTAATGGTAATTCAAAGACAAATCCAAATTGCCAAGAAAATAAAAAAAGGCTACACTATTATACTATAATCCATCCACAACAATTGTTCTGCATCATCACAAGCTACATGTATAGTATCAATACAAGCTCCCTTCAAAATATGATATGAAAAAAGAAAAAAGATTGGAAAAATGAACCACCAAGAATGAATGTTTTTATGCAAATAAACAACAACAATTAAAAGGGTACAAAACTATCCCTCCCTTCTCAAAGGGACATAAATACCATCCCTCCAAACGCCAAGACAATGTAACAGAAAACACCAAAGCTTCTAACCCTTTTGGACGAAGATGCCGGAGCCGACGTCGATTTAGGCTTGGTAGCACCACCAGTTCCAGCAGGAGCATCTGCAGCAGGGGTTGCTACAGGGGACGGTGCAACCGGAGAAGGTGGAGGTGGTGGCGGGATATTGGTTCCGTAAATCGCTTCAGGAAGTAAAACCTTATCAACTTGAAACACAGAAACAGGATAACTTGAATGAACAGCACTACTAATAGTTGTATTACTCCAACCTGAGTTCACTACCACTGTCCCAGAGACATCAGTCAAATTCAAAGTGTATTGTCCTCCAGCAAGAGTACTTACGGGGCTAATCAAACTTAGGTTCTTGAAGTCAGAAAGAGTATAAAAATGAGGCAATGCATGAAAAAGTAAAAGGGATTTTAGCTGAACACTTGAAAGATTAGTTAAAGATGGATTCTTGAGTGAGGAAAAAGCTGCATCTTTTGGGACAAAAATGGTAATCCCATTCTGAGAATTGTTGGCTTGGTTTTGAAAAGTATCCAAAACTTTGGTTGACTCAAGGTAGTTAAGGAAGGTTTGAAAAGGGCCATCAAAAGTCAACATTCGAGTGAGGTTGACATACTCTGGAGCTGGAGCTGGAGCTGGAGTGAAAATTACAGATCTACCCTTCTGAGCATACACTGATGTGCAACACAAAATCAATAATGCACTTGCAAAAATCAGAGTCTGTTTGGTACCCATCTTCTCCTGCATCCACATTAGCAATGAAATCTGATGACAATTGTCAATCTCAACTAACCAAAAGTAAACATTTTCTAGACAAATCAAGCGACATCTTTCAAAAATCAAAGATCTACTAAATTGGTGTGTGGATTTAAACTCAAAATTCAAATCCAATTTCAAGATCTTAATCCCACATTTCAAAGTCAATTTCACTAGTAAAGAATGGGCTCAACTGAAATGCAGCTTCCACTAATTAAATAATGGAGTAATAAAATCACCAAACAAAAAAAAACGATAATTCTACAGCTGATTGAAGAGCACCCATGACAGAATATCTACAAAAAAAAATGTAATTTTTAACAGAGCCCACTTCATTTAATCAAACAAAAATGCAGTACAACAATTACAGAAATGCAGATCTAAACAAGAAACCAAAAGTCACATATAATTGAGCAAAATGTAGAAGAAATTGACGCAAAAGAAGAACGGAGGAGAAGGGATGTGAATAGTACTAACCTGGGCAGAGGGATTCTAGAAGAAGAAGTGTGTCTGTGATGATGCAGTGAAGGAAGCAGAGGGAGGAAAGAGACAAATATAAAGAAGAGTTTGCAGTCTTGGGAGTGAAAGCAACACTTGGACTTGGTAGAAGCTGGTGAAGTAAACCAGGAGAGCTGTTTGTTTTTTACTTCGTCTTTTTTTATGTTTTTTTAATATAAAAAACAAGTGAGAGGATAACAAGAGTAATGGAAAGAAAAAAAAAATTGTCACATGAAATTTTATTTTTTTTTTGAACACGGTCACATGAATTTTTAGATGGGAAAATTAATATCAATTTCGAAAATGAAATTTGATTCTTCCAAAAAGAAAATGAAATTTGTTCGCAATATATATTGGTTGATTAAAAAATCATTTTAAATAATAATATTAAAAAAAAAGAAAAATTAGTTTATAGTCCACTTTTTCTCCCTTAATTAAGTGCTAATCCAACTTCAATTTTTTAGTTGCATTAAGGACAAATAAATTTCACCGGACGAATATACCCCTATTTGATACTGTCAAACGCACACCTGAAACTCTTACCTTTCCATTTTCTTACCTCAATTGCTGAAGAAGAAGAGGAAGCAATAAAGATGGCGGGATCATCATCATCGATGATTCGAGGCGCTTTCTATGGCTGCTTAACTCATTTCCATCAATCGCAGGTCTTGATTTCTCTTCTCTTTTTGCTTGCTTGAGTAATACGTACGATTTTTAATTGTCAGATTATGAAATTGACCTGCTGCTTTTTTTTCAGTTGCCATTTGCTTGGCCTTCCGGTTTATCATCGATGAGAAAGGTTCAATTTCGTCCTAAAAGATTTGTTGTTTTTGCTCGTTACTCGTAGAGCCAAGATATCTTCACCTCTCGTTTTCAAGGTTCTTTCTATGCTTTTTACTTCTTCTTCTTCTTTCAACTATTTACCAGCTCAAATGCAGCAGCTCTATTAGCATTTCATGTCCTCCTCCTCTCTGCCCTTTCCCCCTCCCCTTAAAGTCACACTTAGCAATTTGAAACTTGCTTGATATTATGCATGGAAAAGACTGTTGGGTTGGGGGTGCTATTTAGAACGTGATGTTGTAGTAGTTATATTTTCTGTAAATCAGTATTTCAATCTGATCATATTAATACAAGTTGCTACTGTATGAAAATGTGATTGTATACTGATACTAAGTGAAAATTTCATCCTGTAATTGATTCGAAAACGGGTTTCAAATGAGCAATTGATTTTCAGAGAGAATGTGGAGTAGAAGCGACGGAGTTGCCGTTTTCATCAAATGAGGCTGGAATGGAAACCGATTAGCTTGTTTTGATGGGTTAGTCACCTATGTCTACAACAAGGCTGGTGGTGACTGATCTATATCTCTGTTTTCCTTCTTTTTCAATTATGTATTAGCTCTTAAAGTACTTTTTGAACATATTTATTCAGAGGATTGAAATCCCTGATGCTTTTGTTTGATGCAATTTAACATTTTGTGACTTTTTTAATTCATCTAATTGAATGGTTACTTTGAAGATGTTCTTTTTCTTATGCTGCCATGGATGTTTTTGTATACCATGTTTTCATGAGCATTTGAAAACAGAGATATAGATATAATTCCGTTAAAAATGTTGAAAGTGTTTTTAACCCTCCATACTTGGCATTTCAAACAATATGAGATTGGTTTCCATGTTCCTTGAAATTTCTTCCCTTTAATCCTAATTAAATTTGATTCTGAAAACCTATGAAAATGTTGGACTTGTTTTTCTATTGTATGCTTTTGTTATTTTTCTCCTTAATGAATGTGTCCTTAGCATATGAAAATGTTGGACTTGTTTTTCAATTGTATGCTTTTTGTTATTTTTCTCCTTAATGAATGTGTCCTTAGAATATGCTTATCATTCAATTGCTATTTCCTTCCTTTCTTTTCACGTGTATGCACGACGTGTTCTAGATAATGACATGCCCATACCATTTGAACACGCTCATGTTGCATGGAGTTAACTCTATATGATAATATTGAGTACACTATCAATTTGAATGTTGGATTTGCTCCTTGATCAATTTTGTGGTGGATTAGGTGTTTGTATTGACGGCTTTTAGGACTGTAAATTATTCTGGAGTCCTTGTTAATCTGTTTTAGAACTCGGCTATGCAATGTATCTGTTCGTCTTGGTGGTTTTATAACCCTTCATTGTGAAATTAAGGGCAGTGGTGGATAATATTAATGTTTTGGTGTCTTTCTTTAATCTTTTGTTGTTGTGGTTGGGTCTCTAGGCAAAAACCACCAAGAAGATTGTGTTGAGGCTGCAATGTCAGGGATGCAAGTAGTCACTTGAATTAAGCCTTAAATGAGCCTGATGTTGTTTACTGATACTGTTACTGTTACTGATACTGCTTACTGATACTGATATTGTATGCTGTATATGATACTGTTAGTGATATTGTATGCCTTATATGAGCCTTATATGAGCCAGATATGATATTCTGTCCCTTGAATTAAGCCTTAAATGAGCCTTATATGAGCCCGATATATGTGCCTTGAAGTAGTCACTTGAATTAAGCCTTAAATGAGACTGCTATGGAAGAATCAAGAAGGTATTCTGTTTGAAATGAACAGATTATGTCTTCATTTTGTTTGACTCAAATGTGTGTGTAAACTTGGATTTTGATCTGTTTTTTGGTGTGCAACCTTTTCGATTACAAAATACAAGAAAATGGTGATGAAGTTATACAAGCCTTCATAAGCCTATTGCAACTCCTACAAAGAAGAAGAAACAAAGGCAGCTGCGCAGATTATGGAATTCAAAGGCCGCGGCAAAATTGTCGAGTCTAGATACCTTGTTAAAGAAACCTGAGCCTCACGACGGAGGTAATTCACCGAACGAAAACGGTAATAGACATGCCTCTTCGGTTCGGATGATGAAAGAAACATGGGAACGATTGTTTAAGGCTTATGTCTGCTGCAAGAGAAAGCCGATTGGCATGGTGGCCTAATGTGATTGAACCCAAGAACAAGAAGAGGCCTAAAAGAAATGATCCTAAAGAAAAAGTAGTATCGAAACATGCTCGAAAAGAAGTAAATATGAGTGCTTGAACTGTAAGAAGACATTCAGTTCATATCAAGGACTTGGGGGACATAGACCTTGGAACAAAAAATCGAAAGGAGAGTCATTTTGAGCCTGATACTGATACTGCTGATACTGATACTGCTGATACTGTGTGCCTTAATGCAATAGATAGGCCTAGTTCATAGGCTTACTATGTGCCTTGGTGTGCTGAGGTTTTTGATCTACATTGTATCATCATGTAATAGATAGGCCTAGTTCATAAGCTTACTGAACTTGTAATTCATCACCTTGTGAATTCCGGGCATGATAATTTAGTTCTTTGAACTTGAATATCCTTCTTATAATTTGGCTGATAGTTCAGACTGTTTCAGACTTTTATTGATCTTCTATGTATTACCTTTTAGTCTGATGTACCTATTGTACTAAACTATAGTCTGTTGTACTGATCTTCTATGTATTACCTTTTATTCTGATGTACTTTTTAGGCTTAATTCAAGTGATTAACTATTGAACCTGCATGTTATAAACACCACACCTTAATCAAGTTATTTGTTAATGATTCTATCTCTTCTGAATTGTATCATATAAACCAATTTAACACGGTGTGTTAGTGTATCTGGATTTTGCATTTGGAGAATGATCTTTATCTCTGGATAAAGACCTCAGGTGATTAAATAGCTTTGATGATGGTAAATAGAGACTAAACAAGCAGAAATCATGTTTTTTTCTTTATTTTTTATGTTGTTAACTGATGTACATATTGTACTAAATCTATAGTTTGTTGTACTTGTTATTAATCTGCTGAGTTTGTTAACAGTCTGGTGGAATGTTCTCCTGCATATTCTTGTATAATCTGATACTGATACTATACTACTGATACTGATACTGATACTGTGTTAATGTAAATGCTGCGATTAAATTCGGCTTTCAAATACTACGTCGAAAATGTATCAAACGCGGTCTCAAAATGAAGATAAAAAAAAATATGAACTTTGGTGAAACAATTTTGATGATCGGTGTTCTAAATCAAAAGTTACGGTCGTTTATAAGAAAAAGCGCTCCGGTTAATACAAATATTTTTTCGTCTTTCAAAATATACGTCGGAAGGGTATCGTATTTGGGCTCAAATTGATGAGCAAAAAAAAAAATGAATTTTGGTGAAAAAATTTCGATGATCGGAGTTGTAAATCAAAAGTTACGGTTGTTTGAAAAAAAAAAAAAAAAGAAAAAAGAAAAACAAACAAACCTGAAGCAGCGGAAGATTTAATACATATGCGCGCGTCCCTTTAATAAATGGGGTAATTTTGTCCGTCTGAAATTGTTTGTCCTTTTTGCAACTAAAAAAATGAGTATGTCCTATTTATTTATTTTGTGTCAAAAAAAGGACTTTTGGCTCTTTATCTAAAAAAAAAACTAAACCATGCAAAAAAAAAAAAAAACTACTCAATGTTCTCTCAAAAAACTCCTCACTGCTTACACTTTCGGCTAGCACGTTTGCCCCTCCGGCGACTCGTCGGAGGTGGCCTTCCTCTATAATTTTTTTTTCTTGTCTTTTCTTATGTTTCTTTCGTTTTTAGTCTTCCGTTTCTTTTAGGATGAGCCAATTTTCACCGCTTTTTGGTGATTTCGGGAGAAATCTTCATCAACTTACAGGTTGGTTTTAAGGTCAAATCGAAGGCTTTTATGGCTGATTTCGTCCATTTGGATGTCAATCGGAACCGGTCATGGATGGTTGCTACTGTTTTTGATGATTTTGGTGGTGACTCTTGCTATTCCATGAGCGATGGCGCCAATGCTCTTTTCTCCGGTCTGATATGTGCCTTTGGTTGTTAGATTTGACAAAAGAGTTCCGGTGGTGGATTGACCTTGGGTTGTCAAGGCTGGCCTTCACTTTGAAGGTCATGGGCAGTATTGATTTTGCTTACTGAAAAAGGTTTGATGGCTTTCTACCAGTTCTCATGGCAGCGACTTTGGCTCTTGGTGTTTTCCGGCCTTGTCCGGTGGTAGTAGTTGTAGTTGTTTTTCTATGTTTTTAGTTTCTGGGTCTGTTAGGTGGTTGCTGGTTATTTCGGCTATTGCTAACTTTAGTCCTATGAAGTTTCTTTCTATGAACGAGGCCTTTGTTGCCTCTGATATGACATATGTCTGTTATGTTGTTGTTTTTCCAAATCAAGTTCTCTATGAGGAGACAAAATTTGGTGTGATTGGGGCAAGCCCCATGATGCTTTTCTTCTCGGTTTCCGTTGTTGGTGGTTGTCCGGATCTATTTCCGGTGTTTTCCCGGCGTGTGTCCGTTTTATTTTCTATTTATTTTGTTTATTAATATAAATCTTTCGTTTCCGTAAAAAATATATAAAAAAAAAGTAAATTGTAATTTTTTTAAGAGAATATTGTATTCTATTAATACGGTGACTAAAAGATGGTGTGGTTCGGTTATGCTCTCTTTGTGATATAGGAGAATAAACTATAAACCATTATTTATTTGATTACATCATTGTTAAAGCACCTTGGAACAAAGGAAAAAATTAGCAAAGACTGGAAAAACTTGTGAGTCATAAATGCTTTTGATGTGATAAATTTTTTGTTTGATTGGGGCGATGAAATTTCTTGTACTAGAGCATTCTTTCTCTTTTGGTACATGTAGAAAGCGGTATGCTATTGGATTTTCAAAAATACACCGGCAACTATCTCCTCCCTCATAATGCAGGCAATGACTCTTGCATATCACATCACGCGAATATATATTACATCTCATCTCATGACTAATCTGCCATAGATAATTTGATTTTATGGACGCCCCCACCAACACGGAGTGTTAAATGTAACGATGATGTTGTCTTAAAAGACAATCAATTGGTATGTGGTATTTTTTTAGACTCGACGTCACCAAAACCTAACCTTAGAAACGGCGTCAAGAAAGGGACAGACCTTTTCCAGGTTAGACGGATCCTAACCGGCAGTGTACCGGGTCAAATTGTAGTGATAAAGTGGTGATTCAGGTGCGAATCCTCAGGGAAAAAAGTGGTAATTCTTTTAAGTGTGGTTAAACACCAAAGAGCTGCTATTAACTCGATCTAAACCGCAATTTTATAACACAGATTACTACTATTCTTACCAACATAAAATAAATGCGTAATTTCAAATTTATTCTAATATAATATATATAGATATATAAATATATATAGATGTACATAAATAGTAAAATATATATATATATATATATATATATATATATATAAATATATAGATACCAATATATAGTTTATAGACTAGACTAGCCAAAGTATATATAATCAATTTATTCGATCTTTTCAATTAATAGAATGTGTTCGATCTTCCTTTTTATTAGGTCCAATTGAGTAAATGAAACGGTGTACTCCTATTGTCAACAATTCCTCCTCACACGAGCGTATGAAATTGTCATATGTCAAATTGTCATCAGTCCAATGTCCACAACTGCCCCATGCTAAACTTAGTTAGTCAAAACAGGTACCGAGTACAAATCTACCCCGGATAAAAGAGGTGATTCCATTTGTCAGATGGCCGATGTTATTCAAGAGGCTCCGGTTGTCAAGCGGATCGATTTAATACAAACGGTGTAGTTTCAATTAAACTGTGATTTTAACATTATTAAGATCTCGAGTACAAAGTTAATAAGATTTGTTTTATTAGGACAAATCTGCCCCGGGTAGGAAATAGGATTCCGTTAATCAGACGGCCATTTTTACCCTCCGATTTTTCTATTTTTACTCATATCCTGACTTCTCTGGTCAGTTCATCGCCAGGTTATATGTGGTATTCATCATGATTGATTACTTCATTCCGAATATGTTATCTTTACGTAGCGAAATAGAAAAGGATTCATTTTAACTCAATTTTAATCATTTTTATTTTAACATCATTCTTTAAACGAAAAGATCGAAATAATACGATTACATAACTTTGGCTAGTTATTAGATTTAGCCTAATAACATTATAAAAACTAAAAAGAAGAAAATAACAAACATAAACATAATTATTATAGAAATTACCCGATTACAACTGCTGACTCAGAAATCGTCTTTTTCCGGACATTACTACGACTTCAGCAACAACGAACTTCCGATAATTTCCCGAGCATTACTACGATACTACTACTACTTTATTTATTTTGGCATAAGGCCTATTTACAAACTAAAGAAAAGAGGGGATAGAGAATATATATAGAATATGGTGTATATATATTGGTACACTCTAAAAGTGAGTCTCTGCATCCCTATTTATAGAAAAACTCCCTTCCCGGACCGGTCCTGAATTTTTGCCGGATCGGTCCGGTGTAATGATTGCCCCATGTTACTAATGATGATTCCCATGTGAGCGGTTAGAGAAGGTAATGATTACCTATAATTATATATAATTATATAATTATATCATTATCTTGTAAAATTCATAACTTGCATTCCCGAACTCCAAATGACATGATTCAGGATTCATTGGAAATCTCGTTGAATTCTCTACAACTTTCATCAAGACCACTTCTTCAGAAAATACGTTCTCGATGAGCCATTTGTATTACGTGTCTTTTACGGGATTTTTCAATAGTACTAATCAATTAGCCACTTGACCACCATTTGAGTTGTAGACCTCTAATCTTCATAATTAAAAGTGCTTGAGAAATCTTATATGAAGATCTTCAACTTTCGTGAAGAACATTTTCCCAGAAAATGTCTTTTTAACGAGCCATTCCCAATACGTGTCATTTTCGAGATTAAGAAACAATTATCCCCTTGACCATTTACATCAGTGACACTTTATAACTTCCTTCCAACAACTTGAATTTGACTTCAAAAAAATGTCGATACTCAGGATTTCAGTTTATCTTAGGATTCTGCAATGAAATAAACACAAAATACCCGTGTAAAATAGACACAATACTCCGGTCACTAAAAACCGGTAAAAACTACAACTTTTTATTATAAATACTAACTTTTACTACTAACTATACTAAACTATAATATTTTATACTAATTATATCATAATTTCATATATTTTACATAGAATTTGTTTATAAAACATAATAATATTACGTAAATTTAATCATATAAAAATAATACATCAGACTCTTCCGGCTCTATTCTAAGTTGATTTTCACTGAATTTGGGTTGCGCTTATTCGGTTGATTTTGGTGAAGACTTAACCGTCTTCCATGGACATGCGTTTGCCTTTGCTTATGGATAGAGAAGTCTCATTATGGAAAGTGACTCCAAAATAATGGCTAATAGCCTCCGATTTAAAGACGAGGACCTCTCAAGCTTTGGTCTAATAGAATAGAGATTTAGGAGAATATTTTTGTGTATTGATATTCACACTTGAATTGATGGGTTACACATGTTTATATACACACTATCAGAACATTCTAGGACTCTCTAGGTATATACGGTAATAATTACAATGATTACAATAATTAATACAAATATTTACAAGATACGTTATTACCACCCCTCAAGTTGGTCGAGGGAGGAGACCTAACTTGGTACGTTGATGTTGAAAAGCCGGACGAGGTAGTGACTTGGTCAAGCAATCGGCTAATTGGTCTTGATTATTTACATGAGCGATACGAAGAGTGCCACGTTGTACTTGATCGCGAATAAAATGGTAGTCAATAGCCACGTGCTTCATGCGAGAATGGAAAACAGGATTGGAGCAAAATTGGGTCGTTCCAAGGTTGTCACAGTAAATAACTGGTGAATGTGAGCTAGGCAGTCCAAGATCACGGAGGAGAAAGGTAATCCAATTAAGCTCGGCAGTGGTAGCAGCAACTGACCTATACTCAGCTTCAGTGGAAGAACGAGCTATGGTGGTTTGCTTCTTGGAACTCCAGGATATGGCATTTCGACCAAGATAAATTACATAGGCGCTTGTAGAGGAGTAATCATCCCTATTACCACCCCAATCAGCATCGGAGAACGCATGAAGTGTAAGCGGAGAGTGATGATAGAGTTGAATGCCATAGCCAACAGTGCCAGCTAAGTAGCGAAGTAAGCGCTTTACATGAGCCCAATGAACATCCGTCGGACAGTGCATAAATTGAGATAATTTGTTGACGGCAAATGCAATGTCAGGACGTGTGAAGGTGAGGTATTGCAGACTACCCAAGACCATACGATAATGAGAGGGATCCGCAAGGGGGGAACCCGACTTAGCTGTAAGAGTAGAGATATCGGTAGGTAAAGGAGTAGCCACGGCATTGGCACGATCCATATGTAACTTGGCAAGAAGTTCAGAAGCATAGCGACGCTGTGAAAGGATATAGCCTGCAGAATTAGGAACGACCTCTATACCCAAAAAGTAAGATAAGGAACCAAGATCCTTGAGGGCGAATCGAGCTCCAAGTTTGTCAATAAACGATTCCAGCACTGCAGAGTGATTACCTGTAACAATTAAATCATCGACATATACAAGTACATATAAAATGAGGCCACCAGAATGATAAACAAAAAGAGACGCATCAGCCTGGGATTGAGTAAAGCGACATGATAGTAGAAATCCTTTAAGTTCTTCATACCAAGCCCTAGGGGCTTGTTTTAAACCATAGATCGCTTTACGTAGCTTGCATACATAATTAGGTCGATCCGAGTCTATAAAGCCTGCAGGTTGAGCAAGATAAACAGCCTCATGTAGAGTACCCTGCAAGAATGCGTTATTGATATCAAGTTGACGCAAAGACCACCCCTGCGTCAATGCAATAGAGAGAACAACACGGATAGTAGGGGGTTTGACAACCGGACTAAAGGTCTCCGAATAATCAACCCCAGGGCGCTGGGCAAAGCCCTTAGCCACAAGGCGAGCCTTGTAACGATCAAGAGAACCGTCGGGCTTATATTTCAACCGAAAAATCCATTTAGAGCCAATGACGTTGTAGGAAGGATCAGCGGGAACAAGATCCCAAGTGTTATTACGCACCAAAGCGTCATACTCTTCTTGCATTGCAGTTCTCCATTGAGGGTGTTTAAGAGCTTGAAGGACATTTGTGGGTTCAGTGGGCGAAGAGAGAGTAGCGTGGAGATTAAGCTTTTGAATGGGTTTGTGAATGTTGTTTTGGGAACGAGTGCGCATCGGGTGAGCAGGAGCAGAGGGAGGGGGCGGAGGGGGAGGAGAAGCGTGGGATGGTGGAGATGGTGCAAGAGATGTATCGAGTGAAGAAGGGGCGGGAGTGGGAGAGAAGGGGGGAGGGGGTGTAGGAATCCAGTCAGAGATAAGAGGGGTAGAAGATGGGGATGAGGTAGGAGTCGAACTATAAGGGAAGACAGATTCCACAAATTTAACGTGTCGAGAGACATAAAGTCGAGAGTCACTAGGGTCAAAACAGTAGTAGGCATTTTGGGTAGGAGCATATCCAAGGAAAACACATGCTTTGGAACGGGGTTGGAGTTTGTGTTCAGTATAGGGTCGGAGCCACGGATAGCAAAGACACCCAAAGATGCGAAGCTTGTGATAGTTAGGAGCAGAGTGAAAAATGGATTCATAGGGTGAGTGCATGTTGAGAACAGGAGTGGTCATGCGGTTAATAAGATAGACAGCGGTGGAGAAAGCGTAGGGCCAGAAAGTGGTGGGAAGGGATGCATGGGAAAGGAGAGCTAGACCCGTTTCAACTATATGCATGTGACGTCGTTCAGAAAGACCGTTATGTTCAGGTGTGTGAGGAGGAGTTGTGAGGAAGGATATACCATTAGAGGAAAGATAATCACGTAGAGCTATGAATTCACCTCCGTTGTCGGAATATAGGACTTTAATAGAGTGGTCAAAAAACTTTTCAACTAACAAACGAAAGCGCATAAAAGTCGTTGCAACATCAGACTTGCGAACAAGGGGGTAAAACCATACATAGCGAGTGAAATGGTCCACAAAAATAATATAATATTTATAACCATCACCAGAAACAATAGGAGAAGTCCAAACATCCGAAAATAAAATCTCAAGGGGACGGGAAGAATGTAATGTAGAGGCATAAAAAGGTAACTTGTGACTCTTATTCTCCAAACAGGAAGAGCAGTGTAATAATTCAGAGGAAATAGTGTCTAGCTTATAAACGCTTAGAATTTTATTTAAAATAGAACTGGCGGGATGACCCAAACGATGGTGCCACACATCTGTTGTGGCTTTATTAGAAGCAAAAGCAATAAGAGGTTGAGAAGGCCACTCGTAAAGTCCATTCCTAACCGGACCACGGAGGAGGATTCGACTCGTCTGGAGATCCTTCACATGAAATTCAGAGGGTAAGAATTCAACAGAAATATTATTGGCTTGACATAATTTAGAAATTGACAATAAATTACGGGACATATCAGGCACACAAAGAACATCATTTAAAGTAAAAGATTTAGAAATAGAGACAAGGAGAGTAGTAGAACCAGTGTGAGTTATGGGTAGGCCATTGCCATCGCCAACCATGATGTCATCGGTGCCAAAATAAGGACTGTGGAGTGACAGATTCTGTAAGTCGGTAGTAACATGATGGGTAGCTCCACTGTCTAACAGCCAAGGAGAGGTGAGAGCATGATGAGCCGAGTCAGAGGACTGAGCCGAGGTAGACGAGTGAGCCGTGAGATTAGCTTGAGGACGTGGGGGAGTGGGATGCAGAGGATGAACCTGAAACATAGGACAAAATTTAGCAGAGTGGCCATGAGTTGCACATAATTGGCACTTACCAAGATAGGGCTTCTTGGGCCGAGTTTGGTTATTCGAGCTGTAGGTGGGCCGGGGAGTAGAAGCTTGCGGCTGTCCAGAATAAGGGGCTGACTGAAATGAGCCGGATTGACCACGCCAAGATGAAATTGGAGGACGGGGCAGGAGGCCGGTGGTCGGCCGGAAAGCAGAGTGGGCCGATGCTGGACCAAAAAAGGGAGCTATCGCTGATTCATGTGCAGCCGGCCTGAAATTGAGGAGCTTTTCATGTAATTCTTCAAAGGTGATCGGAGTATCTCGGGCCTGAATGGCTCTAGCAATTTCTTTGTAATCATCCCCCGCATTTTCAAGAATTAGATCAATAAAATCCTCATGATTCATAGGCTCCCCAAGAAGGGCTAGTTCATCAAATTTAGACTTGATAGCATAGAGGTAGTCTGAGATGGGCTGAGTCCCCTTTTTGATGGATTTCATTGATTGCTTAATTAGTCGAATGCGGCCACGAGAAGCTTTAGCATAGGTGTCGTTTAAAATTGTCCAGGCATACCTTGAAGTCCGTTTTGCCGGTTCAGTGTTGCTGATGAAGGGAAGAACGCCTGGGGTGAGAGACGAGATGATAATATTCAAGATAAAGCTATCTTGTCGTTTCCATAGCACAAATGCAGGTTGGGTTTGGTTTGACCATTTTCAGTGACGGTGGCCGGTGGTGGGGGAATGGTGCCGTCAACATAGCCATAGACATCATATCCGATAAGGAGCGTTTCGAGTTGTAGTTTCCAAGCATTGAAATTTTTAGGATCGAGTTTAATTGGTGTTTGAATTGCGGGATTAAAGGCAACTGGGGAAAGGGATGAAGCCTGAGTAGTGATGGCAGAGGTGTTGGCGGCCATGGATTCCGATGATTAACAGAGTTGATGGCTGGAAAATAAGAAGGAAAAGAGAAGAAAAAAAAAAAAAACAAAGAAAAGAAAAAGAAAGGGGAACGAACAGAGCCAAAAAAAAATAGGTATGAAGAGAAGAAAGAGGGATGGAGATTGGCCGCGTGAAAAGAGGGATTGTAGGAGATTCAACACAAGAAGAGATATGAGTGCTCTGATACCATAATAGAATAGAGATTTAGGAGAATATTTTTGTGTATTGATATTCACACTTGAATTGATGGGTTACACATGTTTATATACACACTATCAGAACATTCTAGGACTCTCTAGGTATATACGGTAATAATTACAATGATTACAATAATTAATACAAATATTTACAAGATACGTTATTATGGTCAGATCACGGATGTTTGTAGGGAGTCCTTATCTTACCTCCAAAACGGTCACTTTTCTTTTATTAGACATTCGAGAAATGTCTCAGCTTATCTTATAGCTAAACATGGTCTAGTCCTTCCCACTTTTGTCAAATGAGATTCATTCCCTATTCGGATGTTATTTCTTCTTGTACTCGTGCTTATGGTTGATAAAAATGTTTCATTTTCAAATTTTTTTTTTGCTTTCATCCTTATTTTACATTCATACTATATGATTAAAGTTTGCTTTAAACTATCTGAAGTAAAGTACGTAATCTATTCCAATATATTTGAGTTTATTTTTATTTACTGCATGAACGAATCCGAGTTTGTTTATTTAATCAACAAATTAAATTTTATGTTTGATCTTTTTCTTGTTAATCTTTTAATCAAGCTCGAGCCAAGCTCAAACAAGCATCTCGCTCTTTACGATTTTTATCGATGTTATTCAGCTCACGTTTCCAAATATGAAATGAGAAATAGGTTGAATGTCTTCTTATTTCATAAACTTGTCCCAACTAGATATTTGAGAACGAGAATAATAAGAAGACGGGTATATACAACAAGTGTGGGGCGAAATTCAGGGTGAGTGTATGCTTGTGTATATATGTAGGGTTGCGAAGCAAAACTATATAACATTTGCAAGCTCACTTGTGTTTGCTTGTTTAATACACGTACGAACAGAATAATATGATTAAGTTTAATTCATTCAACTTAGTAAAGGAACAAACATTAATTCGAGTCGAATCTAAATTTGTTTACGAATCGCACTATTCGTTAATGGTGTGAATTTCTAATAATATTAGCAGTAACTTATATCTTAGCTGTCATCCACACCAATAAAAATAAGATTAAAGTATCTTTATCTTTGGTAACCTTTCATTCAATAAGTGATTTGAGTAAAATCAAGAATTTGTCGGCAACAATAACATTTTTGATGGTTTTATTAGGTGGATTGCATTGCGTGTGCTTCTCCAGTTGTACATCTGCCGATTGCTAAATACTTTCACGAATAAGTTTTAGGTAGTACAAAACACACGAAAAAGAAAGGGAAAGTTGAACATACATACATGTATTACTATTTGAACATGTCAAATTTGATATATATATATACAGGGGCGGACTTATAGAGGGGCAAGGGGGGGCTCGTGCCCCCCCTTAAATTTTCCGAGAAATTATTAAAATAGCCTTCCTACTCGGTAATATGTTGCAATTGATGTAATATATATTATATGTTCCTTACAAATCACAATCTATGTATCTGGTGTAGTGGTCCAGTGTTGATAATGAAGGCAGAAGGTTGTGAGTTTGAATCCTCCCTCTTCCTTATTTTTGGGAAGCATTTTTATTTTTTATTTTACTCAAAGTTTACTATATTAAATTCCAAATTCTTCATTTTTTTACTCAAATCAACACATCTTTTCCCAAGTTTACTATATTAAACTTCAGATTTTTAGTTTTTTTTACTCAAAGTTTCAACACTTATTTTCTCAAGATTTCTGAACATTTTAAAAAGATAATTGATATGACAATCCGAAAATTTATAAACCTATTTACTTTGTTAATCTTTAGATTGTTTTTTTTATCGTCAATTATTAATATGAAAAACAATATAGTCGATGTCTTTTTATAATATAAACCCAAAACAACTTTCATATTTATATACTACTAAAAAAAACTTTCACATCTGTATAAACCTACAACAAATTTCTTATATGTATCTACGGAAAAAATAATTAAACACTTTTTCCACGACAATTAATTTTTAGAATTCCGCCCCTCCTAAACTATAATCCTGGCTCCACCCATATATATATATATATATATATATATATATATATATAACCTTTTAAACATTTAGACCATTGAATTATCAATCTTGCAAAAGTTTAAGCGGATTGAACGTTGATAATTAACATTATCTATATTAATATTTAAGAGAGAAAAACCGTCAATTGACCCGGTTTTGGTCAGTTGACCCGCCCATCACCCGCTCCTGACCCGACACATAATTCCTCAGTAACTTTTACGCAACATTCCCAAACCACTCCAACTCCATTTCTCCTCCCACTCCCCGTAACTCCCATTTGAAATAAAAAAATCAAACTGTTTCTCCACCGGCACAGTTGACAAGCAGAACTCCCACGTTCTCCCACGATTGACCAATACTTCTCCCCTGAAATCCCTCGATCTCATCCGATATATATTGCATCAGAGTGAAACTACATTTATTTCCTAACCTTTCCTAAACCTATTTCTTTTTCAAAGTTTATTGAAACACCTAATCCGGCTGCTCTAAATTGTATCAGCAGCTTCATCAGACAAAGAATTCCGTGGCGCGAATCAGGAGGTCCAGGCGGTGGTTTTTGAGTCAAAGGATGATGATTTGATAGATGAACATGTCGATGCCACGACATTACCTACGGCATCAGTTCTTAATCTTTAATTCATGATTAAGAGGAGGCTGCCCGGTTGCTTACACTCCCACTCCAATGGAAGTCCAGGATCGAAAGATCACAGCCAATTCTGTAAAAGGGGAGGGTTTTTTTTTTCTTTCTTATTCTTTTTCCTGTGTGTAAGTGGAATTTTACTGAATGAAAAACACACTTCGTCTCTTCAGAATTGAAGTATCTTATGGGATTGTGGTGTTGTGGGTGTGAATTCAATGTTTTGGGTTTAATTTATGCATTTCCCGTTTGTTTGTTTTTTTTTTTTTTTACCTTTTGTTTTTGTTTTTTGTCTGTTCACACTAAGGGTGTAAACGAGCCGAGTCGAATCGAGTATTGCTCTAAACGAGTCGAGTATTGTAAAATATTATCGAGTACGAGTATTTTGAACTCGAGCTTGAGCTGAGATTCAAAGAAGTTTTACAAACTCGAGCCGAGCTCGAGTTTTGTATCGAGTTTAATGAGTCTAATAGGTATGAAATGTAACTCGTAAATAATTTAAATTATCACATGGTAATAGCAAAAAATGTAATTTTGAATGGTTATTATATGAATTTTCTTATTTAAAATGCAAAGAATAAGTATTGAGTCATAACTAGATTATTAATGTAAAATATTTGATGAACAACATGATACAAAAGATATAAAATAATGAAAAAATAGAATTTGATATCATAATTACATTCATTACAAATATAAAAATACATAAACATATTTATAATATTATATGTGTATGTATATCTGCATAAATATTCATATATGCTTATATAAATATGTATTTGGGCTTGCTCGCGAGTAGTCGAGTCGAGTATCGCATTAATCGAGTATCGAGCGTTTAATCTTCGAGTTGAGTCGATCGAATTCGAGCTGATTTAAACCGAGTCGAATCGAATTTTGTCTCGATCCGATCTCAAGCTACTCACGAGTAGCTCGGCTCGCTTACAACCCTAGTTCACACCCACAACACCACCACAATACGAAATTGGTGTTAGCTTTTTGGGCATTAAAACTGAGAGGGAAGCAAGATTGGCTTTGCCTATCTTCCATAAACAGAATAGGCAGAAGCCGAACAAAAATAAAAGCAGGTATCTCTTTTAATCTCCCTTTGTATAGTTTCTGGGTTTTTGAAAAAAAATCAAAAAATAAAAAATAAAAAATATCCAGACCTTTCATCTTTTAACCGTGGTTTTTTATGTAATTTATTTTTCCTGTTACTCATTGTAATTATGAAATATCATGCATGTTTGAAGAACAAAATAGTTCTTATTCTCAGCTAAAATATTAGAAAAGTGGTCGGTCATTATTCGATTTTGTGTAGCTTTGCATAACGCTGGCTTATTTCAAAATTTAAATTTTAGCCCAGTCGTTGTGTATATATCTTGAGGATGCGTTTGGGTGGATTTATGACAAGAAATAAGCTGTCAAAGATTCGCCTGAAATAATTGGATAAATGGGATCGCACATACATATTGAAGAGGGGTCAACAACTTGAAAACAAAGGTGCTGCTTCTACTTCTGAATATCTTCGATTCTCAAGTATTCATCATGATCGTAGTTGTTGTTGTACTTCATAATGTAACTTTTCTACTTTGGCTCTTCAAGTAAAGGCAGAGATTCGGTGCATATTACGTTGGTGAATGTTGTAAACATGGTGAACCTTTAGTGTTTGCCAACTCATACATACATTGTTGTACTGCTGAATCTTACTCCTCTTTTTTTGTTGTGTGTAGAGGAGACATGTTTTCTATCATGTTTGCAATTGACTCGCTTTTTTTTTGTTTAGATGGAGGAGCTAGGCACCATAAGAGATATCGTTAACAATTCAGAATTTTACGGTTTATGCTTCAATAAGCATGAACATGAGCACTCGTCATAGCAGAGAAAACACAAAGTGCCTATCCATTGATGTTCATAATTTACCATCACATTTTATTAGTGTTTTTACTTTGTCTTTATAGAGGCATCAGATTAGGAAACTATAATCATCGTATCGGGTTGTATTTGAAGGTACTTCCTTTCAAAAGAATTCTTTATTTATCCTGTTGTTTCCACGATTTCTTGGTATATCATTTTACTACATATGTACAGTGTACGTGATGTTGTTGATGAGCGATAAGGTTCAATTTCGTTCATCTTTTTGTTCAGGCCCTGTCAAGATTTTCGAAGTGGTGGAACTTTATTTTATGTAGATCCCATGGCCTGTAGAAGTGTTCATTTTCTATACAGATTAGAGCATAGAGTGGTTAGGTGTTGATCTTCTTGCAGATAGAAGCTTAGGCACCGTGAAAAAGTGGTTGGGAAGTGCTACTATGCTGGCATGGGATTCAAATTACTTAATTGATGTTGTAAATGGCATAAAGTTAGTGGGTGTTGTAAACAGTAGAAAGACAAGTAGGGACATTCTTACTTGGCTCCTTTTTCACTTACATTATTCATAAATTTGTTAGTTATCTTAGTATGTTGTGAGGCTAAGGTAGTAGATTTTTTTGGTAGCAAGCCTTTTATAGGTAAATTTTGTTGATGATAAAAAAATATGGGATGTTTCCTATGATTTATGTGCGAATATAGACTGGATCTTATGGAATGATTTATAGATGAGTTTATCTCTATTCCTTACGGATGTTCTTCGTGTGGAATGTCCTAATAATCACCAACTCTTTTGTGTGTTTTTATGCATACTTTTGTTTCAATTTTGTGATATTGTATTTTGACTATGTTCTTTAGATGCTAAATGTGGTTTTGGAAGGTATTGATTATAATGATTTCTTTAGTGACGTTTTCTTGGTATACCCTTTAACATGCTCTTATTTAGTTCATTTTCATATTTTACACCATCCCGTGCATTTTACACTTTTTTTTAGTTCTTCAATAAACTTTCGTTTGTGGAAAAAAAATATATTCATTCTCCCGTGCATTGCACGAGTTTATACACTTCAATATATCCTTTTGAGTGTAGGTTTAAATTAAAGTTGAGAGAGTTTCAACACTTAACTAATACTACCTCCATCCCAAAATGTAAGTCCATTTGAGTTTTTTTCACACAGATTATAAAAATGGGTAAATTGGTTATGTGTCATTAATTTTGATGAAAAAGTCTAAATGACCTTTGACTTTTATTAATGCAAATTAGTAAAAAGTGAGTGGGCAGATAATAAATGAAGGGTTAAAGAAGAAAAATGTAATAAATATTTCCTTGGTTATTTAAATGGACTTATATTATGAGACAAAATAAAAAGAATGAAATAGACTTGCATTTTGGAACGGAGGTAGTATAAAAAAGACAATAATGTTCACTGAGATTTTAAAATCAAGACCTACCGGTCGGCTAGTAGTATTGTCAAGGGTAATGCCCCAAGGCAATTATACAACTATTTTGTTGTGCATAATGCGAGGTTCATGAAATAACACATAAAAATCCTAGGGTTCTTAAATGTTATTTCATACATACATGTAAAAGCCAAATGAGAGCAGACCGCAACTGGATTTATTTATTTATTTGAAAGGTAGTGAATTCAACAAATATGATTTTAGGTAGTGAATTTTCCACCATTCAGCACTACACATTTTTAGATTCTCAAAAAAAATTAGTACAGTACACATTTTTAGCTGTAACATTGAATAATTAAATTGCTAAAATCCAGCTAAAAAACATGAAAACAAGAGATTATCGCTTTCATATTACAAAGGACAAAAAAAAAAAAAAAAAAAAAAAAAATCTTTGCAATACATAATACTATAAGGTGAAGAATATATAGGATAGCTCAAAAGACAAAAATGGCGGACAGAGTTCAGGTAGAGGTATCTTCTATATTTGCCCATTCCTTCCTGATATCGAATGTATAGTTGATCTCCAGGTGGCACTTATTATCATCATCTAAAAACTGTATTATTAAAATTAAAATAAAATTAAAAAAAAAAAAAAAAAGGACCACCTAATTAAACTACTTGTGACAACAAGATGTATAGAGTAACAAATAAGCAAAGTTATCATATATAAAAGTAATTACTACTAATCATCATGTTTACTTGTTTATTAAGAGTTGCAGGAAATTAAAAAATTAAGAGGTAGTTAATTAATTACCTTGGATCTAGCAGTATAGTTTCCTCTAGCAAAAAAACCAGAAGGGGTTGTCTCTTCTGGCATTTCATGTGTATATGGCTCTTGCTGTGGACTGAATGTTCCTATCATTGCTTTGCTACTGTCCACTGCATGCATGTAATGTAATATCACCAAAACAAACAATTTAGTAATTATTTTTGAAGCTATAAAATATATGGGGAAATTTTATGACGTAATTACCCTTGACGCCGGTCTTCCAAACGGTGTTAGTATATCTAAAGCCGGAAACAATGTTATTGCAAACTCGGAAAGAGAAACGCAGGCTGTAACGACAACCTTCTTTCAAACTAAACCAAAGGCCTTGTGGATTACCATCTTCAGGGATAGGGAGGACAATGTCACTTCTACCTGGTGACACTATGGCCAGACTTAGGATTTTCACTTCTGGCTCTACCACTTCTGCATTCATCCATCCATTCATTCATTCAACACCGTTATTATAAGTTATTTTTTTTATAAAAATAACGATACTGTCATAATCATTTATTATAAATTAAAGAACGGCATTACTGTTGTAATAATAAATATATATAACCACAACCTCCTACGTTGTCCACGTCAACGCTACCTAGCAGCTGCTCCTTCCATCTTCTTAAGCTCTCGTCGTCCTGTTTGTATATCACACCAATTCTCAACAGTAATCAATAAAATATGAAGAAAATGCATATATACATAGACTACATACATACATAATAGTGAGACTTGAACATCTTCAAGCGCTTTAGTTGTTTAATCATTTGTCTAATTAAGAGAAATTAGTTAATTATTTTGAATTTTGCTGTTCGAGATAAGTTACGACCTATGTAATGTTCAAAACCACACAATTTATATTATACTGTATAAATTGTGTGGTTCTGATCATCGTACACGTCACTTCACCTCACCAGGTAAGGGAAACTATTCCACTACTGTTCTAGAAGCAGCCATGTAAAGCTAATAATAGTAAACTTGATTGCAAAGGCAATAATAATTGCTGATGATTACGGAAAGTGGAAGTGTGTTTTTTTTAGGGTGAGTCGTGACATCTCGACATTTAGGTAAAAGCATTGTTTGTTTCACTTTCACGAGAAACAGTCACAAGCTATGAAGCACCGACACTTCAATTTGATAGTCATGCGCAGTGTCGGACACATTTCTAATACAACACACGCATCTGACATGTGACAGACAAGGTGTTGACACATCCCCAAACGGTTGTTTCATACTTTTGGCATTAGCCGTGCAGCGGTGCCTGTGCTTCATACACTTTTCCATATACATCATAAATCATGGTGTTTGACATATTGATTGTTATATGTTTCATCATGATTAATGGTGTAAAAATATATTATGTTTATTAGTTGTGATGATTTTGTAATGAAACGAAAATTTTAAATTAGACAATTGTAAAAGGGGGTAGGGGAAGTGTACCTTATCTTTCTCAAGTTGTTCTTTAATGGTGCACTGAGGGCCAAGCTGTATCTTATTCTTATGTTCTTCGTCGTCGTCTTCAGCTTCATCCTCTGTTGTGTACAGAGAGCTTTCACTCATGCTCATCCTTATGTTTTCACTTTCCCTTTCATCCCCGCTTTCTTCCACACCATCATCAACCACCATGGCTTTTGAATCTGAAGACATCAATTCTACCCGCCGCCGCCACCTTCTGCAACCTCCCCTCCCAATGCAATGCTGCCAATTTTGATTTTTCTTTCTTTCTTTCTTCTTCTTTTTTTAATTCCAATTTTCTTTTCTTTTTCTTTTTTTGAGACAGTATCTTTTGGAAATTCTAGAAGTGAAGGGCAGGATTAATTTTCATTTGAAATCAGAAAGATGAAAAAAAAAACAATGGAGTTCTGTTAGCTGCTTTTGTGGAGGGTTGTTGGGAAATAAAGATTAATGCCCATAAAATGCGGTTTTGGTCTTGTGGTGATCCAAAACATATTGAGCTTATTTTGAAAAAAATACATGTACATTTTTTCTTTTTTAAAAAAAAAAAATTTGTAGTTAACAAACAACTGCTTGCATAAAATGCATTAAATTAAATGAAAAAGGTATGAAATTGTATCAGAAAGTAATTATTAAATGTAACAAAGATACATAGCAGAACCTAATATAATTTGTCAATCAACCAAAAATACATTTTATACTGACACTGGGTTGTTCATTATTCTTGCCAGATTTTGTTTCAAGAATTCAAAATTTCTCTTTCACCTCCACAAGAAAATGTTCCTTTCATCACTTGTAGATGCCTTTGGCACCGAAACGCCGTATGACACTGACACTGACACTGACACGGTAATGACTACTTGAATCCTTTATGAAACACCTAACAGACAACTGAGCAGAATAGTCATGGTCGATGTTAAAAAGATCCATATCAGATGTCCGGTTTTACAGCAATATTCGGTTCAACCCAGAGGATTTGAAGCTTTCTCTTCCAATAAAGAAATCCTTTCCAAAAGATCAAAACTTTCTACACATCTTCATCATACAACTCTGATAGACCTTCTTTTTGGCTGAAGACAAGTAATAAAACACATTAACATCTTTGGTATAACACGCTATACTTCCACACGCGCACAGAACGGAAAGGAACAAAGTAGAGCAAAAGGGAGGGATTATAAGTGTTTTGACTTACATATGTCCTTTCAATTTCTTGAATAAATTGCTTTGGGAAATCCATATATTTAGCACACTCACGCTTTACTGCCACAGCCGATTCTTTTCTTCCAGCATTTTCAAGGTTCTTTATCAAGATGGTAAAAGTCAGTTCATTCGGAATACAACCTGAGAGCTTCATGGATTCATACATATCCAATGCTTTGTCAGGCATATCAGCTCTAAAATATACTCCAATCATTTCAGTGTATATGTGGCTGTCGAGATTTTGTTCCCTATTCTTTATCTCAAAGAAAAGTTGTTCAGCCAATTCAGCCATATTGTTCCTTCCTAAGGTTGAGATCATGCTGCTAAAAAGAGACGACTCTGATTCGAACTCCGCTTCCTTCCTCATAAAATTGAATACCTAAGACATGATTTCATGTAAGGTAGGATGCACAATGTAGATAGGAAAACAGAAAACAAAATTGGGTGACCTGTATGATGTTTAGAAGGTAAAATTTGTGGTAGGAAAATCGAAAACCAAGTAACCTACTGAAATTTAAAAGCAGAAAACACAATAAATATTGAACGTGAAATGGTCAAATACACTGATAAGATAAACGGATGGATTCCTAGTTGCTACTGGAAGCGGATTCTACGTATAAATCAAAGGATGATACCATGTGTGAAGCTATGACATTATAAAGAACAATCCTCTCTCTCACACACAGGAAATCTTGGATCACACTCCTACTCGAAAGTGCATTGACCAAATATACTTCTCAATCATTTCACAAAAGAAAATATGGGTACACTCTTGGCTTTTGTACAACAAGAGAGTTAAATCAATACGATAGGAGTTCAGCCTTCAAAGAATCTGAGAAGCTAAACATTATTTCACTAAGAGTACACCACGTGTCTGCTTGTAAGAGTAAGACTTTCACTATTTAACAATAAATATCCCTCTCTCTGTAAGAAGAAAAGCTGGGGTTCCACTCCACCTAAATTTCCCAACTTGTTTGAGCGTCGAAAAAGGATTCCATTACAGTATGCAAATTTCAGTATTCCATGGCAGAAAATAATGCAGAAAAAAAAAATATATACCAACATTATACATTTAGACAGCACATCTAAAAGATGAATATACAGAGTCAGGATTGATATCACTGTTTTTTTTTTGTTTTTTTAATCTTCCTTGAAGTAAATACTAAGTTATTAACCAAAGGTGAAAAAGAGTAATCATTTCAAACTCATCTCCCAAGGTGATTCACATAGTTAATGTTAACTTCCCTTTTGTGCAATACGATTACGCTTTTTGTGTAAATTTTGAAGTATTTCATGTCTCAAACAGGAATTCATTGTTCTAATTTAATAAGTACTAAGTTAAAAGATGATCTCAAGCATAAAGAACAATACTGATGTCGTTGCTCTGCCATATTCACCTAAATCAAGCCAAATTCTCAGCATTCAGTGCTATTCTAAAACTAAGCATCCAAGGAAAAACTGCAGCATATGATCTTTAAGCATACGTAAACCACATAAACACTGATAATTTTGAAGCTTTTAATCTTCAACATGAGCAATTAAGCAAACTATATAAACCAGAAATTCTTACGGCACCGCACCGGATAGCCAGTCAACAAATAATAAAAGCACAAACGCATTAAAAGATCCCTAGGGTTAGGATAAAACAGCAAATGAAAAGTGGGATTTCTGAATAACTAATCGATTATGCATAAAAAAAAGTGTGGGAGATAGTATCAATATCACCTCTAAGGCCAATTGGACTTCATTCTGCCTCTGCAACTCAAATAAAGTGTCCATCAAATCAGCTTTAAGGAGCCTGCTAATTCTGGTATCAAAAACCTTAGCTAAATTATCAGGGGACTTGGCTAGCTTCAAAGAATGAACAGCTTGTATAGTCTCTGTGGACAACACCCTTGATCTTCCCATACGTGTTCTTGGTCCAAACTTTCTTAGGCCGCACACTATTCCTGGTTTATTATAGGTTCTGGTTTGGATATTTTTTGGATTAAATAACAACTGAGGAAAGAAGAGCTTCAGGGAAGCCATAGCAGAAATCTGTTTCCTTTGAGAAAGATACGCCTCAACAAAAAGAGAAATAAAGTGGCTAATGTTTGATTATAACTTATAACCCTTCACTTTTTCTTTTTCTTTTTCTTTTTCTTTTTTGAAGTAAATAACCCTTCACTTATGTCTGCCATTTTGAACTTCTTTCTAAATAACTACTTGACACGACATCATATCTATATATATTCGAAATTAAATGTAATTTCAATATTCAATCTCTCAAAAATCAAATGTTCGTTTTAGACATTAGTAAAGTGGAACCTAAAATAAAGTGTAGTGACACGGTAGAATTTGTTGTGATATCACTAACAACGTAGGTATTGTGTTCGTCTTTAGGTTTTCGCCTTTGTGACAATCGTCTGACATCTTATCACGTAAGTGATGTGATGCTATTAGGGCTAAAGGTCGTCCCTTTCTTTCTGGAAATACTTGTGTGGTGTGCGGTGTTTCCATACTTGTAGAGATACCGTGTAGTTCAATATGAACCACACATTTTCATTATATATTTAATTTATATAGTTCTGATCGTTTCATCTGACACTTCATTTCAAAATCTCATCTCCACGCAATTATTTTCCCTTTCTTATATGTGGAATCCTTACTCAGAAGCAAATGTTTGATTCATGGGTCTTTAACGTTAATTCTCTGATGAAAATCAAACATGATGTAGCACATCAAATAGATAATGGTTTTTTTATTTTATTTTTTATTTTTTTAAGGGGTTTTATTCATGTTTTAAGTTCTTGGATAACCACACATTTTCATTTTGTAATTTTGAAATAGTGAAACATCTTTTTTTCTTTCTAAATCATCTTCTCTTATGAGAATGATAATATCTATGACTTTGGATTAACTCGTTTTATTAGCTTATTTTATCCGTTTATCATAGATCTTCTACATCAAATCATACGATCATCCTAAACATTCTCAAATCACGACAGCACAACTCACGCTAACCAAGGCTTATATAAGATTATTCCGATGAAGGTAGAAGTTTTTCCATCAAATAAAAATAACATTTTTTTTTATTTTACAGTAAATCCAACACTTGAACCTTTTTTTCCCCCTCAAGAACAGGAAAATTTTTATGGTGCAACACTTACCAAGAACAGGGCTTCAACTTATTGTCCTTTTACATGCTGCAACACTTTTTACAAGCAACAACATGGTCTCTCAGGATTTCAATCAAATCCTCATAATATCCTTTACATTACATCTCAATAAATAGACAACTTTTTTTTACAAGCAACAATAATTATAGCTGCTGCGGCCTATTCAAGAAAATCACAATATCTTATTCAATCGCATAATCTGCATCGAGCCTGAAATGCTAACTGCCAGAATCCTCTAGGGAGGATTTAGCAAGCCACAATAAACCTGGATCATTCCTCTTTAAGACCAAGTAAGCTTCTGCATTTCCCTGTTCATTATATACGGTCTCCTCGCTGAATCCTATTACATTTAATATTTCCATGGCACCTGTGCAATCAAAGCAGCTATCAATTATATTACCCTAAACACATGTTGTCAAGTTTTCACTGGGTTTATGTGTGTGTGTATGTGTATCTCTCTCTCTCTCTCTGTGTGTGTGTAAGGAAGCAGGTTCATGTTGAATGAACACAAAGCTTATCACAATCAAACCACCTTTTTGATTATTCGATTGTCAGTAAGCAATAAAACATAAAAGCTGTAAGAAAATATACCTCTATTGCGTATTACATCCCTCTGAATAATAGGATTTGCCTGAATCAAACAAACCAATGAATGAGAGAGAAATTAGCAACGATTAAAGCATATGCGAAAACCCACTAAATTTCAATACGAGGGACAGTTGAATAGCACCTTTCGCAGTCTTCTATACTTGGTTTCCCCTGGGTGCTCAATCGCATTTCTGAAAGCATTAAAACAACGACATCAGTTTTGTAATCAACTAAAAAAGCAGCACAGTGTATGGAAGTATCCCGCATATACAGGTCCGGGGAAGGCCGCGACATGAACTTGTGAATTCTAGTCACACAAAATATTTACTGCTGCCATAAAGAACAAAAATATGAATATAAAAAAAAAGTAGTACTTTACTTGATTATCTTTATTATTTTTTCCAAGACAGATGAAGCTTCTGAAAAGTTCAATTCAGATCTTAGCATCTCTCTGGCATTCTGCAACCGACTACAGATAGCAGAGACAGGGTCTTGGATTATCTGAAGCTCCTTGTCATCTGGATCAGGCTCGTCATCAGTATTTACCATAGGAGACAATCTCTCAGAAATAATCATGGAATTCTCGTCAGGGTCGGGTTCAGACTGCACACCAATACTGACTACCATCTGAGTCTCCATGTTTCCATTTCTTAATACAGATTCATCAAGATCTGTTACCAATGAAGTAACATTCTCATTCTTTTGGTTGTCATTGTTATCTGATGCTCCTACGCTATTTTCCCCCATCGCTATATGGTCTTCCATGAAGTCGGAAACGGGCTCCTCCTGCGTTTTGGGATCATCGTGGTATTGCTCAAATGGCCCTCTAATTTCTCTATAACCCAAGTTTTGTTCAGATTCCTTGGCTCTTGCATCCTCAATAACAGCAGTAACGGATTCATGGTTACGAACATTCTGGGGTATATCAAACGTATCACTTTTGTCATCAGCAATCCCACTGGCATCCATAGGATTAGATTCATATGTAGTATACTCTGAGTCATCAGGATCAGGTTCTTCTTGTATATTAGGCATTCTCATAGCATTGATGGAGGCATCTGCAAAACGTCGATATGCAGCAGCTGCTGATGATTCACGAGCACTAAAAAATGCAGGAGCTTGGCCACCAAGTTTATATGATGAGCTCATGCTGTCAGTGTCCTCCTCTTCAAAGTAATGAGAATGTCCAGCTCCACTCAAGGTGTGACCCTTTGATTTGGTCCAGTCCAAAGTAGCAGCTTCTTCATTTAACTGCCGGGAACAGATTCATATCGAAAAACATCATTACAGTGAAAAGAATATATAACAAATGCAAAAGAGAATTTGAGCTGGGTTACACAGAGCAGATCGGTAACCTGTTTATCCAAAGCATAAAAGTCTGCATCGTGTTCAGAGTGTACCATGTGTGCCTGAACATTAAAACAAAAACAATTAACATCTCCCCACATTCCTGTGGGATCGGGGGTGGGGGGACCCTTAATGTTGGGGTTCAACATTTTTTTTAAAACAAAAACAAAAAAAATTAGCAACATCTTATCACGCCATATGTGCACCGCAGATGCATGATAGGATGGTGCAGAATTCTCTAAGCATGAAAGGAAAGGAGAGAATGAGTTACAAGTTCATGTAAGAGAGTCTTTTTTATACTCTCGTATTTCCTGAAACCATTGAGGTCATCAGTTCGAAGGCGAAGTGAGATCTCCTCCCCATGATTCTGCAAAGTAAATTAAAAATAATACAAATTTAGAGAAGGAGCGAAAAGGCAGGATGATTCCGAATTATTAAGCAGCACGAAAATTAGCTAAAACCAACGGTCATGAGATCTGAAGTCCTGAGTTCACTTCTCTAAAATATCAGATCCATAAATCAAATCAACATAAAACGATATTCACCTTGTTAAATCCAAGGATGCACTTAGGGCTTACACCAACATAACCAACCGGAGCCATCTCAGTCATAATTCCGACCCGCCAGCGATGCTATAAGTAAACCAACCATCAGATATTCAACAGCTACCGTTAGTATATAAAGGATAGATCAAGAACAAAAAGCACTTCAGATGACAGAAATGCTAGCCACACCTTGTTCATTATAGCCACAATACCAGGATCTGCAGCAAGCCTATGCATTAGCTTTAAAGCCTCTGAAGCCGGTGGATTGAGCTGCAAACATGTCAGAATTAAAAATTTACGGCTGAAAGCAACATTTTGACCCCTATATTCTCTTACTACTGACTACTCCAACTAGTCCTCTCAGGTTCAATGATAGCTTAATATATTGCGGTTGTCACTTTTCTAGCTTATTACATTTAATTGATCAAATCATGCACATGTTACTGGCCATGACAATTCACTAATTAGGTGTTGGCAATATAAGGAAAGAAGATAAACAATGAAGGTAAATTTCTAATTGGTACTCCAGACACTAATTTATATTATTATTCCCTTTCTCCATAAGTGAAAGAACTTCAGTTAGGTAAGAGGTTTCTACCATTCTATCCACACAAACACACACAAAGCAAAGGAAGAAAGTGAATTTTCGTCACACAAGAGAAAATTTCGAAATTCTTGTTCAGAAAGACACCATAAACTTGCATACATAATGGATGACAAGCAGTAAGTAAATAGGGAAAGCATACCTCTATCCCAGGAAGATGGAGAGTGCGAAACTCAGAAAACAGGTAGTTTCCTTGAGGCAGTTTTGGCCAAGAATCTCTGCCATTTGACATTCTCCTCCTCATTCTCTTGTCCTCCTCATCAAATCCAGCAATTCGTAGGTCTGCCTTAGAGTTTTGTATAACTTCATCCACCTCATTTTCAAGTACTCCCATCATCCTAATTGATACTCCCTGCAACCAGCCAAAAATCAGGGAAACACAAAGAAGGATTAAAAACCGCAGACATATACAATCAGGCATACATATCAGGGATTGCAGGTACAAACACCTATTCTGTTTGGAACTAGCATACAAAAAGAGTGCATTTATCTTTGGCCACTGTCTATCCATCAAGTGTAAGGAAGTTAGTGCGAGTTACGATTATTGTCCCCATCTCATCAGGACTTCTAAGACTGAGATGGAAGTCCGAAATTTGGCTCTCTGAAGCACACTAACTATCAAAGTGCGTTTTTTTAGTGATAGGTCAATCTTCACCTCTTTGTGCTTCAATTCGCATAAAATGCTAAAAGGATTAGAGAAAATTCTGCTGAATTAACAACCGTTTCCAAAACATCTTGGCATATTCCACATCACACCAGTTACTAAATCACATTCATAAAATATATCAAGCAATTCTTTCTAACCTCATGAATGGGAGCAGATTCCAAGGAAACATGAGAGTGCTCATCTGAGAAAGGGTAAATCAACTGCGAACTCTTCTTCATTGGAACAATGAGTCGCAGAGTCTCGGCCTTGACATTGGTGAGTGCTTGTAACTTGTCCCCAAGTGCCTTCAGATTTTCCGTTGGGTTCATATTAAGAGTGAAGATCTTTCCTCTCCATGTTACCGAGAACTGCCTGTCCTCTTGCTCCATCTTTATCGTAAGAAATGCTTACCTAACTGAGGAAGATGACTGTGATAGGCCATACAAATTATTAGAAGGATGAAGAGGGAATATGCAGATAAAGGGTGACCAAACTTAAAAACAAAAATAACATAACAACAGTGCGGTATATAACAAACACGGTGAGAAGATGAATATTAGCACATAGAGTTAGCCAAGACATGCAAACTATGGTAAGGTACAAGTTATTGAGTAGTCGAAGGCACAAATCACTGTTGCAGGGCCAAGGAGAGAAGAAAATTACAATTCTTTGAATAATATAAAATTTTGCACAATAAACATAACTTTCAATATTGCAAAGGACAGTTGGTGAATTTAAGCTTCCTGCCTATGCAGGGTTCAGCGAATTGAAGCATCCTGCCTATGCAGGGTTTAAGAGAGGGACGGGTCATTCATGATTAATGCATGCTCCCAAACCTTATACCTTATATTATAAGGCGTTACCATGCCTCAAACCCATTAACTCTGGAAATACAAAAATGGCCAACAATCAATAGTAACACCAGTAAATTCAAGATCACAGCCGGAGAAAAACTGAGCAGAAGAAGAAAGCTTTGCGCCATCACAGCTTGAGACCGAATTGAAGGAATAAAAGACACATTAACATCATCAAGAAAAGCACAAACTCTAGGCACTTTGACGAATTATAAACTACTATAACATGGTGACATGAAAATTGACCAAACTTCGTCTCCTCGATTATTTTGATAACGCAGACTCAAATGGATTTGAAGAACAGTTTTGATGAAAACTCTATACACAATGTGAATGTAACAAAATGAAGCTTATTTTAAACGAATACGGTGATGACTGAAGTTGAAACATCTCTATAGCTTACAAATCTTCACCCCTCGAAAGCAGAGGTTAAATAAAATCAACGGAGCCGGCCACAGAAATGCAATCGCACTTAGAATCATAAGCTCAAAGAATTTAGCAAATAAATACAGAAATTTTAAAAGAAAAGAAGAATATCTAGAGGGCTAAGAATAATTTCATAATGGATCCTTATCATGCTAAAAAAAACCTTTTCAGGCAAATATACGAAATTCAATTGTCACATAATACAACATAAGAAGAACAAATCAGAAAACCCAGTATACTATTACTGATCGTGAATTTTGAGACCGATTCGTCATACATACTTAATCCAAAACACAAACTGATCATCGAAAGAGGCAGGGAATACAGGGTGTTGAGCTTACAATCAAGGCAGAAAATCACACCTTCTAATACGCTGGGAAATCGACAGAAACCTTTTCAAGGACGGAAAATTCTTCAATAATGGAAGTTAGGTGCAAGAATTATGGTGATTGAATGTATGTGGTTGAATTCAATTTATATGTAGCTCGGCTAGCTTGCAGATTGCTAGCGTCTGGAAAATGCTGACATAACTGCTGGCGCAAACCATCGAAAACAAATTTCTCTCTCTTTCTTTTTTTTTTTTTTAATACGTCAGACGCAGACAAAATTTGAGTACTATTCATTCAAAGATTTGTATTTTAGTACTCCCTAGTCTCCCTCCAATTCCAATACCAAATACAGTAACTGAGTTGGTCATTAATTTAAATGCCAAAATGATTTTAAAAAAAACTCTTAAGTCTGTAATTAATACTACGTACAACGTTATATTTATTCTTTCACTTCTTAATAAATAAAGATAAATATAGAAAAAAAACACAATAAATGTTGTATAGAAAATGTAAATGTCTCAATTATTTTGAAACAAATTTTTTTTGGTTTGTCTCAGTTATTTTGGAACGGAGGGAGTAGATGATATTAATAATTAATGTATCCAACATGTTCAATTATACACATTTCATAGTCGTGTATTACTCCCTCCGTTCCAAAATAACTGAGGCAATTGCCAAACTAATTTGTTCCATTTTATGTGAGGCAGTTAGATTTCCAACGCAGTATTTATTGTGTTTTTCCTACCATTACCCTTATTTATTAAGCAGTGAGAGAATAAAACAATATTGCATTAATTATACACTAAGGGTTGTTTAGTCATTTTGTCATTCAAATTGAAGCATTAACTCACCTCCTTAATATGTGTGTTTTTGACAACTGCATCAGTTGTTATAGAACGGATGGAGTAACGTACAATATTAAGGTCTGCAAAGTGAATGGACTGAAATCAAAACTATTGCCATTCCCTAGCTAAGAGGTCACAGGTTCGAGCCTCATCATATACATGTGTGAGTGGATAATTAACCTCTAAATAGGTAATTTCGTAACGGTGAAAGAAGGAAAAAGAAAATCCAAAGTATTCAAAAGAATTGAAGTTGTGAATCAAATTTTATATTGTGGAGTGTGCAAAAATAAGCATTCAAATTTTACGGAACAACAGCCCCGGCAATACCAATTTGCACGTATATGCCCTGCTAACTCTACGGCTACTTTATGGAATCACTTGAGAACAATTCCCTGTTCTCAACAGCATAGTTTGCACGGGCAATGAATTCATCGATTCCCATAGTCCCCATCTCTCCACCATGTCTAGACCTAACCGTCACCGTTTTCGTTTCTGCTTCTTTCGGTCCCACCACAGCCATCAACGGGATTTTCTGCTTCTCTGCATTCCTAATTAGCTTTGGCAAACGCTCTCCACTGCTAACTTCAGCCCGAATACCTGCTTCTTTCATTCTCCTCGTCACTTCATTACAATACTCCACCTGTATTACAAAATAAGCATCAAAGTCATATTAATATGCATCAACTAGTGTATAGACAGTGTTGAAATATTATTAGCATTTTTAGCACTCTTGTGTAACACTTGTGCACATTTGTGCACATTATTTATTCTTTGTACACATGACATATTAATTATATTATATAAATAATTAATATGTCACTTATCATAACTTTTCTACTTTATTGGGTTCTAAGCTCTAGCCGCCCATATAGATACTCAAGTTGGCCGCCCTAATTACTATCCATAGCATAGCTAGTTTACTTTATTAAAGGTGTATCTATTTATACTCTTGTTCAATCAATGAATAAACTAAGTTGAAGTTTACTCTTGTGTTTATCACATTCTCAAACTCTCTTCATGGTATCAGAGACAAGCTACTGAGTTCTAAAATCCACTGCAACTCGGTGTTTTGTTATTCCAAAAATGTCTTCAGAATCGACAGTTCATCTTCATCAAGAGACTCCCAGCTGCCTCAGCAGGCTGGGGTCACTGAATCTTCTTCTTATACAAATCATAGACTTGATGGCAACAACTACTTGTTGTGGTCAAGATCTATGAAAATGTACATCTCAGGACAAGGTAAGATGGGATACCTGTCCGGCTCTAAACCTGCCCCTGCTGAAGATGACCCAGGATTTGAAGCATGGGACACTGCTAATAATCAAGTCATGACCATTCTCACAAGATCAATGACAAAAGAGATCAGTGAGAACTTTATGATGTATGATATCGCAAAAGAAATCTGGGACAATGCCGGAGATCTTTACTCCAAGAAAGACAATACATCGGAAGTGTACGAACTTGAAGCTCAAATTCAAAACTGCAGACAAGGGGATATGTCTGTAACTCAATACTTCAATCAACTATCTAAGGCATGGCAACACTTAGATATGCTGGAAACTCACCCCTGGAATGATGTTAAGGATGTTGCCCTCTATAAGGACATCATAGAAAAGAAAAGAGTCTTCAAATTCCTCACCGGATTGAACCCTGCTCTTGATGATGTTAGAGGGAGAATTCTTGCCACAAAACCTCTCCCAAATCTCAAATCCATGTTTGCCGAGGTCAAACATGAAGAAAGCAGGAGGAAAGTCATGCTGCTGAACACCCCTGCTGATAACCCTACTGAAGGTACTGCCCTGCTGAATGTCAGGAAGGTTGCTGAGGTTACTGGAACTTACAGGAAACCTGCTGAGAAAACTGGAAGGTTGTTCTGTGATCACTGCAAACGCACAAATCACACCAAGGACAATTGCTGGAAGCTTCATGGCAAGCCTAATCCCTCTAAACCCTCAAAACCAACCAGGGAAAATCAAGGAAGGCTTGTCAGTGACGAGGAGAATGACAGCCAGCTGAATGCTCAGTTTGCTGCCTTTAAAGCCTTTGTTGCTCAGCATCAGGAGGGTAGCTCCTCTACTCAAATGGCCACTCATGCTAAAACAGGTATATTCCGCTCACCTCTTAGTAATGAGACTTGGATTGTTGATTATGGGGCTTCTTCCCACATGACTGGTAATAAAAACATCATTACCCACTATATGCCATGCACCCAAATTCACAGAATTAAGACTGTTGATGGTTATGTGTCTTATGCAAAAGGTGTTGGGAAAGTTAAACTTACTAATCAGATATATCTACAAGGTGTCTTATTTGTTCCAAAGTTAGATTGTAACCTTATATCTGTCAGTAAACTCACTAAAGATCTGAATTGGACTGTTGTTTTTGATAAGGATCAGTGCACATTCCAGGATCTTTCTTCACAGGAAGTGATTGGTCAAGCTAAACCATGCTCAGGACTGTTTGTAATCAACCCTGCTGAAGACAGAAGACTGAAGACTGAATCTGCCTCAGCAGCCTGCACTCAGAACCTAGACAATATCATGTTATGGCATTATAGGCTAGGACATCCAAGTTTTGGTTATTTGAAATCTTTAATTCCAGAATTGTTTAAAGGATGTAATCTTAATGATCTTCAATGTGATATTTGTCAATTTGCCAAACTCACCAAATCTGTGTATACTAAATTACCTCACCTCCCATCCACACCTTTCACCTTAATTCACAGTGATGTATGGGGACCCTCAAGAGTGAAAAGTATAACAGGCAAGAGGTGGTTTGTCACCTTCATAGATGACCACACCAGAACCACTTGGTTATTTTTAATGAAGGATAAATCTGAAGTTGGATCCATCTTTCAAGAGTTTTACAACATGGTCTCTACTCAGTTTGACACTAAGATTAAAATTTTGAAGACTGACAATGCTCTTGAATATTATGAGTCTAATCTCAGTAATTTCTTAATGAATAAGGGAATTGTCCATATCAGTAGTTGTGTTGAGACACCTCAGCAAAATGGAGTTGCTGAGAGAAAGAACAGGCACCTGCTGGAAATGGCTAGATCAATCATGTTCACTACAAATGTTCCAAAATATATGTGGGGTGAAGCTATAATGACTGCCACATATTTAATCAACAGGCTTCCCAGCAGAGTGTTAGGTTTCAAGACTTCTATCCAAACCCTGCTGACCACACACTCCTGCCCTCATCTTATTGCCCAATTGCCTCCAAAAATCTTTGGTTGTACTGTGTTTGTTTATATACATGCCCAACACAGAAGCAAACTTGATCCCAAAGCTCACAAGTGCATTTTCCTAGGGTATGCTAAGGACATGAAATGTTACAAATGCTATTCACCTACTGAAAAGAAATTTTACAACTCTATGGATGTAAAATTCTTTGAAAGGACTCCCTACTACAGCAAGTCTACTGAAGCAGTCACTGATGGAAACCTGATTGAAATTGATCTAAATCCGCTCCCTCAGCAAACTCTTAACCCTCAGCAACCTACTGAGACTCAGCAGACTGAACCTCAACACCCTACTGACCCAGAGCCTGCTGGACCTCAGCACCCTACTGATTCAGAATCTGCTGAACCTCAACACCCTACTGACCCAGAGCCTGCTGAACCCCAGCACCCTACTGATTCTCAGCAGCCTGCTGACGTTGATGACAGACCTATTGCTCTAAGGAAAGGGAAAAGATCATGCACCAATCATTCTATTCATACTTATTTATCTTATGACCAATTATCTCCTGCATTTGCCATGTTTACACAGGACCTGGACTCTCACTCTATTCCTAAAAATATTCAGGAGACCCTTCAAAATGATAAGTGGAAGGCTGCTGTTAAAACAGAGATGACTGCACTCCTGGATAATCATACTTGGGACCTCACAACTCTCCCCAAAGGCAAGAAGACAGTCAGTTGTAGATGGTTATTCACCATAAAATACAATGCTGATGGTACAATTGACAAGTATAAAGCCAGACTAGTGGCTAGAGGGTTCACTCAAACTTATGGCATTGACTATACAGAAACTTTTGCACCAGTAGCAAAGCTTAACACTGTCAGGGTACTGATTTCTCTAGCTGTCCAACTTGACTGGCCTCTTCACCAATTGGATATCAAAAATGTTTTTCTCAATGGTGACCTTACTGAGGAGGTCTACATGAATGTACCTCCTGGTTTTGTCAATCCCCACACTCAAGGCAAGGTATGCAAACTCAGGAAATCTCTATATGGCCTGAAGCAATCCCCCAGAGCCTGGTTTGGAAAACTCACTACTGTGGTTAAAGCTGCTGGATATCATCAATGCAACTCTGATCACACTATGTTTATCAAGACAACTAACCAGAGAAGGTCTATTCTTATTGTATATGTGGATGATATCATCCTTACTGGAGATGACTCTACTGAGATCCAACATTTGAAGACTCTACTGGCCAAGGTATTCCAAGTTAAAGATCTGGGCTACCTAAAATACTTTATTGGTATGGAAATAGCTAGAAACAGTAAAGGCATTTCAGTCTCTCAAAGGAAGTATGTACTGGATCTGCTGAAGGAAACTGGCATGCTGGGATGCAAACCTGCTGTATCCCCAGTACCCTAGTAATACCCTGTTGCATGGCAACATTGCTGTCAGGAAGGATCAATATCAGAGACTTGTAGGAAACTCATTTATCTGTCCCATACAAGACCTGATATTGCATATGGGGTCAGCCTGGTGAGCCAATTCATGCATTGCCCTACTGAGCAACATTGGGATGCTGTGAACAGAATACTGAGGTACTTGAAATCCACTCCTGGCCAAGGCTTGCACTTCATCAAGTCTGCTGAGAGATCTATCAAGGTTTATACTGATGCTGATTGGGCTGGTTGCCACATAGACAGAAGGTCTACTACAGGCTACTGCTCTTATGTATGGGGCAATCTTGTCACCTGGAGGAGCAAGAAACAACCTACTGTCTCTAAAAGCAGTGCTGAAGCTGAACTCAGGGCACTTGTTTTGGGTATTTGTGAAGCTCTTTGGCTCAAAAGAATACTTACTGAACTTCAGCAGCCTACTCAGCAACCTATCACACTCTGCTGTGATAATAATTCAGCATTATGCATGGCAGAGGATCCAGTTCATCATGACAAAACCAAACATGTGGACATTGACAGACACTTCCTGAAGGAGAAGATTGATGCCAAGATCATTCAACTTCAGTATGTTCCCTCAGCAGACCAGAATGCTGACATTCTCACCAAGGCTATTCCACCTCTTATGTTCAGCAGACTAAGTAGCAAACTTGGCTGTATCAACATATACAACCCAGCTTGAGGGGGGTGTTGAAATATTATTAGCATTTTTAGCACTCTTGTGTAACACTTGTGCACATTTGTGCACATTATTTATTCTTTGTACACATGACATATTAATTATATTATATAAATAATTAATATGTCACTTATCATAACTTTTCTACTTTATTGGGTTCTAAGCTCTAGCCGCCCATATAGATACTCAAGTTGGCCGCCCTAATTACTATCCATAGCATAGCTAGTTTACTTTATTAAAGGTGTATCTATTTATACTCTTGTTCAATCAATGAATAAACTAAGTTGAAGTTTACTCTTGTGTTTATCACATTCTCAAACTCTCTTCAGACAGGAAAAAGAATGTATCATATACGCACCTCCGCATCTGTAACAGGTAAAATTCGAGTTTGAACTGGAGAAAGCCATAATGGGAAATCACCGGCATAATGCTCTATGAGAACACCAAAGAACCGTTCCAGAGATCCTAGAACTGCTCTATGTATCATGATGGGCCGTTTTCTCTCTTGATCTGAATCAACGTATGTAATGTCAAACCGCTCTGGTAAATTAAAATCCACCTGCAACAGTTAAGTTCGACAATTCAGGTTATTTCGTTGCAACCGTTGAACAATACCCAAAAGTAGTCCTGATATTTTCATTTTAATTTGCATTTCAAACCTGTATGGTTGAACATTGCCACTTCCTTCCAAGCGCATCCTGGATTTTAAGATCAATCTTTGGACCGTAGAAGGCACCACCGCCTTCGTCTATTTCAAAACTCCATCCTTTATCACCCAAAGCCTCCTCGAGCGCGGAGGTTGCCTTCAACCAGATGTCATCACCTCCTACAGATTTCTCTGGCCTCGTTGACAGGTTCACTTCGTACTTGTCAAAACCAAACTGCAGCAGTATTTCTTCGGTAAGATCCAGTACCCCCTTGATTTCATCTTTGATCTGATTCTCTAAACAGAATATGTGTGCATCATCCTGCAATAATTTCAAATCGAAGATGAAGAAAGGTGCATTTAAAAAGAAACAATGTACTCAGCGAAGAGCTCAAACAAGTCCCAGATAATAATGCATGCAAAAAGGCTCGATCCACCAAAACCACTATTCACTTTAGAAATTATCCTAGGGGTCAGTCGTCTTCTAGAGACACGACACAAAAACATGAGGATATTATTCCGAAACATTTTTTTATCAAATACTGTGACAATATTTTCAGAATTGTCACTCTTTGTAATCTTTGGCCTCCCTCTCAAATTTACCAAGTACTAACACAGGGATAGCTCTATAGCAAGCATAAACAAGAAAAGTGATTTCTAAGGTCAGTTCCTCTATGAGTTACACTAATGCGTCCCACAGTCAAAGTAACACATCCGGCACACCGAAGTTCTCCAAGATTGTATATCCTCATTGATACAGAAGCATTGACCAATTTAGCCCTTCAATTATATTTTCTTTTTTTTTTGGAGGAATCAATTATATATTTTAAACACTTCTATTTCCATATTTGAAGTATGAACACTACAGTATGTCCCAATTAAACGTAATCTGGGAAAACAAAAGGTAACATTAATGTACAATATTTTGCACTGATTACAGCAAGAAAACAATACCTGAGTAAATCCTCTTACTCGGAAAAGGCCATGCAGACTGCCAGATAACTCGTACCTATATACTGTCCCAAGTTCTGCAAACCTGATAGGAAAATCCCGGTACGAGTGTAATTTCCTCTTGTACATCAGTATATGGTACGGGCAATTCATTGGTCGAAGCTGATAAAGCTCTTTTTCTACGTCCATCTGATCATACATATTCTCCCGATAGAAATCAAGATGTCCACTAACCTTCCAAAGATCAGCCTTAGCAACGTGTGGAGTGTATAGAAGATCATAACCACGCTGGACATGAATTCTTTTCCAAGCATCTTCTATTATTTGCCTTATAACAGCACCCTTGGGATGCCAGAAAACTAAGCCTCCCCCAGCATCATCCTGCACTTTTCATATGAATGAAATCTTCTGATAGTAAAACTGACAAAATCCTACTGAAATTTTCAGCTTTCACTGAAGGCAAATACCAGTTATCCTGCCTACAATCCTACATATAGATATTTACCTGTATAGAGAAGAGATCAAGATCTTGGCCGAGTCGACGGTGATCACGTCGTTTAGCTTCTTCTTTGAGGTGCAGATACGCTTTCAATTGCTCCGCACTTTCCCATGCTGTTCCGTAAATCCTTTGCAGCATACGCTTATTCACATCCCCTCTCCAGTAAGCACCAGCAACCGATTCAAGCTCAACAGCTTTCTTATTTATGTCGCCGGTAGATTCAACATGAGGACCAGCACAAAGATCCCACCATTCATTGCCTAACAAGCAAAACAAAACAGTCAGAAACAACATTACATGGCAGAAATACAGATTCCGAAAAAATAATTAGGTTCTAGACCGGATTGCAAATTGGTTAAAGGTCTACGAATCTACGATTTCTTTAAGGCATAGCTAAAATGCCATATTTGATGATTACGATTAAGAAGCCTCACCGGAATAAAATAAATTGTGATTAGCAAGTTGAAAATCCTCGTGAATATGCAAAAAAGTAGGACCATTAAGTATAAACTCAATATTACCAAATTATCCTGCAATGTCACAAAACCACTACCAACGATATAGTCATTACGGTCATAGCCACTGTCACCATTGAAGATAACAGATTTTTTTTCTGGTATTTACAACTAAAAGACACTTGAAGTCTGGTCTCATCTATGATTTCATGCAGATATTTCTCACCATGACACTTTAAGCCAAGGCCTTGAAATATCAAAATTCTAAAATGAATGACAATTGACGGATGCGCAAGGTATTTCAAAATTCAGGGTGTGACGAGAAGGTTGAAGTACAAAATGATTGACAATGAAAAGGATGATAACGCGATAAGAATGATTAATACCAGTTTCTTAATACATAGTCCCACATACGACTTTCCTTTTTCATTATTTATTCATCTTTGCACTACTTTTTTGTTTTTATCTTAAACCAATATATAAGCTATGGACAAAAAAACCGATTCAAACAAGGTCATGGAACTATTCACCTTTTACAAAACCTAAAATCAGTGAACACGCATACAAGCAGGCCTTATGTCCCAAACGAAGAACACATGAGTTTAGCTAATACTTCCAAGTTCAAGTTTATTAGACTCGGCATTATCAACTTTCCTGACCAGAATTTGTAATATCCCACAATGAGAATGTGGGAGCAACATCACCTTCAGTAAGAAAAGAGAATATACTCAAAACATTAATTATCTTTCTCAATACCACAATGATAAGGATTCTGCAGTATATATACAGCAGTCATACGGTACATCACAGTATCCTAGGTTGTTACACCAAATCTAGAGAAGATAACAAATAGATAAGGATCACAGTACAAAGACCAAAATACCCTTAGACACTAGCATTATTTCTAACTGCCCCTCTCAAACTGAAGGTGGTATCAACCACATTGAGTTTGCTTCTGTTTGAGGTGAATCTGGAGCCTGGAAGTGGTTTGGTTAGACAATCAGCCACCTGATCACATGAAGGCACATACAGAACCCTAAGTTTATGTTGGAGCACTTGATCCCTCACATAATGGACATCAATCTCTATGTGTTTGGTCCTAGAATGAAACACAGGATTATGAGCCAAGTGATTAGCACTCATGTTATCACACCATGCTGTAGGAAGAGTAGACAGTGGGATGTACAGCTCCCACAACAGAGATTTTAACCACTGAATTTCTGAAGCCAGATTAGCTAAGGCTCTGTATTCTGATTCTGTGCTTGATCTGGACACTACTTGTTGCTTCTTTGAGCTCCAGGATATGAGTGAACTTCCCAGATACACACAATATCCAGCAACAGACCTTCTATCCTTTGTGTCACACCCCCAATCAGCATCACTAAAACCTGTGATATTCAGATTTTCACCAGGCTGGAAATGTAAGCCATAATGTACAGTGCCCTTAACATACCTCAGCATTCTCTTCAGAGCATTCCAGTGTATCAGTCTGGGAGTTTGCATAAATTGGCTTAACTGATTTACAGCAAAAGATAGGTCAGGTCTAGTGTAGGTTAAGTATTGTAGGGCTCCCAAAACACTTCTATACTGTGTAGGATTGTTGAGTAGCTCAGATTTCTCATCATATAGATTTAGACCAGTAGCCATTGGTGTTGAGACTGGTTTGAGATGTGGCATCTTTAGTCTGTTGAGCAGTTGTGAAGCATAGAGAGACTGATGTAAATATAAGCCACTTGTGTCCCTGTAAGCTTGTAGGCCCAAGAAGTGACTGAGCTCACCTAAGTCCTTCAATGCAAACCTTGAATTTAGTTGAGATATGAACTGCTTGATCAATTGACTGTTATTCCCAGTAATAAGCATGTCATCCACATATACAAGCACATACATGAGTGTATTGTTCAATTTGAGCACAAACAGGGAAGTATCAGATTTAGTTTGCTGAAATCCCCACCTTAATAGCTGCTGCCTGAGTTCTTCAAACCAAGCTCTTGGGGCTTGTTTGAGCCCATATAGGGCTTTTCTCAAGTGACATACATGAGTGGAGTGAGCAGGATCCACAAAACCTTCTGGCTGGGGCATATAAACATCTTCATACAATGTTCCATTGAGGAAGGCATTGTTTATGTCCACTTGGTGGATTTTCCAGTTCAAATTTACAGCAGCAGCTAGTACAACTCGAATTGTGGCAGCCTTAACTACAGGACTGAATGTTTCCTCATAGTCAAGTCCTGGGGTTTGAAGGAATCCCTTTGCCACTAGCCTGGCTTTATGCTTCAATACTGAACCATCAGGTTTGAGTTTGAGTTTAAAAATCCACTTGTTATCTATCAGGTGTTGGCCTGGCCTGGGTGGTACAAGGTCCCAGGTATGGTTCCTGTTAAGTGCTTCAAATTCCTCTTTCATTGCAGCCAACCACTGAGGTTGGGAGATGGCATCTGACACTCTGGTTGGTTCTGTGAGACAATCAGTAGAGTCCTTGACAGCTAGATAGGAGAAGGTTTTAGGTTTTCTGATTCCATCCTTCCCTCTAGTTTGCATTGGATGAACATTATGGACAGGTGGTGTTGGTGATGAAGTGGAGGGTTGGATAGGAGTAGATGATTGTGGAGGAGAAGGTGAAGGCTGTGAGGTATCAGATGGTAAAGGTGTGGTATTAAAGTTGGAAGAAAACATAGGAGAGTCAGGTATAGTGGGAGACTGGACAGCAGTTGGAGAAAAGGATGGTGAATCCTGTGAAGGCACAGGAGTAAGAAGAAATGGTGTTTTGGACCTGGACTGAGCATTGGAAGGTGTGGAGTGAGCATTGGGACTAGTTTGAGATGTGTTGTAGGATCCTCTGCTGCTGTGTTCTGGTAGATGATCAGTATTCAACCCAGGCACCATAGATATAGGAACAATAGGAGTGGTGGAGACACTAGGGATGGACTGGAATTTGTAGGATACATGGTTAAACAAGATCTTGTAGGGAAATTCCTGTTCATTAAATATAACATCTCTGGAAATGTAAACCCTACCAGAAGACTCAAGACACAGATATCCTTGTGTGAAGGACTAGTCCCTAAAAACACACACCTTTTAGTATGGAACTGAAACTTCTGTTTATTGAAAGGTCTTAAATAAGGATAACAGCTGCACCCAAAAACCTTAATGAGACTCAGATCAGGTTTGTGGTTAAACAGACATTCATAGGGTGACTTATACTTTAATACAGGGGTATGCAGCCTATTGATGACATAAGAGGCATACTGGAAACTCTCCCACCAGTATTTTAAAGGCATATCAGCCTGAGCAAGAAAAGTAAGACCAACTTCCACAATGTGCCTATGCTTCCTCTCTACTTTACCATTTTGACCATGAGCATAAGGACATGAATGCCTAAAGACAATACCCTGATCCTTTAAGTAGTTTTCAAAGCTTCTAAATTCACCCCCCAATCAGATTGGATGCATTTTATGGTAGTGTTAAACTGTTTTTCTACCAGAGTTTTAAACTGAATAAACATTTTGAATGCATCTGATTTGTTTATTAAGGGGTATATCCACACAAACCTAGTTAGGTCATCCACAAAACTTATGTAATACTGATATCCAGTAATAGAAGTGACAGGGGCAGGCCCCCACAAGTCTGTGTGCACAACATCAAGAATAGAAGATGATTCAGTTTGAGACAAAGAATAGGGAACAGAATGCATTTTGCCATACTGACAGGCCTCACAAAAGTCAAATTTTTCATTAATGGAAACATTACACCCTTTCAGAACAGATTTCAAAACATTGAAAGAAGGATGCCCTAGCCTTCTATGCCACAAGTTGGCAAGACTACTAGACCTAGACTCCACAGGACTAGATTCAGCTAAGCAACTGAACTTATTACAATAGGACTTAGAAAGGGACTCATTAGGATGGCCTTTGGAATGAAGGGAGGTCTGAGAGATGGTGCTTGGTGCCTGCAGTTGATACAGTCCTTCTTTAAGAGTTCCTAGCAGCAGAGGTATCCCTGTAGTTTTGTCCTTCACAACACAGAAATCAGAGTGAAATTCCATAAACACATGATTATCATTAGTAAGTTTAGAGACACTAAGCAAATTCTTTGTGATATGGGGAACATGTAAGATACTTTTCAGGTTAAGATTAGCAGATTGTGTGGGAATAATAGATTGGCCAATGTTTTTAATTGTCAAAGACTCACCATTGCCCACAGTTAGATTGTCAGATCCTTCATATCCTTGACTCAGTTGAAGACTGTTCATATCAGAGGTTATGTGATTAGTGGCTCCACTATCAGCATACCAGCTGGAGTCACTTACACTTTCTGGAGATGCAAAATAGGCTGAAGGATTGCCACTGAAATTCTGTCCACCATTTCCAGTAGGTCTTGCCCCTGAGTTTGATCCACCATAGTTGGAATTGTACCTATAATAACAATCAATGGCAGTGTGGCCAATCCTGTTGCATACTTGGCATGTTGGTTTGGGAGCACCAACATTTCCACCAGAGTTTGCTCCTCCTCTATTTCCTTGAAAACCACCTCTGTTGTTCCTGCCTCTGCCACGACCTCTATAGCCTCTTCCTCTGTTGGCATCTGGTGAAGGAGCCCTAGATGCAGGTCAAAAGTTGCCCCTTCCAGTAACCAAGTTTGCAGTAGGATTGTTCAAATCTAAACCAGAGGAAGGATTAAAACGGGCAATAAGTCTTTCATGGGTAACCAGTTGGGATTGGACTTCTTGCCATGTAAGAGCACCAATTCTAGATGTAATGTTGACTATTACTGATTCATAGTCCTTTCCCAAGCCGCCTAGGGTAGCAAGTATGAGTTCGGCCTTTGAGATGGGATAACCAGCAGCAGTAAGTCCATCAGAATAGGACTTCATCAGGGCTAGGTATTCAGTCATAGATCTAGCTCCTTTTTCAGTTTTGGTCAAGGCCTCCTTATACTCTAACATTCTTGCTTCAGATCTATTGTTGAAGAGCACTTCAAGGGTATGCCAGACTTCATAGGAGGATGAGACTCCTACCAGTTCAACTAGAACAGGTTCAGTCATAGAACTCATGAGCCACCCCATGAGTAATTGATCTGTAGTAATCCACGTTTCATAAGCAGGATTAGAGATTTCACCAGACAAACTTACCAGAGAGGGAATGGTCTTTGGGGGAGGAGTGCAGGTCCCTTGGATGAAGCTTTCAAGTCGATGCCCACGAATGATGGGTAGAATGATGGATCTCCACAGCAAATAGTTTGATCTGTCCAGTTTCACTGTGCATGTTTGATTCAGACTTCCTCCTAGAAGAGTATTTGGAGATGGTGTAGTGAACGAAGGAGGTAAAGATGGTACAGTGTTTAGAACGGTGGATGCAGGTGGAAGAGTGGTGTAGAGAGGGTAAGTATTGGAACGGAAAGGAGATGAGAGAGCAGTGTTGAAGCTCATAGCTCCTGCTAGACTTCCGAACGACAAAGACGGGATTTGGTGGAAAGCAGGATTAAAAGTAGTTTGTGGTGGTGATGAGATAGTCATGGATGATGATGGAATTGTGGTTGGAGAAGACGGTGGTGCTGTAATGGCAGCATTTGGAGAAGACGGTGGTGCTGTAATGGCAGCATCCGGCGGAGCTGTGGTATTTCCGGCCATGTTTGGCTCTGATACCAAGTAAGAAAAGAGAATATACTCAAAACATTAATTATCTTTCTCAATACCACAATGATAAGGATTCTGCAGTATATATACAGCAGTCATACGGTACATCACAGTATCCTAGGTTGTTACACCAAATCTAGAGAAGATAACAAATAGATAAGGATAACAGTACAAAGACCAAAATACCCTTAGACACTAGCATTATTTCTAACTCCTTCATATAAGGGTGAGACATAATGAAATTGTTAACTCAGGTTAACCTTTTTAGGCCAAGCAAAGGATGACGGGTCTAAGTAGTTACAGGCCTAGACCGCAGTTTTGGGGCGTTAAAAAATTGGATTTATCATTGAACCATACAACTAATAAAAAAATTATGCTGAAAAGACAAAGCAAAGGAGGAAGAGGAACATGAGGCAATTGATGGATTCATGATCATTACCAATATGATAGATGGTGATAGATTCATCCTTAATGCTTTCTAATATCTCAATCTTGTAGGGTTCATTGGCATCAGATATTCTTCTCTGGGCCTCGTCTCTGCTAACTTCTTCTCTAATCAGAGGTAGTTTTTGACCAATGATACGATCCTAAACACGATAAAATCTTTTGAACATGCTAAAATTCCAAATTCAACATTCAAACAAAAGAAGGACGACAGACTAACCAGCTTACCATTTCCTTTTTAATCTTTTTCAGATCTTTATCCGTCAATGGTTCCATGTCAAAGTCATAGTAGAAACCATTGTCAATCCATGGACCGATCGTGACTTTTGCATCGGGGTATAGCTTTTGAACTGCCATGGCCATGACATGAGCACACTGTAGACAAGAGATACACACTCGTTACTAAGCAGATACAGATGGTGGACAAGGTATAACGAAGCAGACAATACTTACTGATACATAATATTTGAGAGTTTCAGTATAGCTAGACAAGATATAATGAAGCAGACACATCACACGGTTATACTGATACATAATATTAGCCACGTGAGAAAGGAACGAAAGAAACAACACAAAAGGTAGGAACACATAAATGCAACTCACTAAGAAATTTTATTAACAGCAAATACAGAATCATATGACTAAAAGTATGATCATAATCCTCTGTTCCGTATTTACAAATACGAAAGAAGATCCAAACAGAACTTCAATCAGCTTGTTCATGGAAAAAAAAAAAGATTGAAAAAGCAATACCTCATCCACTATTGTAAAAAAAAAAAAAAAAAACAGCAACTGTAAACATACAATACAACATGACAAAACTTCTTTACTATTAAAAAAAGTGAAGTAAGCAGCTCTCACTGAATGTTACTGTAATTTGTCGATGTATAACACGAAGAGCATCAACAATTCACAAAAGCATTTTTATCCTTACAGTGTGACGAATTCTGAGGAGCTTCTCCGATGACTCGTTCGTCGGAAGAACGACTTGAGCTTGTTCCACATCTGATATTCGTACAGAATCCTCCGAAACAGCCTCAGCCCGAGCTAACCTGTCGGAATCAGTAGCGACAGCAGCGGTTACGACGGAGATATTTCTACACAAATTTGTAAAATTTGATGAGCAATTGTTTTGCTTCTTGCTATGAAGATAAAAACGACGGACGAATCGTTGAACTGGCGGGAGTGAAGAAGAAGGAGAGAGCGAGAAGAAGGGTATAGCAATGGAAGCCATTGGATGGAGTAGACCGGTATGGGTTACTAAACTTTCATCTCTTCTTTGTTTCTTAAAAATTAAACAAAAATCTTCTCGAAAAATAAATAAACTTAGGCGGATGAGTCATAGGCTCATAGCTCGAGTGGTGGTATTAGCTTCAAATCTTTCTGGAATCAAATTAGTCATATTTGTATTGGAAAATTGTGAAATGTTTTTTATTTTTGTGAACTTCCCGTCTCTTTCAAATCTTGATTATGGGATGAACATATAATCATAGTATTTTAAATTGAATTTGACATCCGGATAAATTGATTTGGTATTATGATCGCAGAGACCGATATACAATGAAGTCGGCCTATTATCTCGTGTTGAGCTTGTACGGCGGATTGCTTGACTCTGTGTATGCGACTTCATCTTCAGGGCCGGATGGAGTGTGGTGGGCTATTTGGCGGATTTATGTGTCACCGCAAGTGCATCATTTCTTTGGCGGTGTCTGCATGACTGTTTGCCGATTGGGGAACAACCTGCCAAGCGTAACATGGGTTTGGGCTTGTGGTAGGGATGTTGAGTCCTTACGACATGTGCTTTTTGAGTGTGCCTATGCTAGAAAGATTTGGACCGCCTCGCCTTTGGAAGCTAGAAGTTGCATCAGGGATCGAGCTTTAAGGAGTTTTTTGGAGCAGTGGTAGCACGTTATACTTCGGACGAGATTTATACCTTATGTATGTTACTCTAGAATTTATGGAAGGCTCGATGCAGTGCGGTTTTTGATGATGTGCCGATTTATGTCTCTCGTGTGGTTTCCGCATCCGTAGCCAGAGCCGCGAAGTTCCAGTAGGCCATGGGCTCGTCTCACTTAGAGTCCAAGGGGCTTGCTCACCCGATAATATGGGGTGCGCCCTCTATGGGTAGTTGGAAGTGTAATTCTGATAATTCTGTCACGGAGTCGGGTTCTGGTGTTGGTATGATCTTCCGATATGCGATTGGTTCGATTATAGTTGTTTATTCGTTTCACTTTGACCCGGGGCCTTGAGATGCTGAAGATGCAGGTGATTATGTTGGCAATGGAAGAGGCTATTTAGTTTGGGCCTTTCAGCTGTTACCTTTGAGACTGATTGTTAGTCGTGTGTACGTGCACTCACGCGGCCGTCGGATGATTTATCTGTCTTTAGTGGCTTAGCACATAATTGTCTTGCGCTTTCCTCGTCTTTTGTTTTTTCATCATTTTCTTTTGTCAATCGTAATGGTAATTTTCCGACGTATTTGCTGGCTAGACATGAACTATGTCACATTGGCGATTGGTTGAGTTGATTTGGATACACTCCTCCATATGATGTAATTTCTGGCGCAGTTTTTGATTTGGCTTAGTAAAAAAATTATTTAAGTCAAAAAAAATTGTTTATTTCAAATTAATTAATTTCATTAAATATGATAATTTGTTGTTAAAAATGTGTGTGTGTATATAATGGCAAATATTAATCTTAAATTTTAACCTTAAAACATTATACTTAACCACATATATATATTTTTTAGGAAGATTATAACCATGTAAGTACGTGAAAAACAAACAATATAATGTGCTGGTTACGTTATCAAAAAAATATTGTGCGGGGTACGTATGGTTTATTATATATATAATTTAATAGTCCAAAAAGAACATCAGTTGGTCCCATGGTCTAGTGGTCAGGACATTGGACTCTGAATCCAGTAACCCGAGTTCAAATCTCGGTGGGACCTTTTTTTTATTTTTCCTTGCCCTGCAATTTTATTTTCAGGCAAATCTTGTATATAGTATATGCGCATCTAACAATCAACCATGCCGTTTAATATCTTTTTACTAGTGTTGTACAAGAAATAAACAAAGCCAGAAACTTAAGATGTTTGTATTTCATCACTTTATATATAATTGAAACGTTTTTGTTACACCTGTGGCTCGTTAGCATGAATATACACTGTTCAAATTATCATTGTATGCACCAAAGCGCGCGCGCGCACACACACACAACTATGACTACATTGTCAATCATCGAAGATGAACAATCAGAATTTGATCTGTTTCTACTACCATTGTGTGAATAAAACTGTAACATAACTACGAGCATTGAAAACAAAATCATCATAAGATTAAAACAACGTTCAACCTATTAGAAATCTGCGTAATACAATAGCGAAATGGACAAAAAAGAGTAGGGTAAAACGAAGGTGTGGTGACTGGCTGGGAAGCAAGGAATTAAATTCTACTATAGAGACTCCTTAATAAGGTAAGGAGATTCACTTGTATCCAGTCAACACACGACACGTGTCACGTGATGATTAGATACAAATGGAACTCCTTAATACACGAAGTTTCCCGTGAGAAGCAACATAAACAACATAGTAGATATAAAATGCTTAACATAAATAGCCATTTTCCATCCTAAAGCCAGCCAAATTATTTATACAAAGGTAACATAAAAATGTGTAATCCTATTTTGTAACCTTTTTTTTTTTAAAGAGAGGTTAAAGATAGTGTACCAAATAATAGAACACCATATATAAAAGCTGTCAAATGAATTCATCTTACTAAATCCCCCTCCAATTCTTAATCTGTTTGAACACCAACATCAACAACCTTGTCAATTTCCATAGAATTGTGGTCTCCTCCAAGTTTAGTAGATATTGACTCTCTTCTGTCCATGGAAGTTGTTAAATTAACACCACTTTCTGAAGGAATCTTGTGATTATTAATGTTTTTAGAAGCCGGCATGTCGTGATCATGTTTTGCTTCATATGTAGTTATAACTATTTTTGAATCATGAGAAGACCTCTCCACATGTTTCTTCGCTTGGCAACCCGCACTTGTGCACCTATAGTAACTCCTGTCCAAAATAATAAAAAAATAAAAATCAAACACCACGTATTAGAGCACTTGCTGTAAGATGATACTGTAAAACACAGTAAATTTATGAATTCGAGATTCAAATTATTCATATCCACTAAAAACCATCTGCATCAAAATCTCTAGTTAAAGAAAATCGGTGCACATATATGAGCACCAAAAATTATATCACCCTTACATTGACTTTTGTTAAGAAAATTAAAAATAAAAACAAACAAGCGAGTGCTTGTCACAAACAAACAAACAAGTATATTCACATGATATGTATTTGTTGATGACAAAAGTGTCACAAAAAGCGAGTACTTGTCATTCCTGTAAATGTTTCCTGGAAGTAAAGCTGACAAGATGGCAAAACAAGATACTACTACAGCAGTGTGAAAGCCCTCAGTTTCCGAATACTAGGTGTGTTGAACTACCATCTCTTTCGAATGCTTTAAATAGTTCAACAAGGTGGGGACGGCTACATTGATTTCATCATTTATTGTTTACCCTTCTGAGTCCCTACAGTTTCACATCTTTTCCGATGGTCTCCCTCTACATGTTTATCGTTTAAGGTCTATATTGAGTTGGATTAGGCTACAAAAAGCAAGTGTATCAAGGCGCCGCATAAGACATTTTCTTTCTAGCCAGAGTATCAACGAATGGCTAGAAAGCAAAAAATAGAAAAAGGAGGCATTTGATACAATTTCTTTTTAAGCAAGAATCAAATCAATCAACAAAAAATGAGGCATTTTTCTTTTTAACAAGTGTATAACAGATGGCTATAAAGCTAACCCTTTATGTAACAAATGGCCCTTAGTTGACAAACGTGGTACCTATAGCCACACCAGCACTGCGATGTAATAAAGTTTCTTGGTACAAAATAGTAATCAAAACGAATGTTAGCTATTTAGAGCAATAGTTGTTAGAGCGACGCCTTCATGATAGGTGAGGCATACTCAGTCTGGATTGGGGCGAGGCATATTCTGATGCAATTCAATGTGAATAGAGATTTTGTAAAGAAAGAAAGTAGTATTTGAACTTAAATCTGTTATTAACTGATACAATCCTAAACTAAATGCTTGTTGTAGAATAAAACCTCCAGGTCAAATGTAATTGATTATGTTTAATGTTATTTCCAACAAGCAATGCCACTTGACAAACCTACGTATTCATGCACTATACCAACCACAGATTGCAAGAAGACATAGACATTACCTTGGGTTTGGATTGCCTTTGACTAGTTTCTGTCCATACTTGCGCCAGCGATAACCATCATTTATAAAATCAACCTCACTAGGTGTCTGAACAATGCGGCGAGATTCACAGTAAGTCATTCTCACCGTATTATCATCCGCACACAGACTCACCCTCTTCCTGTAAACAAATTGTATTTTGCCATTTAACAGGGGTGCAAACTGGAAAAAGGCTATAAACTATAAAGAAATATTTCAAAAGCCATTGGAGGACAGATTACTGTTTCTTCAATCTCGGACTTCCTCCATTACCGTCACTATGTTGCAAATTGTGCACCTGAGAATCTGCAAATTCTGCATGGTTGGGGTTTGGAGTAGCAGTCCCGTCCTGTCTTGGGGTTACTGGTGGCTCAACAGGTTGACATATATCCGCAGGCACTACAGCAGCATCCTCAGCTAAAATGTCACATGTTATAAGATACAAATTTGTTAATTTCTTATGTATCCAAGACGAAAAGACTGAATTTTGACACAACAGAAAGCTCAAGATACCTTTTAATTTAGATGTGAGTGAAAGGTCTGTAACTTTAACTTGAACAGGTGAAACAACTGAAGATAATTGGGGATTATAAGGTCTAGGATGCTCATGTGTACCAATGTACTTGATATCTGTTAAAGGCCCGTCATGGGATCGCTCAACTTGTTTTTTAGCTCGACAATTAGAATACGTGCATTTGTAATAGCTTCTAATAAAGACATTTCCTTTAACAAGCTTCTGACCATATTTTCTCCAATTGTATCCATCATCTGTTGAAACCGGTGAAACGATTTCAGGCATAGAGCTCAATGGCTGTCCTCCGATGTCAAGGTGGTTTCTTCTTGGCTGCAACTTATATAAGGTTTTATCGGCTCGAGCAGTTAGAGCTACTATTTCTTGATCAGACGGAGAGGCAGAAAGGAAGGCATCCATACCTTGACCTGTATAGGGAACAAGTTGTTTCTTTTCTGAACCATCTTTTGAAGGTATTATGCATACTTGATTGAATTGTGAAACTCTTGTTTCACTTTCAACTTGCTGTTTCAGCAAAGGCACTGGTGTGTGGGTTTCACCATCACAGATCCGGCTCTGCTCCACCGAATCCAACTCTTTCTTTGGCGATAAACACGATCCATGATCGACACTCTGAGAGATATGGGTTGACTTTAACCCTTTTATCTCTTGTTTAACTACTACAGGTTTTGCTTCTTCACGAGCATCTGACGGATGTTGCTTCAGCTGATCTGTATCGTTTTCCAGCGTTTTAGGGACCTGGTCTAACCGCGGCTCATTAATCCCACCCACTGAGCTCACTTTTTGTTGGATAGTGGGCATCTCTTCTTTGAAGGTCTGAATGTCATTATCTTTCTGTTGGATAGTGGGTATCTCTTCTTTGAAGGTCTGAATGTCATTATCTTTCAGTGATACATCCGCATCCGTGTTTAAATGGGCACCATTTATTTTACTTGCAGGGGATATTAAGTTTTCCTTCTTCAAGCTTTCCACTTTCTCTAGTTCATTTGAAGAAGTGTCCACATGTGAGGCATGCGATATAATTTCTTGTTTGTTGGACTTTGAGTCAAGACCTTCAGTGCCTGGTTCCTCCTTTAGCTGCTGCAACTGTTCACAGATAATTCCATTTGCTGTACCCATCGCTCTATAAAACCATCAAATCAGGGGTAACCTTTACAATCAAATGCCTTAATGTGGATCTGAACAAAATCAAATGCTTTGTTAATAATCAAACGGGTGCAACTTTTGATGATAGAATTGAAATAAAAAAGAATATGACATAATACTTGAGAAAGAAATAATCTTGATGCTGACTGCAGTAGACAAAAACTTGCTGCATCCCATTACAACCCAACATATTGACCATAAGAATTAAACACCAAATAAAACCTAAAACAATTTCATGTACCACAATGTTTGGATTGTTCCATAGCTAAACATCTCATACTAAATTTCCAACACAAATGAGATACAATGGTAACTTTGCTTAAGTGGAAAACGAGATTTTTGTGAAGAGGATACATGACAGAAGCCGCAGTTCGAGTCACAGAAACAACTTTTTAGAAAAGTACAAAGTAATGCTACACACAATAAGCCTAAATTGAACCCCTCCACAACGAGATGCATATATTTCCATACACCGGATCATCACTTTAAGCAAACGCCTTATTCGGGAGTAAAAAGCACTGGCTTATGAAATGTTCAAGCAGGAGGCAACCTCCAAAATAAACAAAACAAAACAAAAACAAGATCTTTGACCTAGTAACTATAAGTACGAAAAATCTTCAAGGAAGTGATCATATTCTGTGCTAACTTCAAGGTAGTCATTGAAATTACAAGCATACAACATGCTCAGACAAACAACAACCTTAAAACCACATTGAACCCTTAACTCTCCAACCACCCTGTCTTGAGATGAACGCTATCGGGAACATGAAAAGTGACAATCAAAGTTTTAAAATACGAATGAAAAAATATAAACGTGATAATTCTTACGAAATTTGAATGCTGACAAATCAAGAGCTACAAAACCCTTACCCCTGAAATTAACTCACAAGCATCAACATAGGTAAGCAAACCTAATATCTCCACAAATGAAAAAGTGAACTAGTGGTAAAAAATGTTATCTCGTAAAATTTCCGGTGTCAACAGAAATACGTAAGAAAACAAAAAAAAAAAAAAAAAAAAAAAAACTAACCTTACAATCCACTATTATTCATATCAACAACTCCTGAATAACACTGCTCAGCAAATGTCTTCCCTGAAAGCATTTGATCAGTTAAAAAAGGTAAAAAAAAAAATTAAAAAAGCATTTGATCGACATCCAAGCTTTCTCTTCCGATTTCGTCAGTAATAGAATCACAAAAAAAAAAGATAATTCCTCAGTAATTCCAGGATTTTTAAGCAGAAAATGCACTATCAGTCATATATAATCAATAAACCCAGGGGAACAAAATTAAATCAGCATCTTACCTTGAATTTCAATAGCTGGAACAGCGAGTAAAAGGGAAAGACGGAATCAGAGCCGTATAGTGATATGCCGGCAACAAATAACGCTTATAATAAAAAAACAAAAAAAAAACAGGGATTATGGAAAAGAGAATTTGTAGAAAGAGCGGACGGAGAAGAGCATCAAAAACTGAAAAGGGGTTAGTAACGTAGGTCGGATTTTACCTTTGGAAAATTACAATTTAGCTCAATTTATTTCCCAAGTCCGCCACCTCTTCTTCAACTACTTTACTCGTTCACTTTAGTTTAGTATTACTGTATTAGTATGCTGATTGTGTTGTTTTTATTTTTTATTTTTATTTTCCTCTTGAAGAAGATTAAAATACTACGGAAAATGTTTTTTTTTTATTTTTATATTTATTTTAGAAACACACTCCAAGAAATGTTTAGATTATTAATTTATTACTTACTACCTTCTTTTTAATTTATAAGTTCACTTTTAGTTTTGTCCTATAATATAAGTCATTTATGTATCACCAATATAATACTCCCTCCGTTTTTATATATATGTCGCAGAGAGAAGAATTACACAAATTAAGAAAATAATTAATATGTGTATTGGAAATGTATTTTTTTATTGGAGATGTAAATGTTTTGTTGGTAAAGGAGTTTTTTGTATTGGAATTGTGTTTTTTTTATTGGAGATGTAAATATTTTATTGGTAAAGGAGGAAAAAATAATAAATGCTGCATTGGAAATGTAAAATGACAGATAAATAAAAAAATGACAAAAACTGAAATGTGACAGATAAAAAAAAACGGAGGGAGTATTTACTAGTACTATTTTCTCTATCTTATTCCTAATTTATTATCAATCTAACAACTTTTCATTACTTAACAACTATTGTATTAATGATAGTCAAGGTGCATTTTAGACATTAACCATCAAATTTATGACATTCAACCACTTTTTTAATCTGTGTGAAAATATCTAGGATGACTTATATTTTTTAAACGGATTCAGTACATAGAGAAGACCATTAAGGCTCCATGTTTGTTTTGGGTTGAAGTTTTTTTTGAGTTGTTTTAGATACTAGTGGATAATAAAATATAATAAAAATTATTGAAGTAATGATTAAAATTTTAAGATGTTTTTTAGAAATTTATGTAGATAAAAAAATGATTGGTGAGAGAAATTAAAATAAAATAGTATACTAAATAAAATAATGGTAAAAAAAAGTAATAAAAATGATGAGGATGATTTAATATTATTTTATTTATAGTTAAAGAAATGATTGATAAGAGAATTGTAAATAATGATTGATGAAGTGAAAGTGTGAAACACAAGTAATTTTTATTTTTTAAATAAGGAACAAAACATTTCATTGCACCAAATAAGTATTATAAGCAAACCCGCATACGAAACATGAGAATTCCATATAAACATTTATGGACGCAGGAACGACCCCCGTTTTTTTTGGGTTTAAGATCAAGTCCATGAATTGGGCCTTTTAGTTGGACTTGTTTTTTTTTTTCTTTTTTTTTTCTTTTTTTTTGAAAAGACATTTTTTTAAAAAAAATATACTTATTGTTAGATATTTTTCCTAAAATAAATATTTTGGTTATTGTTTGCATACGAGTTGTCGTATAAATTAATGTTATCGCAACAAAACGGGGTTCGACCTGCCCGGTCAGGTCGCGGTGGGTCGAGGGGGCAACGCTCCCGAAACCTAAACCAATGCATGCATCAGTTCATGAAAGGATATGCATTTTCAGATACATGCATTTTTAGAACTTACCCTTTCGTGTAAGGGTTGCATGCTTTCATCCGGTGAACAGCGACAACTCTACCCTTTCGTGCAAGAAGTACCTCTATTCATTTATGGGGTACTTGCAACCTATAAAAGGCATAAGTATGCAGACGGAAATTCATAAGTTTGACAACATCATCAGAGAGTGTTCTCGGGTTTGATTCAAACAAGTCACTGTTTGAATCAAACACCCTCATTGTATCCTGAAAGAGATTTTCATTTGATCCCTTAGTGACAAATCGTATGGGACGAAACATCTCTTAAAATACAACGTTATTAACGTGCTTTAGAGTTTCTAATTCTCTGTCAAATCCTAAGTACTACATTTTTTCCAACACTTATCGCGTTTTTAACATCCGTAAATGCAAAAAATTAATAAAACTTGTTTGTATGTCTTTTTTTTTGGGCCAAGTAAATTTTTTTATTATGACCTTTATCGATTGGAGTAAAAAAAAATTACGCCTTTATCAAAAGAAAATTTAACATATTATATTAGATTGGATCGAATTAAATCCATACGATTTTTTTTTTTTTTTAGCGAAACATGTACCGTTGGGCCTTCCGACACCGTTGGGCTTAAGACCCGGGTCTCGCTGGCCTCACTATAGGGCCGGCCTTGGCGGTTAGGTTGTTTTGGCCTCCATGGGGCTTTCATCTTTGTCAAAGCGCTCCGAGGAGCCTTTGCTTTGACGGCCAATTCGGTTTTTTATTCTGTGTAATTTGGTAGCTTAGTTCTTTATGTTTTTATGTTTGCCTGGATTTGTTCCGGTTTTTGCTTGGCATTCTCCAGCTTTGTGTATCTGTACTTTCCAGCGTTAATAAAATCTTTTGTCTTTCCGGGGAAAAAAAACAATACTCTATTAACAAACAAATGCGCAAGGACATTCTCTCAAACAATCGAGACCGATGTAGCCCAAAGCCGATAGATATTGTGTTTGGTTCAGCACTCAGTTGGATACAGTTAAGGGCATCGCTCTCCAAAACCAAAGATCGGTAACCTAGCTGCTTCGTGTACTGCAACCCCCCACAAAATAACAGTCAATTCCACGGCCTCCACAAAATATAAGGAGTCGGAGAATTCTGATATAGCATGTAAGACTCGTCTATCATGGTCCTAGAAAATCAACTCAATTGCCTTACATTGATCATCTAGCACTGCAACATCCATATTATATTTGATCGTTACATAGGGTGGGGTTCTCCATACCGTTTGTTCAGGGATGGATCAGCATGGGCGCCATTTGAACGCAACGCCAACATAAATCCCTCAGCCTCTGCGTGAAACGAAGAAAACCCGTTCATAAAATCCAAGCATATCGAGCCTTCCACATCATCAAAATTAAGGTACCAAGGTAGGACATTCGAGCCTTCCACATCATCAAAGCTAACCTACCCTTAAAGTTCGTACTCGAATAAAGACCATTGATAATAACCTCGTCATTCAACCGAGACCCAACTTCCAGTGGAACTAAAGAGTGGAAAAGCATATAACTCAAAGTTTCATCCTCCCTTCCTCAATGACCACAAGTTGTCCCTTCGACATTGCGATTAGTGAGATTGCAATTGGTTGAGAGACAATCATGTAAACACCACCGGACGAAATGCTTGATACGTTCTTTAGCCGATAATCTCCATGCCTAACGCTAAATCCAATCCGACCCCTCAGAGGATGACATACCATCAAACCCAATATCCAAGGACGGAGCGAGGAATTTTTGGTCGGGTGGGCTGATTTTTTTTTTTTTTTCAATATTATTTATACGACATAATTTTTTTTTACTTCCCGCACCACACGACTAACGTTAAAACGAGTGTCAATTCAGTGGATTTGACGGTACTCACCAGTACACTTTACTATAATGTCAATGCCATCACCGACGCTATTTTTTTAACGTCATGCACCTCAGACGTTATTTTCATGAAAAACAATCGCGGTGTTTAAAATAATTTTTGAGTGTTTGAAATAATTGTGTTGCCGGAAGTAAAAGCGTGGTGTCAATAAAATCTTTTTTGTGCTTAAAGCCCCAAGTATCCGTAACCCACTGACCCGACTAATCCGGAGTTCGGCTCGGATCGTGGCTACGGAGTAATACACAGAGGTAAGACCTAGCCAATAGAATCTTTTTTTTGTTAAAGGAGTATATTTTAGTGCCTCAGGTCTGATATAACCTTCGATTTACAGCACTGGGGCTTAATATCTTTATTAAAATTGGTAAGAATTAATTTTATTGGGAAAATTGAAATTCATACGTGTAAGAACATTTTGTACGTCATTCTATATTCAATGGAGATTCTGTACAAATTTTTTTCAATGCATGTAGACAAAGATAAAAAGACTTTCATTACATTATGAAACCAATACAATTTATACAAAATATTACAGAGGCTTCAATCAACCAAAAAGCATATACCACACCTATCCACTATCCATCTCTACAAAAAATGACGGGGGGGCTAAAATGCAGTCAAATTCAATATTAGATGCTATTCCACCATCTTGATACAGTTCAGCTCCTTTTTCTTGCAAGGCATGAGCAAGATTCCAGACAGAGTTGGGCAACAGCAAAAGAAGATAAGCCTAGTCCTCTTCATCTCCATACACAGATTAATTTCATGATGATCACAACACCAACACAGAGCATGTTGAGCAATTGAAGACCTGCAAAATCATGTTGATCCCCATATATCCAAAACTCACATTTTAAGCCCAATTTACACAGACAAGCAATTGGAAATGAGAACAATGCTTTTGCTACAATGTTTTATAAAAAAAAAAAACAATACATGCCAACAATTTTCTTAATAAATCAAGATATATATATAGTAGTATTTCACAAAAATAGTCTAACAAGACTAAAAAATATGAGCCACAAATGGATAGTCTTTTCTTCAAAAGAATAAAGAAAAAACTTGAAAGACAAGGAGGGCTCAATCTAAATATAGCTTATGAATATGTTAAGTGCTGCTGGATAATAATGCATGCAGCACTAGACCGTCCATAAGCACAAGGGACATTACAAATTGAAAGTCATAATTATATAAAGGAATAAGCCTCAGAATTGCAGAGTGTATCAGCAAGGCCAAAAGGCCATTCAGTCCCGAAAGATGGTTTGGTGTGTATGATTTCTTCATAGGCAAATTCAAGAAAATAATTACAAGGAAAAATTGTGAGAAAATAACAAATGAAGGAAAAAGTGGGAATGTTTTTCTCATGGCCAGTCCCAAATGGTAAAAGCAGAGATTCTGCTACCCAAGGCAATGGAATATGAGAACCAGCACCCCTCGGAAAGATCAAGTCTCTCAACAAGGAATGCTGTTAATTTTTGACGATTTACAATAGGATTATACAAGCACAGGAAAAAGCCCGCCCCTAATTAATATAAATCGTCAGAAACGAAAAGAAAATAACCGAAATTTGAAGAAAAACGAAGAATTGTTTGACAAAATTGACCAGGACAAGATGCAATCCTAACAAAAAAAACCAGATAAAATCATTTGTGAAATTAAATCATAAACATGTTAAAATACATTATCTTCTGTATAACCACATCTGAAGCGTCAAGTCTGAAATCATATCCAAAGCTGCACAAAGTAGACATAAAGGTTACCCAACAAGAATAACAAATCTGGAATGAAGTGCACTACTATCAACTCTAAATGGGATCTAGAAGCGATTTATAACAGAAAAGATAATGTGTTTTACGATGCAAAAGAAAACAATGCAGCTAAAAAGGTTAAAACAAAACTAGTATTTAAAGATGTCAGTAAGAATAAGCCTCAGAATTGCAGAGTGTGTAATCAAGGCCAGAAGACCATTCAGTCCCGAAAGATGGTATTTGGTGTGTGAGATCTCATCATAGGCGAATCCAGGAAAATAATTACAATTCAAAACTCAAAACAAACTTTTCACGTAAAAATCCAGGCAGAAGCAATCAAGAAAAAGGAATGTTTTTCTCATGGCCAGTCCCAAATGGTAAAAGCAGAGACTCTGCTACCCAAGGCAATGGAATATGACAACCAGCAACTGTCGGAAAGATCAAGTCTCTCAACAAGAGTCGCTATTGATTTTCGACGATTTACACTAGGGTTATACAAGCACATGAAAAGCTCGCCCCTAATTAAATGAAACCGTCGATAAAACAAATATCTGATAAAATCGATTGATCACCGATAGCAGGATAAGAATTCAGATGCACTCTAAACAATACGAAACAAAAACGAGATTGAATCAATTGTGACTTTTGATGATAAACAGATAAAAAGACGATGATAATTCTCACCAAAACGAATCCTGATCTTCAAAACACAAGGGCAAAAACCATATCCGAAGCGTATACTGAGCAGAAGAGACAAGGATTGAGAGACTTGGTTATGGACAGTGGTAGAGCCATGGAATTTATAGGGATTAGAAGGCGGCAGCCACCGACTGCCAAACCCTAGCTGTTGAATTCGTATAAAAGCCCTAATATGACCCGGGCCGGGCTGGGCCGGAACGGCCTGCTCCGTATGATCAAATGCTAAACCACAAAGTCTTGTTAACGCATTACTACATCAAAATCAAAATTGAAAGGGGTGTGAAGGTTCAATTTTGGTTTATAATAAAGAGCTCGTTTTCTAAAATTAAAAAAAAAAATCAAAATAGAAAGGGAGAAATACAGCCGAATCGAGTCGAATCAACTAGGATCAAGTATTTGAGTTTGTTTCTACTCCCTTCGTTTTTATATATCTGTCACAGAGAGAAGAATCACACAGATTAAGAAAGTAATTAATATATGTATTGGAAATGTATTTTCTTATTGGAGATGTAAATATTTTGTTGGTAAAGGAGTTTTTAGTATTGGAATTGTGTTTTTTTTTATTGGAGATGTAAATGTTTTGTTGGTAAAGGAGGAAAAAATAATAAATGTTGCATTGAAAATATGAAATGACAGATAAATAAAAAAAATGATAACTGAAATGTGACAGATAAAAAAAACAGAAGGAGTATTTAGTATAAAACTTATTTCTTTGATAAACAAACTATAATTTATTTTTCTCTGCTTGTTACTCTATAGTTCGAGCTTAAGTCAAACTCAAATGAACTAAGATATATCTTCTGAACGTAAAATGACGTGTAAGTTGAATGTGCTTTTTTTTTTAATTTTTTCCAAAAGATAAGTTTTATACCAAACCAGTTATTTTTACGACCATAATTTGCCCAACGGATTCTTCATACATGTAAAACTAAAACTTGTTAAAACTAAAGCAATTAGAGTATAACTAAAACTAACGAATGACAACAGATATCAAATACGTTTACTTTATAACTGTTACATTGTTAGAAAAGAAATCACAAGAGACGTTTCCATATATTGTATAAATGTTTTGTGTTGATATGGCTTATAATTATTAAGGGAAATCAGTTATTACGGCTGTTTTGGAAATGGAGTTGTGAAAAAAGGGTTGACTACAATTTCCCACATTTTTGTATTTAAAAAAAAAAAGAAAATTGTTTAAGAAATCCTAAATCAAACTTTTCCCCTAATTCCCTTCATTTGTGGTTGATTTCCTAATTATCCCTTATCCCTAACCAAACACCCCAACTTCCCCATCCTGACTTCATAAACCGACTGATTTCCCCCTTCTCCATACCTTCTCCATAAAACTGCTTCTTCCTCTTCCCTGTTCGAAGCCCCTTAACTGCTTCTTCTTCATAGCCGTTCGAAGCCCCTTCTCCCCTTCATTTTTCATTCACACAGCCGGAGATTACCAAACCCCGAAAGAAGTCATACAAACTGATTTCCCCTTTCTTTATCAATTTTATCAACCCATTTCACAGTAATCAACCCCTTTCCAATCCCAATCAGAGGTGATAGCTTATCTTGCCGGAAATTGGGTAAGGGAAGAAGAAAGAAAACCGAAAGAAGAAAGAAGAAGGGAAGACAAGTTCGCATTAATTCTGAAAACTGAAAATTTTGTGCCCAATTTCGAATTCGAAATTTCAAACCTGAATTCTACTCGACAAGGTACATTCACCAAATATGATTGATCACTCTCTCATCTTTTGCATTTCCCCGCATAATTATCATTTTCATTGGCATTCATGCTTGTGATTTTTGTTTGATGGTTTTGTGCTTTGTTCATGATTTTCATTTATCATCACTTTCTGTGTTTGGTTGTGATTCTTGCTGTTGTATTCGTTAAAATCACCTCTTTTTGCGTCTTGTTTAGATAGGCATTTTCGTTTTATGAGGTTGTGGGTATTCAATTAGTTGAAGGACGATGAGGTTGTGGGTATTCAATTAGTTGTAGATTGTTTGTTGGATTGTAGATGCATTTTGAATTTTTATTGTTAAATGTGTGTTTATTATTATTGCAATTGATGAGTTTCACCATTTTGATTGTTGTAGTTTATCGGCTGAATAATATATATAATGGAGCTTGCTTATAAACTCACCCCAAAAGCCCGTACAAGAAAATGTGAAATTTGCAACCGCAGTCTCATGAAAATTGTTTCAACGGTCTACAAAAAATTAGATGACATTCATAAAGAATTATTTGAACAGAGTGCTTTCGGTAGCTTATTAGATGTGAGAGAGATTCAAGCAAAGCAATTAGTTCATCATTTGTTGATGAGAGTGTTGATTTACAAAGATAATGAAAATGAGAGGAAAAGGAAAAGAAAAAGGGAAGGGGAAAAGGAAAGGTAATTGAAACGGAAAATGATGAATTAACTGATGATGGTGTTTGGTTTAAGGTCGGTGGTAAGGCGTTGAGATTTGGGATCGAAGAATTTGCTCTAGTTACTGGATTTATGATCGGTAGTGATAGTCATTACGACAAGACGAAAGGTAAAGAGAGTCGTCTTGTGACTCGATATTTTGCAAATATGAAGACGATAAATAGGAAGGAGTTGATGAATGTATTTGTTGGTAGAGTAGACAATGAAACGGATCGTTATAAGTTAGGTTTGATAGTTATTTTAGCATATGTTTTGTTGGGGGCGGAGGAGTGCAGAACAATGGAATGGTGGTGGTTCGAGTTGGTGGATGATTTGAAATCATTCAACCGATATCCTTGGGGGAGTTTGGCTTATCATAGCACAGTATGAATCTTCAAACGGGACATGTCGGCATGGTTTAGTGACGACGTGGAGAAAATACAATATTCATTGTATGGGTTTCCCTTGGCTATAATGGTATGCATTCGTTTGTTCTAATTTGTATTTGAGATAATTGTATTTGTCCTTAGATGTTTATAGTTTATGTGAAATATATATATAAAAAACTATGTTTTATTTGCTTTAGGTATGGGCTTTTGAAGCCATTCCATGCGTGGGCAAGCTTTGTAAGTTAATAAACAAAAAAGCTATCCTCGTATGCAAAAATGGGAATTGAAAAAGAGTCTTTCATCGTCCAACTTGGAATTTACATTGCAAGGAAGAAAGGTTTAGTGGTTTTTTGTTTTATTTATTTCATTATATTTTTTTTGAAATTGTAGGTTGACGTTTTAAAATTAATTAAGCTGATGTCAATGCAGTTGGAGATACATCCGAAGCTGCGTCCCACTGAACTTGAAAGACAACGATTATCGTACCTGAATTTCAGTGAAGAAGAGGACGATTCACCTGATTTCATTGTGGATGATGACTCGGAGTTTGATGAGCCAAACAACTCCGACCAAGTTGGAATAGATTATGAAAAGATCAAAGAAATGATAAGAGTTGTGGTGAAAGAAGAGAACCGAGAAATATCTGCTGCTATTGAAAAACTTCATAGTAAATTGGATTTCTTGGTCGCTCAATCTAGTAATCCAAGAAATGATGAAAATGAAGAGATTGTACAATCGATGGAGGCAATGATGTGACGATGGAGGAGTGTGATGAAGAGACGATTGTTTCGAAAAAAAGAAAATTAGATGAGGTGGATGGCAAGAAAGAAGAACCGAGTGAGGGTATAAATATTGTTTAAAAAATTCAATATTTTCAGTTTTTACTTTAAAGTTAATTATTATTAATTATATACGTTGTCAATTTGTTGTGTAGGGAGGCCGATGAAGGATAAAGGGAAAGATCTGAAAAGTGAACGGGAAGAAGTTGTTTACATTCCCGATGCGTTACCTCTTAAAATTCGGAGGGGAGAAAAAGAAATCACCGGAAAAGGAAGTTGTGAGAGGAAGCCATCTGTTTTGAAAGGCGGAAAATTAGAAAATGTGGATTGTTTTGATCCTTACCGAGAAGCAGATCCCGTTGTGATGGATTACGTGGAAAATGTTCTAAAATCGGTTGATGACAGGTATTAAATTCGTATGGTTCAAGTATTTTTGTATATATTTTATTTTTGCGTAATAACTATAAGTTTTTACAATCTCATTTTGGATTTAGTGTTGATGTGAGGCTTCTTGATGAAGAAGTAAAAGCTTTTGAACCGAAAAAAGTTGTTGAAGGTGGATGGTTGCAATCAAGTGTAAGTCCACTTTGATTTCACTTACGTGGTTTATGAATGTGTAGTTATTCAATGCTTCAAACAATTTGTTTGCATGTTAATACAGGTAATGAATACGTCATTGTGTCAAATCCGGCGTCGTATGATAGTGTATCCGCATTTATTTGAGGAAGGTGCTGGTGTACTTGATACGTATTTCACAAAGTTTATACATGCTGAGTATGAAAAAGGAATCTCAAAGAAGTTGAAGGATCATAAGTTTTCAAAAGCGTTGATGAAGTATTTGAATGGTGATAATCCTAGTTATGGGAAACCGTGGTCTGTGCTTAAAACTTTATATGTGCCTGCAATTGAGAGTGATCATTTCATGTTGTTGCGAATTGATATCGAAAAAGGACAAATTTTGGTGTATGATAGCATGCCATCACATGTGCGAAAGGGAGTGCTAAATAAGTTCTTGACACCGTTTCAAGTTGTTATTCCGAGTATGTTAAAGAGATTTGTAGCTGGGTACGAGAACTACAGTTTAAAGAAGCTTATTGTTGAGAAGGTGGAAGGTTTGCCTATTCAAGACAACGGGTATGTTGTTACCAAATACTAAGCATCGGTTATTATTATGTTTGAGTATTTTGTTAAATTGTTTGATTTAATTACTAACTCTCTTTTTGATACTTTTGGTAGGAATGACTGTGGAATGTTTGTCCTAAAATACGTGGAGTTCTTGACGGGCAAATTGGATGTATGTTCCATGCAAGTTAACAAGATGAAATATTGGAGGAAGAAGTTGGTCGGTGAACTCCTTGCTTGGGATTTCGATCCATGATCATTTTTAAACTTGAATGTGATTGTACTTGAATTTGATGGGTGTTAAACTTGAATTTGATTGTACTTGAATTTGATGGGTGTTAAACTTGAATTTGATGGATGTTAAAGCTAATTAACATGGTACCATACGTATCAACAGAATGTTACAATCCTACAAATTGTTCTCTGTAAAAACAAGTAGTAGTGTGTTTTAAGTGTGAAACTAACTTCAACTTGTTTTTTGTTACAGAAAGTTATAAATTTGGTGAATGATTAGCTTAAAAAACAAAAAGTAACCATATCCAAGGTTTACGTACAAACACAAACAAATCAACCATTACAAGTTTACAACAAAACCCATGGATAATAAGTTTACGGAATACGGACCATAACTCAAATTCATGTCTACGTTACACATTAGCAAATAATTACACCTTCGAGTCCGAAGAGTCGACTTCATTTCCACACGAATCATAGTAATACCTATATTGTGCGGGCCTTTGCCTTTCAAACTTCTTCTTCCTCTTCCATTTCAATTGCAATTTTTCTCATCAGTTCCTCAAAATCCTCCATTTCCTTAATCCTTTCGTATTGTTTACGAAGAATATCTTCAAGTTCCTTAATCTCTTTCATCATCTCTTCATATTCTTGTCGTTGAAGATCTTCAATCTCCTCAATACTCAAATACACCATTCTCATCATTCTTAGCCACCAATCCTTCATCCAAACCAATTATACTATTACTATAATTATCGACAAATAAAAAAATAAAAAAATATCACTTAAGAAATTAATTAGCACATAACAAAAGAAAGAAATAACCATCATCTATTCATTTCCAACTCATACACAAGTCAAGGATTACAACAACCTAAGATTTTGCAGGAATAGATGAAAAATGACATCAATACCCCCCATAACAATTGAGGTTCATAAATAGGATAATAATTTACAAATTACAACAATGCCTTTGTTCAAATCATGATAATATATGCACTAAAGAGGAAAATTCCCTTTGTAGAAAAGTACTTATGAATGTGATGGCATAAACTCACAGTACTCAAATATGCTGCCAGTTTTCGTGCCATGAGTGAAGGGCATGAGTTATTGAGTTCCATAAAAACAAAATTACCATAAAAAAAACAGGATTTTGATTCCAAAGAGAGATGGCCCAACAACATATTTCACATATTTCCCCACAAGAACAAACACCCGGACATACCGTTAAAAACAATGAAGAGAAAAAAACGCAGCAAGAGTAAAACGCAGAACAATCGCACCAAGACAGAGAACAAACACCCAGACATACCCAAATATCAATTAAGAGCTGCAGAATCACCTAGGGGGCGCTGGTGTTGGGAGGGGAGGAGAGGCTGATTTTGGCGCTGGTTTGGGAGGGCAGGAGAGGCTGATTTTGGCGCGCTGAAGAAGGAGAACGACAAAATTAGGGTTTTGGTTTTTTTGGGGGGTGTGTGATGCTTTATATAGGGTGCCAAGAACGAGCTCAATTATCAGACGAATCGAGTTCAGTCTTGTCATAACGTCTCGAAATGAATGAATCATATCACGTTCGATTGACTCGGATTACCGTAATCGCCTTAATCGAGCACCGATTTAACGTGGGAGATGAAGTGTAATTGCCTTAATCAATCAAGATCACAGTAATAGCCTCGATCAAACCTCGATCTATCGTCTTATTAGTGTGATCCGAGTTGATCAATCATAATAAGATGATAGAACGAGGTTCGATCAAGGCGATTCTTGTGATTAGGGTTGATTACACATAATAAGATGTTAGATCAAGGTTCGATCAAGACGATTACTGTGATCAAGGTTGATTACGCATAATAAGATGTTAGATCGAGGTTCGATCAAGGCGATTCTTGTGATTAGGGTTGATTAGACATAATAAGATGTTAGATCGAGGTTCGATCAAGGCGATTCCTGTGATCAAAGTTGATTACGCATAATAAGATGTTAGATCGAGGTTCGATCAAGGCGATTCTTGTGATCAAGGTACATTACACATAATAAGATGTTAGATCGAGGTTCGATCAAGGCGATTCTTGTGATCAAGGTTGATTACGTATAATAAGATGTTAGATCGAGGTTCGATCAAGGCGATTCTGATGATTAGGGTTGATTAGACATAATAAGATGTTAGATCGAGGTCCGATCATATCAATTACTGTGATCAAAGTTGATTACGCATAATAAGATGTTAGATCGAGGTCCGATCAAGGCGATTACTGTGATCAAGGTTGATTACGATAATAAGATGTTAGATCGAGGTTCGATCAAGGCGATTCTTGTGATCAAGGTACATTACACATAATAAGATGTTAGATCGAGGTTCGATCAAGGCGATTACTGTGATCAAGGTTGATTACGCATAATAAGATGTTAGATCGAGGTTCGATCAAGGCGATTCTTGTGATCAAGGTTGATTACGCATAATAAGATGTTAGATCGAGGTTCGATCAAGGCGATTCTTGTGATTAGGGTTGATTAGACATAATAAGATGTTAGATCGAGGTCCGATCATATCGATTCCTGTGATCAAAGTTGATTACGCATAATAAGATGTTAGATCGAGGTCCGATCAAGGCGATTACAGTGATTAGGGTTGATTAGACATAATAAGATGTTAGATCGAGGTCCGATCATATCAATTCCTGTGATCAAAGTTGATTACGCATAATAAGATGTTAGATCGAGGTCCGATCAAGGCGATTACTGTGATCAAGGTTGATTACGCATAATAAGATGTTAGATCGAGGTTCGATCAAGGCGATTACTGTGATCAAGGTACATTACACATAATAAGATGTTAGATCGAGGTTCGATCAAGGCGATTCTTGTGATCAAGGTTGATTACGCATAATAAGATGTTAGATCGAGGTTCGATCAAGGCGATTACTGTGATCAAGGTTGATTACGCATAATAAGATGTTAGATCGAGGTTCGATCAAGGCGATTCTTGTGATTAGGGTTGATTAGACATAATAAGATGTTAGATCGAGGTCCGATCATATCGATTACTGTGATCAAAGTTGATTACGCATAATAAGATGTTAGATCGAGGTCCGATCAAGGCGATTACTGTGATCAAGGTTGATTACGCATAATAAGATGTTAGATCGAGGTCCGATCAAGGCGATTCCTGTGATCAAGGTTGATTACGCATAATAAGATGTTAGATCGAGGTTCGATCAAGGCGATTCCTGTGATCAAGGTACATTACACATAATAAGATGTTAGATCGAGGTTCGATCAAGGCGATTCTTGTGATTAGGGTTGATTACACATAATAAGATGTTAGATCGAGGTTCGATCAAGACGATTCTTGTGATCAAGGTACATTAAACATAATAAGATGTTAGATCGAGGTTCGATCAAGGCGATTCTTGTGATTAGGGTTGATTACGCATAATAAGATGTTAGATCGAGGTTCGATTAAGGCGATTCCTGTGATCGAGGTTGATTACGCATAATAAGATGTTAGATCGAGGTTTGATCAAGGCGATTCCTGTGATCGGGGTTGATTACACATAATAAGATGTTAGATCGAGGTCCGATCAAGGCGATTACTGTGATCAAGGTACATTACACATAATAAGATGATAGAACGAGGTTCGATCAAGGTTGATTACACATATTAGTACCAAAGTTCGTTTAATTAATTCTTCGATCATAGTAAATACACAAAAGTCATACACATTTTAATGCCAAATCTCGTTTAGTTAATTACTTGAACATAATAAATACACAAAAGTCATAATTTTAATGCCTAACCAAAAGCCATGTACATCAATACACATTAACAAGACATCATCTTCCATTTTGAAGCAAAACAATCGCAACTGCCGCAACATCCTTCATAATCACTTGAACATCTGTCTTTCACACTATAAATTTTTAACCTTCAAAAGAAAGAAAGAAAGAAATACATTTACCTAAGGGAATCACGTCAAAATAGGAGTAGCATCTTTTTTCTTGCGTTTTGTTGCTTTCACCGTCTTTGGCGCATCTCCGGCAGATGGGATTCTCTTATTAGATTTAGGACGCCCGCTTTGTCGCTTCTCCAACAACGGCGGCAACACCTTCATGGCAAGCACATCATCAGGAAATTCACAATCCGCTACATTTGGCAAGGGTAACACACTTTTGGAATAAGCCTGTCTCCAACATTCGGTGCCAAAATACCAACTGCAATACTCGTATGCGTGCCTACTCTTGTTCTTAGTCACAGCTACTGCATGGTCACATGGAATCCGATCTAAATCAAATTTCTTACATGTACATGTCCGTTTGACTAAATCCACAATGTAATTCATCATCGCATCCAAGTCAAGTACATCATATCTTTCTTGGACAATTAGACTAACAGTAAACTTCGAAACAAACTTGTATTTATTATTCACTAATGCTTGAATTTTTGGAGTGAGAGGAGTTGAACACATCGCAGCTTCCGAACTTCTTTTAGCAAACCATATTTGCAATACATCCCGAATATATTTAAGCAACCCAACTATAGAAAACTCACGCGCACGCCTTAGCTTACTGTTCAATGACTCGGCATTGTTCGTTGTCATTATATTATAACGTTCTCCCGGAAAATGAGCTCTAGACCATAAAGGGAACGATGCTTCATCCAAATACACAGCAATATCCTTAGTCGGATCAGGATTCTCGGACTTCTCAGCATCCCTACATTTCTTACATAGCGCTTCGAACTTCAATTTAAATGATCGTTCGGTATATGCATGTGCAGCTTTAATAAAAAGACCCGTTAAACCGCGTCTTGGATAATGAGTCCTCAAGTTTTTTTGCATGTGATAGATACAATGTCCATGATGCGCTTGCTTGTACACTTCTTTAAATCCATGCGTAATACTTTCAGCCCGATCGGAAAGTATCACTAAATCCTTGGTGTCACCTGTAATGCGTTTTAATCTTTGAAAGAACCATGTCCAAGATAAATTGTTTTCGGAATCAACAATAGCCCATGCAAGCGGAAATATTTGATAATTACCATCTTGACATGTTGCAATAAGTAAAGTCCCTTTGTAAATAGATTTTAAATGCGTACCGTCCACGTAAATTACTGGCCGCATTGATGATTGAAAACCATGTATACTTGCACCAAGTGCCATAAAACAATACTTGAATCTATGGTCCCCAACGGTGTGAATGTCTGTCACTGTGTCGGGGTTTGTCTTCTTCAATCTTTGAAAAAACTTTGGCAACTTACCGAAACTTTTGTGTGGATCGCCCCAGATTAATCCAATTGCATAATTTCTAGCTGAGATAGCCTTGGGATAAGATATCTCGCATTTAAACTCTCGATTAAAATTTGCGATGATATCATTTGCGGTGAAAACACATTCGGCACGTACATAGTTCGGAGAATAATACCTTCCAATTAGCTTGTACGAAGCATGTCTATGATCCTTTCGATGGACAATAGGTAAGCAAGTATGCTTACTCGCATACCTTTGCACTTCAAAGCATTTAGATGTATCGACCCTAGTTGCCCTCAAACGCCAATTACATTCTTTCGAGGCACACACCACTACATAAACCATGGTATTGGTAGTCCGAACATCAAACTCGAAATGGAACTTCACAGCCAACATCTCAACTTTATATTTCAACAAACCTTTTTTGGCAAAACGGTCATTCACAAGAATGTCTTCATTATCGGGAATGCTCACTATTGTTTCTTCATCAAGACCAATATCATGTTGGATTACATTACGGTTACAATCAACTCCGATAAATGTATCCATGTTTGGGGATTCTCGATCATCACCCGTAAAAGTATCATCGACCGACAAACCTTCATCCTTCTCATTTAAATTACCATCATCAACATTCAATGTACGTGGCGAGGCCGTTTCTACAAAACAATCATCACCCAAGATGTCCAATAGAGGATCTTGCAAAAAATTGTTCAAACATGTCTCTTCAATGGGTACACTTGAAAGTACACTTTGACTAACAATATTATCATCGAATGTGCATTGACTTACCGTTTTTAAATGCGTCTCTTCCAGATATGGTTCTTTTAAATGCATCTCTTCAAGATATGGTTCTTCAATGGGTACACTTGTTAGGGCACTTTGACTAACATTATTATCCTCCCATGTATCTTGACTTACTATGTTCAAAGGTGCCTCTTCAACATATTCTTCTTCATTCACAATAACATCATCACGGTTTCTTGCTTCAATTTCAATATACATGTCAGCTTCTTTTCTTTTCAAAGATACTAATAAAGCATCTTTCCTGGGATCATAAACCAACAAGAAATGTCTCAACTGCTTATCACAAGTAATTACCATCGGCAAAGCTTTACCTATGGGGGCCATCCATTTCATCTCAAAATCATAAATACTTGTGTCAATTCCCAATTCAACTCTCAATTTTTCACACAACTCACCATATGAAATATTTTTTTTCACAAATACGGTCGTCGACCGTTTTTCTACTTCATGATTCACAAATGACCATGACCAAACACCATCCATATTCTCCTCAAACCCAACCGGATAACACACAATAAACCAAGCTTCATCTTCATCAACCATGGCACATCTATAATTCAAATTAATAGTCATCAGTATTCATCATTAACATTAAATTTGTCATATCCAAGAGTGTCTAAAACCATTATAAAGAGATGCAACAATAAGTTCGAATTTAAGAAACAGGTTCTAAGTATCTTTATACTACAAAACAAGTTTATGTCTTTCAAAAAAAAAAAACCAACAAAAAACAAGTAGTGCAGTGTTTATGATCAAAACAAACAAAAAGTTCTACTTTTTTATTGCTTTCTAATCACAACTTGTCAACCAGTGAATCGCAATCGCAAATTTAAATCCTTCCGAACCAGAATTTGCTTTCAAACACAATTTATTTCAAGCAGATCAAACAACTTGTGGCAATCCCATTTCTTCAATAGCAGCAATTTAATCAATCAAGATACACTCCATTAAACACTATACAAATTAAACAATATCATTTAATCAAGAAACAAATGGGATCAAACCACACAAATGGGGCTTCTAACAGGAAGTTAACTCACCAAAATATATGTCCTCAAATAGGCAGAATGACCAAAAATCGAGCTCAAATGAAAGTGGAGGAGAACGGAGGACAACCAGACGTTGAAGTAGAGGAAAAACCACTGGATGATGGGTCAATCGTGATTTTCCGGCAATGATTTGGCGGGTAGGCCTTCTTTCCGGCGTTGATTGGCGGTTATCTGTTTTCCGACGGCACAAAGTAATTTCCGACATTGAATCGGATTTGGGAGAGAGATAATGACCAGAGATTAATTATGGGATAAGATGGATATAAGGATAATGAGGGGTAGAATAGGTATTTTCGAAAAACACCCTTTTTAACTCATTTTTTTACAACAAAACCTTTTTACATAACTTTTTGCGTCAAACACCCTTCTTTACTCAATGCCCCTTATTATCATAGTAACTAACTACAACTCTTTTGGCTTCTTTGTAGAAGGTCCATTACCCATATTTTTTACCTCTCCTCTACCAAGAAAACTCAACCTTCTAATCATGCCCAACAGCTTACTGGCGAAATTCCTCTGAGAAGAAAAATTCACATTGCCAATCCCAGTACTAGTACCACCCACATGTGCATTATGGTTTCTCCTCCTGCAGCTAGTACTAGTACTAGTACTATATCCTCTGCCTTTAATCCCATTCCCACAAGCTTCAATCTTCTTTGATTTGTTTTTAACATCAAGGGCTTTCTTCAAACACACTATTTCCTTCTCTAAACTCTGAATCCTAAAGCTTGTCGATTCAAAATCCTGTCTTGAAATCCTGTCTTGGTTTTCCATTTCAACCTCTTTCTGTAGCAATGCACTTAGGGTTCTTCTTCTTATTTCGCTACTTTCAAGAAAAGGGCTCTCTCTTAATTGTTGGCTTTTGTTGTTTGCATATCTTGAGCTTGATAGTGTTCCAGATAATTCACTTGTGTATCTGAATGAATCTGAGCATTCTCTTATGGCTTGTTGTGTGTTTAGTTGCTGTACAGATAGAGCTTGGATGATTAACCTCAATGGCATTACTTCATTTTGAACTGCTTCAATGCAGACTTGTTGTGATAATTTCTGGCAATTGAGGTACTTGCATATACTGGCCTTCACATCTTCTGATATATTTGGATGTGCCTGCAAAAACACTTGTTTATACATATTTTTAACAATAATAAATTAAAGCTCTTATCTTGATACAGTGTTTTGATCTTATATCACTTTGTTAATGGTGACTTTGGGCTAATCATGATAATGGGGTACACAAATGATCACCAGTATTGGATATACTACAGCTTTTTTATTACACACTTTGGCCAAAAATGTATTACATTCGTCGTTTTTCTCGAGTTCAAGCTACTTGGATAATTAATTGAGTCGATCTCAAGCATCAGAGACTAGTAATCGAGTAGCTCGTGAACTATCCGAGCTTAATTTAATAATTGTTTAATCATTTTCTTATTCAAGATTTATTATTAAATGTCATATATTGTAAATGATTAAATATAAGTTGAATCGAGTTGTCAAACGAGTCGAGTTCAGGCTTGCCACGTATTTCATAAATGAATGTCAAAAGATAACCGATCTTATGAGTCAAATCAAGTTATTTCGAGTACTAAACAAGTCGAGTTCGATCCTACCTTTTGTAACTTCATCGAGCTCGAGTCAAGTTTCGATCCCTTTTTACCTCTAGTGAGTATAGCCTCGACTTGTCTCGATTACTCCTAAATTAGACTAATGGGCTCATAAGTGATAGACATGCTTGAGTACATGAAAGAAAAGCTTACCTTCAAGAAGTTGTTCAAGGCTCTATAGAGATTATCATGTATTTGCCTGCTGGATGTGGGCATGGTTTCAATAAGATCCACGAATCTTTTCGAGCTTAAATCCGGATCCATAGCAATTCGGGTCAGATACATATCCCATAATTCTGCAACACTATGACAGTTTACAGAAGAAGAAGAAGAAGAAGCATTCCCTTGCATCACATAAGTTGAAAATATGTTCTTCATAATATCCACCTCAGCAGACAAAGAAAAACCATTTACTTCACTTTTTGGTATGAGAAATTCATCCACTTCAGCTAAATGCAACTGACAGACAATCTGATTTTGCAGTTTTTCTTTACTTTCATCCTTTAATGTAAATTCAATAGCTTTAGAAAGCAAAGAAAAGTAAAACCCTATTGGTATTGCTTTACTTGCATTCTTCCTTATTGGCAACAAATCAACAATTTCTTGAATCATATAGCATTTATTATCATGATTTTCATCGCGAAAGATCCATTTATTTGCATAGAAGAGTACTAATGGACTAACATATTTCTCTTTCATTCCTTGTCTTCTTAAAGATCCTATAATCCGCTTAAAGAACGCGAATGGCAAAGCGATAAGATCTTTAATCCAGAGTTCTTGCATCAGTATCTCTTTAACAGATTCGTCGTTCCATTTCTTGTTACTTAAACCCTCTAGACTTATGATTGGCTTCTCTCTCCTCCTTTCAGGATCAAGAATTTCCATACAAGCCATGAATGCAATGGATTCGATGCAACGGCTAACGATCAACAACTCTTCTGCTAATGGAAGGAGTTTTTGACATTTTTGGAGGACTATTAGAGTATCATCCCAGCTCTGTAAGACCACTTGGTTCAAGTAAATATCGAACCGTTCGCAGAGATTTGCAGCGCTGAATTCCTCTGTCATCTCGAGGAAATCTGCGGCGCAACGTAAGGCGGATACATTGAATGGATCTACTAGTGTTGAGGAACCATAGATAAAGAGTGCAATCAATTCAAATGTATCAGCTCCACCTGGGAAATTATCTGGTAATTCAACTTCATTTGTTTCATCTAGTTTCTTCTTGAAATATCCACTCCTTGTAAACAATGGAAGCTGTAAAAAAATGTAGCCTTTAGTCCTCCTGATCCATGAAAGAAGAAAAAAAAAAAGCACGCACTTTTGGTCCCTTTTATTTGACAATGCTTGGCACTTTTGTTTCAATCCATTTTTGTCACGTGTCAAGTTTTCCGTGGCTGGATTATGTCGTACCTTCAACGCTAGATTTTCGACACGTGATACTTTGGACTGAAAATGTAACAAAAATGCATATATGAGGGGTGAAAGTGTGAAGAGGAAACATTGAAAATAGAAGTGCAAAAATCGTGAAATGAAAGGGACCACAAAAGTGTATTTATCCCTTTATACTTCATATAATGAACAATCATAATTCAATGGTGAAACTGCATATGAATGACTGAATTTATATAAGGGATGTAAACAGTTTTGGTCTTTTTGTTTCGGCACTTTCATCCTCCATGTTTCATCTCAACTTTTTTTTACCCCTCATGAATGCATTTTTTCTTACAACTTCAGTCCAAAGTGTCAGGTGTTAAACAATCACTATTGAAGGTATGGCAATCTCCTACCGATAAAAAATTGACACGCAACAATAACGGACTAAAAAAACAAATGGATAGTTTAGGGGTAAAAGTGTCGAGATGAAACATTAAAAAACGTAAATGAAAAAAACATAAAACAAAAAGGGATCAAAAAGTGTATTATATGTATATATATATATCATCATCATCTGATTTTGTACATTGTAGAAAGTATTATTGGGTTTGTTGTTGCCCCTTAATTACCTTGTGCAGGCAAAAAGTTCTACCAGTTATGCGAACTCGAATAGTAACAGGCAAACCAGTCTTTTGGCTCCTGTAAACAAACATGATGAGATCCGGTGCATTAATTAGTGTTGTTATAATTGGGAAGAAAAAAAAAAGAGAAGATAAAAAGCCAAAATCCATATACCATGAAATGACTTTGATCTTTAACAAGGCTCCAACATTGGGAGATGAATAAGGACTTGAATGAACAGAGGAGGAACCCTTTGGGCTTGCAGCTGCTTCCATGGCATGGATGCAAAAAAAAAAAAAAAGACAGAGGAAGAAGGTGCAGGATTACTAGCTACCTTATACGTAATTGACAGACAATGAAGGTATTTATTTATTTAGTTGAATTGAATAAATAAGATTTTTGCATGAAATCTAGTGTCCCAAATGAGCAAAAATTCTTGAACCCTTTACTTAGCTTAAGGATCCAAGAAGTATATATTTAATAGCATATTGATCTGTAAAAATCTAGAATTGCAGAAAACAAGTGAAGTGAATGTGCATGGAAGAATTGAAAGATGTGCGTTTTGAAAGATGTGCGTTTTATTCTTTGTTTATACAGTCAAAGTCTTGTGCACACGGATGGGTTCAAAAATCCTTGCTTTATGGGATTATATATTACGTCTTTATTTTTATTTTTATTTTTATATTTACAAGTTGAAAATGGTTGCTCTCTTGGCCTTACTAATATGTCAATGTCAAGGAAAATCAACGGTTTTGTAATTCATTACAAAGACAAACTTTATTTTTTTTTTAATAGAATAATATACAGATACGTATACGTTAAAAGGGGATAGAAGAGGAGTATGGTACAAGGCTAGAAGCCAGCCAGTCCCCTTTGACACGGCACGCCTTCTCATTTTTCGGGTTTCAATGACTCTGGACTCTGCTTACTCAGCTCTTTACATTATTTCCCTAAGCATTTCAAAGCACAATTTCACACTCTTTTTTTTTTTTATGCTAATTTTGTATTATTACATTACATTATTGAGTTCTTTTTTTTTCTTTTTCTTTTTCTTTTTGCTTTTTTTTTTAGGAAATTAGGGATAAGGACACAATCTGAAATATTTTTAAGTAACAGGACAGCTACATATTTTTTATAGGGAGAAGGACAACTGCATAATTTTTATAGCGAGAAGGACAAACAGTGATTCCCGAGAAATTAGGGATAAGGACACAATCTGAAATATTTTTAAGTAACAGGACAGCTACATATTTTTTATAGGGAGAAGGACAACTGCATAATTTTTATAGCGAGAAGGACAAACAGTGAATCCCGAAAATCAGTGAATCTCCCTAGTGAATCCCGAAATCAATGAATTTCGATAGTGAATTTTGACAATGAATCCCAAAAATCAGTGAATTTCGACAATGAATTTTGAAAATTAGTGAATTTCGACAGTGAATTTCGGCAGTGAATTTAAACAGTGAATTTCGAACACAAGTGAATTTCGACAGTGAATAAATAGTTTTGTCCTTTATACAAAAGTTTCAAAAGATTGTCCTTCTACTCAATTGATGAAATATTTTTGTCCTTTCTCCCTCATTCCCCTTTTTTTTTTTTTGTGGAAAAGAACATGTATCGAGTATTTAAGCAACGTTTATTAATGGAAGCGTCAAGCTTTCCATTAATATACAACCGTTGTGCCAATTTTATCGAATATTTGAAAGAAGAAAATAGGATAGTGATTTAGGCACCGAAATAATACACAGAAATCATCCACATAACATTTTATAACCACACATTTTAACACTTAAAAAGAAAACAAAATAACACAAAATTTCTGGACCACACAATCAAAAAATTCGGGGGATAAGGGTACCGACCCTCGGTGCCAAAATCATTTTCCAAGAAAATAACCATCAACCACCACAAGAAGAATTGTGTGGTTAAATTATCAACAAATACCATACTTTTATTTAAGATTATTATTATAATAAAGGTGACCGTGCGCATTCCAGTAGTTTGCTGCCCAATGTTGACATTGCGTAAAGTACAGTATTATTGCACTAATACGCTGCTGACTTTATATACCAGACGCTTATCAATGACAACTTCAATATAAAAAGTGATGCGCATTACATCGACCCCCCACCCCCCTCCCTCTTCTTTTTATAATAAAAATGGACATAGTTCAAGCTTTTCGTAGACATAGCCCAATGCAAAAATACTATCCGGCAGCTTTACATACAAGAGCAAAAATTTAAAATTCTTACATCACTTCCTAAGAATTTAAAGGCTCTACCAACCAACATCTTTGTCCCCCGTCCAAGTTTACGATACAGAAAAAAAAAAGTAACTGCAACAAAATGATTGACAAGATTAGTACAACTCAAATGCATACTACCATATCCACCATTCCGGGTATCATGAAAAAGTTGCAAATGCAAATAGATATATATAACACACAACACCTTTCTTCTCTCAAGTAAATGTATCCTCCCTGTCGGCTTCAGCTGCATCACCCTCTTCTAAGTTGCTGAAATCCAAGAAATGGGACGGTCTATGATCCTCGTGATAATACTCTCTCGGCATTCCCAACTTAATCCCGTACTTCATCGAATAATTAAACTTCACACCGGAGAAGTTATAATTCCATGGACAACTATCTGGTATCTGCAGGGAATAAAAAAGAAGAAAAAATACAGTTTAAAAAAAAAAACAGTTTTGCAGAATCTAATAAAATCAAGCTGTTAAAGTGAGGGACAAAAAAAAAAGGTATCCCTTTGGATGATTGTATCCTTACCATGTAGAAGCCGAGGAAACGGTCACTAAGCAGCATTTGAACTTTCTCATAATGAGTAGGCAGGTAGCCGTGTGGGTTACTTCCTGTGTCTTTGTTAGCTCGTCCCCATTCGAAACCAGACGGGGTCAATTTATAAGCAGTTAACGAGCAGGAACCAGGTGTGAAACTGCAGGTCAGAATTATGCACTTCTCTCCATCCCAATGTTTATTGTTCTCCAGGATTCTTGCATGAGCTGTCAAATCAAAAGGTGACAGCTGCGGAAGCTCGTTTGGTTGAGTGTGCATCCATCCCAAAGGTTCCAAATCATTCAAGAAGTCATGTTCCGGAAGACCATGTGGAAGCTCCACCTGCTGATGGGTCCCCCACTGTGGTGGAATCGCAATACAACGGATTTCTTTCACCTGAGGATTATCAGGTGGGCTTATGCCATACAAGTATCCTCCAACTTGAGTCCGCAAGTCCGCGATGCATATGAACTTCTTCAACACATTCTTTGGCATGATGTAAGTATACCCGGTTTCCTTTATATCCTCTGAATTGACGTAGATGTGATTCACACGGAGGTAAAGATTTGTCGCAGATATTGCTCTCAAACGCCAATCGGTTTTGGATGCAAATGTGGCCTGCTCGTAAGGACTGATGGTGGTCACAATCAGTTCATCACCGTGCTTGTTTGATGTTTTAGTAGTCACCGCGGTTAGCTGATTCACGTCTTTAGACTGTGAACAGAAAAACAAAGAAAACCATTAAAACGCATTATTGACAGACTAACCAATATAAATAGAAACATCACAATCTCAGAGAAGTATAAATGCAGCACCTGTTTTTCAATCTCTGCAATTTGCTGCCGCTGCTGTGAAGGAGGAGTAATCTCAGCTCCAAGAATAATATCACGGATCTCAGATTGTGTGAGCGCAGATGTGTTGACGTTGTTCTTCTTGGCATAATCTGACAAGATAAGATCTCTCAGAGCAACTTCAACCTGCAATCATAATCGTCACATTAGTGTCCGTAGACAGATAAGGGTTAATAAGCATGTGTTGCAAGGAATCTAATGATGAAGCGGTATTTGATACCTTCATCCATTGGTCATCAGTAAGAGACGGCCAGATGTGATGTGCTTCAGTCACGATCGTCTTGTCAGGCTTCAATAACATTTTAGCTTTCTCGTTGTTTACATGCAAAGCACGTAAGATCAAGATCAATCTTGAGAAAGCTGTATATGATGAAATGCTTTTCAGCCAATCGTCGTATATGTTGAACAGAACCATCTGCGGCTCGGTAGCTTTCAGTATGAGATCACCGAATTTTTCTATCTTCAGACATGCCTGGAAAGGTAGCTGAAGTTCACTTCCCTTGATGACTATGTTGGGGAAATCAAGCAAATGGACCTCCAGTGGATCCAACATTCCTTTGCGAGTAACAATGATCTGCTTCGGCTGTTCCTCAACGGGCAGAGACCGGACCAAAGCAGCCACTTCTTCAGCAGTTTTCCACTTCGCCAGCTGACCCAAACGCTTCTGACCTGCCCATACGCTTGTGTGGATGACCTGCAAAAGGAAGTACACCGATTTCACGCTGTATACTTTGACAGGACAAAATCAAGTTAAATGGCTTACTAACAATCCAAGAAAAGCATATACCTTCAGAAATAGCTGCCCAGTCCTAGGGTTGAAGATGAATATGGCGCCATTAATGGGCTTTGTTGTAAGATTTCCTTCAAAAGTCTTGTGGATGGTCACACGATAAACATTCGTGTCATCGACAAACCATATAATTTGATTGCTGAAGATCTCTCCGTAGTTTTGGGAAGATAAGTAGGGCTCTGTTGGTTCAGAAGAGTACAGCTGCAAGCCCTTCCTTATCCGTTCACGAAGAACATACAGTGCTGGATTCGACTGCAAGAAAAAACCAGCAAACACTTCGGTAAATAAGACTACAATAGGAGTTTTTAACTCAAAAGAAAACTTCAATAGCAAATGTAAGCATCAAAGAACCTTCATAATCTTGTTCATGGCCTGAGCTAGAAGTGGTTTTGACCCTGGAAACCAGTTTCCAAAGGCTGAATGCAAGTTATAGGCAAGATCAAGACCAATCATTACCCCTACACAGAAAAAAGATGGAATACGTCAGCCATTAGTCAAATAAACACCGGATAATGTGAGTTTACAGAGTACATGAATACGCACCCGTCGGCGAAGGATAGATAGACATGTTGTCAGTAGTATAATCCAAGAATTTTGCCTTTGTGTAACGCTCAATGTCATGAGAGTCATAATCACCCCAACGAAGCTGCACATCAATCCAATATTTGTTACTAGCCTTTTGATCAAACACATCTTTGGCTTCTGCCACAAGACTAGGTTTTGACATTTGCCACCTATGAGCTGCAAATAGGAGAATGTCTGCACATGAGCTGTTCATTTTATAACTCTTTCTAGGATGGATTGTTTCTTTCTGCACGGTTTCGATTTCCAACGCATCAAGTTCTTGATCCAAGACCTGGCAAAGGTCCATCACAACACTCTCATGAATCTTCTGCCACAAGTGAGCACGGAATATCTGTATTAAAGATATCTTTAGAGTTGGTATCTTTCCATGCATAAATATCCCAGTTAAATCCAGTTGCACTTGAAAACCAACGTAAACATTGGCACGATTTATGGTAGGGGACCACCACAGTGTAAATCTACGATTTGGAATTTGGTTGAGCCCAGATCGCTGCGCGTTAGTCAACTTCTTATACTTCATAGATTCCTCAAATCCTGAAGCCTTCTCCCAGAAAAGACCCTCCCATGTAGGAAAGCTGAAACAGATAGATACAGTAGTAAGCAAAATGCAAAGTCAAATACTGACATCATAGGTGTTTATCAGACAGTTAGTACACTCCCTACTTCCAAAAAAAAGGTAGTACCCAAAAAAAAAATGAAGCAAAATACGGTCATCAAAAGCGCCAAAAGAGTGATAGGTTTCTGTTTCTCTAGCACAAAAACTACCTAAAAATATGCTACTCGAACAATCTATTGCATCTGTAAGAAGCGCAGATTACAAGCACGCATACAACAATAAGCAAAAATGACATTAAATGTGACAGCAATATACAATGATATTTTTTAATCAACTACAGCTCAAGGAAAAAATAGCAGTAACTATGTGCCATACCATAAGCTACGATAAGAAAACTAAAACACAAAATGAGGGTCAGTGACTTACTATGTTCCTTTGAATAATGTATGCTCCAAAATTCCTTCCACACCTCCCAAAGCTTGGATTACATCAGTTCTATAATTATTCAAATTCCACAGCTTCCCGTCATGCCTCTGATGTGTCCACCAGAATGGATTCTGTTTCAAAACTTGGTACTGCTTAAAATCTGTTCTTACCCTCCACCCTTTGTCATATGCAAGGGTGTGCCGGTCCTTCTGAAACAAAGTATTGATTCGAGGAATCCCACGGTCCCAAGAATCCTGTATATAGAAAGAATCGTAAACAGTTAAAAAATAAAATAAATAGTATTGCATGTATCAGTGAACGCTTGTAATATTAAAGGAGATAATAAAACACAATAACAGGTCCGAGGAGGAAACATGCTAGAGAAGTCACAAGACAGTCCAAATAGCTACCCCACAGGTAGTTAATCAGATTTAAAACGTACCTCAAGATCTTCAAGAGTTAGACGCCGATTTTGTGCCTGAGCCTCTTGCCTCTTCAATGCATACTCAGCCCAAACTCGTTGTGAATCAATGAACTCACTCTCCCATGGCTGCCAAAATAAAGGAAGACGTCAGAGAAGAGCAGAACAAATACTTAAAACTCTCAATAGAAGATACCATTTACCTGTATATAACGATAAAGATTCGGAATCAACTGATCCTGTTCATGGCTCATTCCGGTCCTAAAGTGTGTCACGCCTACGTCTGTTTGTTGGCTATACCGAATATCACTTTGAGGAATCAATATATGCCCCATCGACAGCATTCCTAGCCCTCCAATTTCTTTCGGCGTGTAAAAGATGACAGGAGGAAACCTGCCAAGGGAAAACGTCTCAAAATACACTCAAGCTAAGCTAGCAAGAATCACATAGACGACAGAATAAACTCAACCTGCTAGGCATTTTGGAGTTCAATCCAATCTTAATTCGTGTTTGAATTTTATTTTCACACTTGACCAGCAAATCTAGCAACTCCTGAGTATGCACTGTTGCTTCACGGAAATATGTCATGAGTCCTGCAGTAGCACATTTGACATGCCATGTCAGCTAGATCCAGGAATTATGAATAACTAGTAAACAGCCAAGTAAAAGAGAATCACCTATTAGCGCTGTATTCCATTTGTTGACGATCTTAGTGAATGTGGTAGAACCTGATGACATAAGTATCTGCCTGACACGATTCTCGAACACTTTCATATGCTCATCATCAACTCGCAAGAAAGCAATTGCAGTACGCTCTTTTGTCAGCTCATTTTGCAGCTGCCAAACTCCATCCTTAGTGTTGCTGAATGCCTCTTGGCTCATTCTTATCTTTGGCAGTATACGAACCTCAAAGCCACACATACTGAAAAGCAGATTGGGATTGTCCTTGCTGTAAACAGATACAAAACTATTCTCCCACTCTAGTGTTGTGACACTTCGAGGAAGACGATTCTTCATGTCCCAAAACACACTTCTCCCAAGGTTGACTGAAATTTAAAATAAAAAAAAAGTCACCCGATGATTAACATCATTTCCACGACAATTAAAAATGTGTACAAGCAATTAAAAAGGAAGGCAAAACAAAGAATATTTACCATCGTGCTTCATGAGCCTCATCCGCGCATCTCTTGGCCAACATTTCTTATTGTTATAACCGACCATGTTCTCATTATTGGGATCAGGATGCTCAGTAAGATACCGTTGGATGAGGTCTCGTGCCTCTTCATGCGTGAACCGGAACAATATATGCACCCTATCAATGTAGCGAGAGTACAGCCTTATGGGATGCCGTGTCTCAACTTTAGTGTCCCAATAAGTTATGAATTCATTAGGCATCTGAGGAGGACCAGCTATCTCACTAGCACGGGTCAAGCCAAGAATCAAAAGATCCAGCACTAGACCATAGTACTGTACAACAAAAGAAGCAAACTGAAGACCGCGGATAAGTCCATATGAATTAGTATGGCTCATGTCCTTGTATGACAGCACAACATTGTTCTTAGCTGTCACATAATCAGCAATATTATGATCAAGCACCAACCTGAGAAGTCTGTTGAGCATGGTCAAATCAATCTTTTCAAAGAACTTTTCAAATTTAGTTTGAAGCATCACAACACACTGCCCATCACTGGTGTCCCAGATGCTCTGCAAATTGTTTATGCCCTGACACCACTTGTACACTAACAGTGGTGGAGGCTCTGAATCAGCTGGCTTTATCCAATTTGGAAATAGATGGCGCTTGTCACCCTCATACCACAGGTACTGATCCAGGTATGCATCAGTGATCTTTTCAAGAGGTTCTATCTCATACACAGGAATCAGGTAGCTGTACAAATCCATGAACTCAATACCAACCTCTTTGAAGGCACGTTGAGTAAGGAGATGGCGCTTAATCCTAGACAAGGCCTCATGAGGATTGTCATAAGCTTGTTCAATAAGACCTAGCTCTTCCCTTTGTAATTGATTTAATCTCACAGCCACGCTGTATGATTCTTTCAACCTTTCAAGAGCGAGGATCAGAAGCTTTGTATCATGCTTATATGACAAAGGGGGAAAAGGGATCGGCGAGAACTTTCTTGATTCCAGCCAGTGCACAGTGGTAGTGTAAATAGCCACTGCTTCTTCTGGTGTCACATATGGACCATCCTTCAAGTAATTGTGTTGACGTTCTTGTTCCGCCTTGAGCCAAAGACGGGTCAACCTTCCAAGATTCTTTCGACACACAGTTTTGTCCACAGTGGCACCTCTTCTTATACGTTCACGATTATAATGAGCAACATTAGTCCACCAATCTGCCTTTGACTTTACATACCTGAGAATCATGTTCTCAATGGGAACTGGTAAACCAGGCACCTTCCACGGAATATTAGCTTTCCAACAACGCCAAGCCTCACTTAAATGCTGCAATATTGTTCTTGCTTTATTTTGCTTAATGCCTTCGGGCATAGCATCAAGAACATCATGCATCACAGCAGCGCGCAGCTCAAGATCAAAATGACTTTCAACACGCTGCTTAGTGACAGTTTTAGCAACTCCTTTGGAATGGCGACCTTCAAATTGTCGAGCAAGTAAATTGCCTAACCACCGCTCCAACAATGGAACAATACCACGAAGAAAGAACAGCCAAACCCTCCACATAGGTGCCCAGAATCCACATCCAGGACCTTTTCCTACCGGCCCAGTGTTGAATCGGTAATAAATCAAATGTTTCAAATCCTTGCACATGCGTATCTGTCGCATAAGCCTGTATTTGTACCTGTACATACCGGTCAACTGACCAACATGTGAAAAGATGTACTGCAACCCGTCAGCCAACTGAAAGGCATCGACATTTCCCAAACGAAACTGTATGTTGGCATCCACTACAAGCTTTGTCAGCCGAAGGATTTCACGGCAAAGATGAAAGGCATTACCAAAGCGAGATTTCTTACGCTCCTTGGTGGTAAGGGTCTTCACAGGCTTCAGGTTGAAATTATAATCGAGGTGAAGATAGTTAAGGTTCTTCCTATGAATCAACAGATTAAGCATATTATAACCTTGCTTACAAACTTGGAGCCCGGCTTCAGCCCAATCAAGTTCAGTAGTTTGGAAAAATTTTGTAGCTGCCAAAGAACGAAACAAATGCTTCTTCTTCTGAGCTTTAGGCGGCCTGTGATGCAGCTCATTCAACACAAAGCATTTCAGCAGTTTTTGATAACTGACGCGCACTTTCACCGGATACGACGGAGGGCTACACAGGGAAAAAAATACTAATCAGTCTTTTTCACAAGCCAAAACAGCAACAGAAAAAAAAGGTGTACATAATCTTCAAAATCAAGTGATAGCAACGTAGCAACAATTCACGATATGAAGAACAAAAAATCATTACCAGTGTTCCTTGTACCACTCTGAAACAAGAGGTATGTCTTCAGCACGCCTCATCCTACCAGATCTCATGTTAAAAGGGCGTGGTGCAAACAAAAGAGAGATGCCAGAAGCAGTAGTATCGGTATAGATAGGAATACTATTAAGCAACGGATCTACCCCTTCTGGCAATGCAAAATCATCATCGTCTTCCTCCTCGTAAACTTTCTTCTCCCGCCTGTCCTTGTTAGTGCTTGTTATAGGATGAATGAGAGGATCATAGTAAAATGCAGGTAAATCAGGATCCTCTGTTTTGATATACATTACCATTGGGGTATGATATACTCCAAGCCTCACTTTTCGCGGCCTATTATTATACAAATGTGGGAAAGCAATTCTGTATTCTGTCCTGAGAGGTGACCTGATGATGAGCTTGTTAATATCATTAAACTCATTCCAATCTTCATCTCCCTTTTCCATGTCACGATACAAAGGTTCAAACTTGGGACCGCCTGCAGCAAGATGAGTCGGTCAGTCACCAAAAATTGGAAATCAAAACCAGTAGTAGGAACCAAGATGTGAATACACATCCAATACATGTTTAAATTTACCTACATTCATCAAGTGATTTTTAAGGAAAAAGACGGCATAATTAAGTGAGTCAAGCAGATGCATTGATCTAGAATGAAAGTCAAAGTAAAGTGCATATATATCTACCTGGTATACACATGTTCAAAGCTTTAGCAGTAAAGAAAGACTCCATGTCAAATAAGTAGAAGTAATTGCGATCAATCAGATCAGACAGAAGCTGCCCAGCCAGACGATGAAGTGCTGCCATGATTGGAAGGGATAAATGCCATTTCCGATAACTAGGACCGTTAATGAGTTTAGTTTTCACAAGAGGCTTGTGATCATAAAACCAAGTATAGACAGCAGAATCTTCCTCCTCATCGAGCTCTAATTGGATTGGCTCCAGAGGATCCACATCTAAGAGATTGTCAGCATAATCCAATGGAGGCTCTTCATCATCGAAAGGCGGAAAACGCATTCTCTTGAAATGACGCCGGTCTCTTTTCTCCCTTCGCATCATAATCCACATTGTTCCCCACTATCAAATCAATGAGAAAAGTATTATCCAAGGGGGGGAAAAAGCAGAAAAAATTGTAGAAAACATTGAAGGAAAAATTTATAGCTTACAATATTTCCAATTTGTCACCACAGATGAAAACTCATGACACCGAAAAAATTCCGTGGCATTCGAATTTTCCATTGGAAAGTAAGATACGTGAAACATTGAGATACAGTATTCATCAATGCCTAATCTAAAAGACGGGTACAGAAAGACAGGGAAAAAAGCCAAACATAAGACTGCAGCAACAATTGACATACCTGAGCAAGATAGATAGGTTCCACAACCAAGGGTATTTCATTCACAAATGTGATAGCACCTGTGATATGGTAAAGTACCTTCACGTCCCGGACCTATTAAAGACAGGTGAATAGGTATAAGGAGAGAGTAAATTTATACTCTGCCAAACATCCAAAATAATATTTACAATTCGGTCTAAATTAAAAGACAAGTACCTGCTCCCAAGGCATGGGCATATTCTCCAGAAGTTTGTAGACAGCATGTGGAACAAATTTCAGAGCTCCAAGATACACACGCTTGTCATGACGGTATTTTTTAGAAGACATGTCGCCATGATCCCTGAATAAAGACAAGAATGCAAGTATACCAATGAGTAAAGCCAATAATCCAGAAAATCTTTAGCAAATTTAGCGCATGAATGGAAACATAAAAATGCACAACACTGACAAGTCCATAGCAGTAAAGCTTGCATAAAACAACAATACAACCAACTGCCAATGGAAAATTTACAAGCAGCATATCTATAAATCAATCCCAAGTCAGCAAGAGAAAATGCAGTTCTGCAATTATGGTACTTTCAGCATCCTTAAAGCATACACCCAAAAATAACTCAGCTTCTGTGAGTCATTAAGGGATACTTTTATATGGAAGAAAAGAATACATGTCCTGAGATTTAATTTAATTTAAATGTTTAAAAGCAGCAGATAACAAATGAGGGAAAAATGATGAAGCCACAAACAGCAACTAGACAGAGGCACTAGCCAGACCAAACATTATGATGGCCAAAGCATAGTCATGAAATAGTGAGTTTCTAAACAGAAAATAAATGAGAATCGAGTAAATACAAGCAATTTATATTCATAATGTTACAGATAATTACTTGCAAATAGATGGCGCGTGATATATAAAAATATTAGTGGTGAAACAAGAAAACCGAAGTAGAAGACTCAGATATCCAGAATCATTAGAAAAACACTTGACAAACTGGTAGAATAAGCAAAGTGAGCGTGGAACCATAAATAAAGATCATAGTAGCAAAGTGGAGCAAAAACCTAACGTAAAGTAAGGCAAGTGGCTACTGGCTTCAAATTTCATGATAGAAATACACGAGCTAATGTTCATCCATGAACATCACCAACATCCCACATACTCTGAAATAACTAGAACAACCACCCACGCAATATATACAAATTGCACGAAAACCAGATCAGCTAACAAAAATTCATGCTGCTTTTTCCCCCTACCTTTCCCATTCCACCTTAGTCTTAAAACATTAACATCCTTAGTCTTAAAACATTAACATCCTTAGGCTTCTACCAACTATGATGCTTCATTTCAACGAGAGAAAAAAAAAACAGAGCAAATTTCAAGAAAATAAAAAATAAAGAGAACAAGAACCTTCCCAGCTAATTCTCTGATGCTTCAAATTCAAGCTACTAAGATAACATAATAATCATAAATCAAATAAGAAGCAGGACTCACTTAATAATCTTCCTCACGTGTTCTGGAGGCATATCTTCCTTCTGTGTCTCCACGAAACCAAACTTTCTCTTATCGCTATATCTCTTGGAATTTAACTGCATCCACTTCCTCGCTTTCTCCTCCAGCTGCGCCTCAGTTGGCAAGACAGTATACGAAGGTGGCGGGGGCGGAGGAGGCGCAGGAGCACCAGTAGGTCCTCCTAACCCTCCTCCAGTTCCAGGAGGCATTAGAGGCGGCGGCTGACCACCGACTCCATTTCCACCGGTTCCCGGCGGCATAATACTCTGCTGCATATCTTGAGGGTTTCCGCTCCACATTAGCCTTCTTATTTACATATAACAAAAGCCTCCAAAGCAGAATACAGGTAAGAAAAAATAAAGACGATTCAGGTTCTATAAAATTTGACGATATTCAACAGATTTCTTTTCCACGGTAGGAAGACTCTCGCAACCCTGGTGTTTTCTAGGGTTTTCGACGACAGATTCGATCACCCAGTAGAGTGACGGGATAATTTGCTACTGCGTAAAAAATGGTTTATTTATAGACGAGGAGACAATAAAATAAATTGGAGAGATAAAAAGAAAAGGCGGTTTAAAAATAAATAAAATAAATAAGTAAAGGCGGTTAAAAAAAAACCACAAAAATACCGGTTTTTTACTCGTATTTGTTTTTTTTTTTTTTCCTTCTTTTTAATTTATAAGAAGGGATCATTTTAATATAGATTATAAAAAAATTAACATAAATATATAGCTTGATAATATTGAGGGAACATGTACAAGAAACATAATATTGAGTATTGAGTTTTGAAGATTTCGTTTTAGATAGTTTATCTTAGACATCTGTTTTTGACGTAATAAACCGTATATTTTAGGCCTCCGAGAATGGTGTTCATCTCACAGACGATTCGTAATTTGAAGGAATTAAGGCTAGCGTGGCATAATTAGTTCTTGATTTTTTTTTGTAGTGCCTTTTTAGGGTTTGTGCATATAATTTTTATTTAATAAAAAATTCTCGGTTTTGAACAGATAAAAATTAACTTGCAAAATACACCACGCAAATAGAATTAGTCTTTTGAAATTTGATTTTAGAGACAAAATTCGATTCTCACAGTACACTTACAAAAAATCGTTTTTTTTTTTTTTTGCTCCCCAATCAATTTTTAAAAAATTGATTCTAGTATGATGTATGGTAAATTTTGTGTTGTGCAAATAAATACTCTCAATAGGGTATGTGTCTCATTCTCTCTAAACAGTTTTCCTCCTCCTTCTCTCTAAGATCACCCCCCGCCTCCTTTCTGCTCCCTCTTCAGGCGCCAGCGCTAGGTCTTGTTTTAGTTGTTGTTAAAGTTTTTTTAGTCTCTTTGCTTGCATCCTTTTTTCCTTTTTTTTCTTTCATCTCCAAAACAATTCTAGATCTGATGCAGCCACATTTTCTCTCGATATGGGTGGCGGCGTTTCTGGCGGATTTAGCTTTTCTAACCCCACCTCGACTGACATAAAGCTTTCTTGGTCGACGGTGGTTCATATGGAAAGGGTATTCGAATTGATCTGGTGCTTTCAGCCCTCGATGTTGCTGTTTTGGGCTCTTTCGGCTTCCAGTTGGATCTCTTGGTGCTGACCGGAGAGGGGATTTTCATGACGGCTTGGCAGTCTGTGATTTTGAAGGATAGATCTTGGCTTTGGTTGACCATGGATGTCTATGAACATGGACCTTCATCGCCGATTTTTGGGGTCCTCATCCCTTGTGTGCTGAATTTGGTGGTTTGTGGCGATGATTGGACCGGCTTTGGCTCTTTATCCGACGGCAGCAGTGTTGGTGGCAATGTTGATGGTGGTTGTTGGCGGTTTTGGACTTTAACGTTAGTTTCAGTTGTTTGTTGTATGTGTGTTAGTCTCGGACGATCTCGGTGCTCGTCGGGCACCTCAGTCTCTACCTTTGCTACTGATTGGTGTTTAGTTTTCGTTGCGGTTATGGACGTCCGCGATGTGATGGAGTGTTTCCATTTTATTAACTTACCCAATCAAGTTCTCATGTGTGAGACGGAATTTGGTCTACTTGGAGTTCTCTCCAAGTTCCTTTTATTTTCTTTTTCTAGTAAGGTAGTGGTGTCAAGTAGCAGACTGGTGTTTGTCCGGTGTGTTTCCGACATTTGTCCGGTTGTAAACTTTGTTTATTTATTGTTTTAATATATATCTTTCGTTTCGAAAAAAAAAAAAAGACTCTCAATAACTAATCATATCAATCGACATCATTTATACAACTAGTTAAACAAACACAGTGCAAGTGTCTTTATTGATTAATAATACTTGCCCCTAAGCTTTACGAGAAGAAAGTCGATGTTCATTAGTCATAACTTGTGTATCCTAATAAATGAAACGGAGTTTTATTGGAATCCACATGATCATCCATGTTATAAGAGACCAAAAAAAAAAAAACAATACACTTGGCAATACTTACTTTTTGCCCCAAAACTCTAACAAAACATACATTATTGACTTTTTCTATCTCAACAATTCTTGAGCATTAGAGGCTTCATAAAATAATAAAAGACCATCAACGAAGAGTGATTGATAAAACATAAAACATTCCCTAAATATAGAAAGAGGTTTCAAGCGTTCTACATCCAATGATTGGTGACTGGTGTATGTATTGCTTTGGTACATACATGCAAAGCACATATGGTAAAGATTCAAGACGTCTCAATGTTCAAACGTTAAATCACAAAAAATTGAATCATGAGATAAAAGGACATTGTTCAGAGTGAAGCTGAACCAAACGCCCACTCTATGCAGGACTCGCCATCTATGCCACAAGGCTACTTCGAACCAAGCTCATAGTTCGGGTATGAATTCTTATTTGTACATCCCTTTTAGGTATGTACAAGATACAATACGTACCACAAAGCTAGGTATATCATGTGCACCAATGACTTGTGTCATGCTTACGTTCATTGGAGACCGATAGAACATTTGATAAAATACATGGTGCCACACTGCAAGGGTTTTCATGACGCAAGCCTAGTTGAGGACGAAAGTCTTCAAATGAATCCAAAAAACCGAGCGACATGAAGACGGATGTAAGGCAAAACATAACAAGTTTAATAAGGTTTGATTTAAAGCCGGACATGTCAATTATTTGTACAGAAAAGCCAAAATTCCTTTCTAGAATAATTCAAAATCTTATTCTCTACTTTTATTGTGGAGTTATAACATGATTCAATTATATTTCGACATGTGTTCTAAATCAATACAATGATAACCTTCATCAATTGGTATGTCTTGTCGAATTAATATTTGTATGAACAACCAGTTTTGTATAAAATAAAATAAAATAAAAACAACAACAATAACATTTCAAACATGGTAAATTCTATCATGTAATGCCCTCAACATGGAAATCACTTGCATCATATCAAAGATAAACATTTGATACCGCGACAATGCTTATAGATAAAACGGGATGCCCTAAACACATATAAATCAAAACACACGTCGTGTTATTATTAGATACAAATAGATTTTGGGAGTTATTATTCGCACCACGCCAAACCTACCGCTGCACCACTTTATCATTTGCACCACACCTAAATGAAAAAATCTACCTTTACACCACAATGATTTTGAAACTTATTTCACTCTTTATTTACACCACAATTTCTACCTTTACACCACACTTTATAACTATTTCCACACCAATTTATTTTTATTACGAATTAGTCCCCTATTTTTACCTACCTTATATCACACACCCCTACCTACAAACCCCAAAATTTCCCCCCATAAACACCTTCTTCTTCATTAAACCCATTTCACAAACCTTTCATCTTCATAAATTATCACCATTTCACAAATCTTTCATCTTCATCATCATCATAAACCCACATCATCTTCAAATTTTTTCTTCTCCATCTTCTTCATCTTCATCATCATCACAAATCTTCTTCTTCTCCATCTTCTTCATCTACACCTTTGTTTCATCATCATCATCACTTTCATCATCATCACCAATTTTTTTTCCTCATAATCATATCTACACCATATCAATCAATAGCACAACCAAAAAAAAGCTTCTTTGGAGGGTCTATATCAATTTTCAATGGATGATGGAAAGGAATCAAAATCACATCTTGGAGAAAATAGGGTTTCCAACACCATGGATGAGAAGGTACTTTTGAAATCAATAACCTATTTGATGTTATTTTCCTTAGATTAACATTTCAAAATGCAATAATGTAAATGAAATCAGGATATTGAACTCTCATTTTTTGTTTGGTGAATGCTTTCTAGCCAATTTTAAGCCTTTTCTTAGCTAGATTTCGCCCAGATCGATACAACCTTACCAAAGTCGGATTTCATAGATTCGACCTTGGTATGGTCGAATTTAACTAATATATGCGACATTGTGAGAGTCGCATGTGGCTAGTTCGACCTTGTCAGGATCGAATGTCTAAATTGTTTCACACTATTATGGCGTTTATTACGTGTGACAATCGACTTTGCACCCTATTATTCATGATTTGACGATAGCTTATAACATTACAGGTAGACGACAACATCAGCCAAAATGATGGTCGTGATGACAACTTCCCTAGTGAGGATGAAATGATCGCATTAGAATTGTTGAACCAAAACATGGCGTTAGTGGTAGTAGATGAAAATACACCTCTCAATATTGATACCGGTGATGCTTTCATTACTGAACAGGTAATTATATATTCACAGATGTGACGTTAGATGTGAAAACTTAATCCCACGATCGCTAATTGTTGGAAATAATCACATGTGTAGGTATTCAACACTGACACAGAAGCTACTGAATGGATGAAAGAAGTTGCAAGCAACATTGGAATTGTACTAATCAGGTGGAAGTCAGACTACTCAGATGGTCGAAGTCCTTATGTGAAATACGCTTGTGAAAGGGGTGGCGACGTGCGCAAGGACTATGTGAAGAAGGATGGAGGTGTTGGGAAAGGTAAGCCCCGGAATACTTTCTCAAAAAAATGTGGGTGTCCATTCCTTTTGTTATTGAAGAGTGAGAAGGCGGTTGGCGGGTGGCGGGTGAGTGTGAAAAATGGTTTTCACAACCATGATTTGAACAAATCAGATTTGGGACATTCGTTCAAGGGGCGTTTGTCAAAAGACGAGATAGACCTTGTTAAGAGTTTGACGAAGAGCGGAGCATGCCCTAAAGATATACTCAAGGCATTGAGGGATAGGAATGGAAAGAATGCAACTTCGGTGCAAACAATCTACAATCAAAGAGTGAAGTTGAAAAAATTAGAGAGAAACAATCGGACAGTAATTCAAGAGGTCTTTTACAAGGCTCGTGAAGAGGAAGTGTTTTTTCGTTACTTACAAGATGGAGAAACAGTAACACATGTGTTTTGGGTTCCAAAGGACTCATTCTCATTGGTGAAGAATTTTCCACATGTGTACCTGATCGATTGTACTTACAAGACAAATAAGTATAAGTTTCCCTTTCTACAGATCGTTGGGGTCACCTCTACCAACATGACATTCTCAATTGGTTTTGCTTTTCTAGCAAATGAGACAACTTCGAGTTACGAATGGGCCTTACGAAAGCTTCACGAGGCACTTATCACCATTGACACTCTGGTTAAAGTGATTGTTACTGACAAAGAACAAGCTTTAATGTCTGCCATCCGCACAGTATTTCCAACATGTAAAAATCTTTTGTGTCAGTGGCACGTAGAGAAAGCAGTGCAAGCGAAGTCATTAAGTGTAGAAGCATCCGCTGAGATTGAAAAGATGTGGAAGAGAATTATATATAGTGACACCGAAGAAGATTACTTGACTGGAGTGGCTGAAATAAAGACCAACGTAAGCGTGAGTGTATTCAAATATCTGGAGGAAAATTGGTTGGGCGATTGCAAAGAACAATACGTGCATGTTTGGACGAATAAAGTGTTCCATCTTGGGAACACCCACACTAGCAAGATTGAGGGGGCTCATGCAGTTTTAAAGAATTGGTTACGTACTTCAAATTGCGACATGGCAACCAGGTGGAAATCGGTGGCGAACATGTGTGTGCAACAGTTTCGAAACATAATGGCGTCATTTGAAACATCAAGAACAAAGTGGCCTTCGAACTTAGATGGGAAAACGTGGTGTCGCAATCTACGTGGGTTTGTGTCACTAGATGCTTTGACGTTGATCGAGAAAGAGGTGGATAGGTCGAAGAAAGTTGGTTTGGACTCAACAGATTGTGAGTGTGTGACTAGGAAAACGCACGGGATACCTTGTGCACACGAGATTTTTGGCATCTTACAGACTAGGGAAACCCTACCTCGGGATTGTGTTCATGAGCATTGGAAAACGTTATCATTGGATGGGCCGTCAAGAGATGATATCATTGATCCAACGCCACATATTGCTCGTTTCGTTGAAGTGTTTAACAGTTCAACCAATACACAACAAATGGAGATGGTCCAACGATTGGTAGAAGTGGTTGATCCGGCTAAAACAACGCTTAGTCAACCAAAAGTGAAGATAAATCCTCGAGGGAGGCCGAAGGCGAAGGCAACCGCTAAACGTAGGATGGCAAATGACGAGCGTTCAACAACAAGATTGCCCTCATTGCATGAACACGTGGATGAGAAAAATCAAAATGAGGTGAAAGAAGAAAATAAAACAAGAAAAAGATCAAGAACATGCAAGGCGAGCAATAAAGTGGAGGACGGTATGACGAGTGTTGAATCCACAAAAGTGGAGAATCTTATCATGAGGAGTATATATATACCCGATCCACTTCAAGAATTTATCGAGTGTGTCATTGATGTAAAAGGTGATGGTAACTGTGGATATCGAGCTGTTGCTGTGGCAATCGGTTTGCCTGAGAATGAGTGGCCTAAGATTAGGCGAGATTTGTTTTTGGAGCTTAAAGGAAATGAGGAACACTATGACAAATTGTTTAGGATGAAAGGCTTGAGCGTTCAGCTTTTAAAGGGAATCGATTTTAAGGCAAAGGAAGATGCTCTGAAAAGTTTTGGATGAAGACGACACCAATGAACTGGGTTATATCGGAAAAGTACAATGCCGTTGTGACTTTGTTTTGTCCCCAATCTAAGGGTGACACTGTAACGTGTTTTCCAACAAAACACAAGCCGAGAACCCCTCATCCCTTGAATATCACACTTCTGTACAAGAATAATCACTACGCGTGTGTTATGATGAAAGATGATTGTCCACTACCTCCTATGATCAATCCGTGGAAGGAAGAAGCCCCTAAAGTGTCGGAAGAAGTGAGCATTGCATGGCTACAACTGTTTGGAGAAAAGGTTGACAAGGGAGAGAGATTGTTATGTTAGGAAATCTACGCGGGAACGCAGCAGAATTCAAAAATTTATTTCCTATCGACCCAAGATCGACTTCGTTTAAGCAATAAACAAACAAGTAGTAGACGGTGGTTACCTTGGTTGATCTAAAAGATCGACGCTTTGACCGTCTAAGGAGAGTAGTTCTGCATAGAGCCGCCCAAGTGTTCGGCCTCTACCGCTAGTCCACACGAACAGCCCGCCGGAATCCCATCATGGATTGCTATTGGAAAACTCCGGTTGCTAGACCGGCCTTTTTCCCCTCTCTCCAACTCTCTATAGGATGCTCTCTATTTTACACAAGAGCTATTAGCTCTTGGAATTGTGATGTACAAAAGAGCTTGACACCCACCTCCTATTTATAATGGATGTGGCGCCTCTTAGAAGAGTGGAGGAGAAGAAAACCTTTCCCAATAAAATAAGGAAAATATATTTGATTGATTTATCTCATTTATTACAATATCTCATATTAAATAAATCTAGGATATTGTCAATATCTTATATTGAATATTTTCAAGATATTGTCAAGATCTTATATTGACAATATTTATCTTTTATTATATTACCATAAATCAATTTACACATGTGTATATCTATATCACATATATAAATCTATATAAAATATGTACTACTAAAATATGTCAAGTGGATGCATATCACATATATGATCCACGCCACATATATATATATTTATACATACATATTAATATCTAATATTAATATAAGGTAATACTATTAATTAAATTGCACAATCCAAGTGTATCACTTATACACATATGTGGCGCCACTTATCAATATAAGTGTATTTAATTAATCAACTTAATTAATATCTTGTATTTAATTTATTCATAATAAATAAATACCACCATATTAATTTACCACTATAACCTTTATAGTCTCGAGATAAACTTTCCTTATTTGGTTATCATCTATAACCACATTTTAATCCGGCTAGATGTTCTTATGTGTGTGACCCGATAGGCTTCCGAATATGTTGGCCGTAGACACAAAGTGCAAATTACGAAAATGCCCTTCATGCCTAACGATCACGGGATAGCGTCTAGCAACACACCGTGACCCCAATCATCGGAAGAGTCAAATGCAATGACTACTACCTTTCATGTGAAACAGTTACCGTGTAACTTACAATCCTATCGTTGTAATAATATCCATACGGTCGTTAGTCGAGTGTCAAAACATTAACGACCGTATCTTATAATCTGGATATCAAGCTCTCTCGAAGTAACTCGTTTACTCCCACTTTGCAAAGATTCACGAGAGTAAGACATTCCTTATAAGAAGGCCATTTCGGATATTCGATCCCAATCATAGGATACGCGATTCCCGGACGACCAATCATGTATACTCCGCATGCTTCAATATCATACCCAATCACTACCGCATGATCGCCCGTGGCTGGGGAAACCTCAATAGTGTCAAAGCATGACAATCCACACCGTGATGCCATGAAGACTCCGGTCCTAAGGATAATTACACAACCGCCACATAGTGTGACACTTATCCGTGTAAGTGGGTCAGTCTAACGTACGCATTCTCTAATACACGTCCACGTACAGTCCAAGTGTCTCTACACCTCGATAGACGAGATCTATCCCCGCCCTAAAGATAGAAGACATCTAATACGTGCTAGCCTGTTTATACTATCAATGCCCTGTTTAATAGTACATCGCCTAGAGACATTTAAGTATCAAACTTATTAAAGTGATTAGAGATCTCATCAACCATAATCGCCTATCATGGTTTCTCTATCACAGTTTAACACTAAGGACGTTATCATATAACAATTCATAATTGGTTCTTTAAAAGAACATATATATGACAACATAAAAGCCATTTAATATATGTATAAACATAAAGAAATAGTAGGAATGATCCGACCCGGTCGGATCCGGTCCAACCCGATTGGGTTTAGGACACTATTTCAACAATCTCCCACTTGGCCTAAAACCAATCACTAGCACACACAAGACCAAGTTGAAACACAAGAATCTCATGCAATACTCGCAACTAGCCCTAGCCATAAACGGATCGCTATCCGTGGGGACTCAGACTATCTTCATATCACGTTCCATATGACCAAGTCAAAGGAACCGCCTCAACACACACGAATCTCTGACGAGACCACGGTCCTTGCTTCAAGCAATGAATCCACTTACTATATCGACTATATAGAAAAGGTGGAAGAACCGTACAAGGTTCAAGAACGAACCTTCTAGATCCATGTACTGCTCCCGCTTCGCCTCTAAGGCATTACTGTGTTTTGGCCTAGTTGTAGAATTTACAGTGACCCATCGCTAAGAACATTTCCAGCTCACCGTATCACTTAATCAAAGTGGTTGCAAACCCAGACAGTAGCTCCCACTCGCCTTCATAAGACTCGGGATATACGTCTGTATATCTACATTTATCTAATTCCAAGTTTCAATAAACTAGGAAACTTTCCTTAACTTGTTTAAGGATATTCTCGACATTCACCAGATTTACTTTCATACTTGCTCATGACTATTCATGAACTATGAACATCCGGCATTACCTTTATGATGGTTTCTATCGTAGTAGCGAAGGAAACCTTCCATAAGCATCATCTTTCACCTTATCTTTAGGACTAACGTCCTAACACACAGATCTTGCGATCTATGCTAAACTTCTTTTAGCATCACATCTATATAGGTAAACAATAATCTAACAGAAGTTAAATCTATCGCTATAGATTCTCATTTCTAAAATAAGAACTGCTAATCCAAGTGCTTTCGTAAAGACCTTGAACTACCAAACATTAATTGACTGTGACATGGGGTGATAATTCTCGAGAGAGATATTCAATACCTTACTCAAAAATCGTAACACACTCCCACTATCCATCTTGCACATTGGGCATATCCTTCTTTTGACTTAATCAAACTCCTTTGATTATCAAACAAAGAAATTGTCTAGAGAAACTTGTTTGAGTCCATAAATGGATCTCGTGAGCTTACATATCATGTTATCATCTATGAACATCGAGCTTTCTGCCTAACGTCTTCAACACTATCATATAGCCATGATACGAAGTTATAACAAGTATTATCTGAATAGAATCGGGCTCAACCTTACGGGACATTCCTCTAGGTAAGACAGACTAGGTTCACAACCTGGTTGTCACTAATGGAATCTAATTCGGATTTTATGGCTCTGGCCATATCTCTCAAACCCGCTTTTCAAACATTCTTTCATAAGTCGTGAGATGTTCATTCTTCAAGATGAACATCCAGCAGCCTTTTCAAGCTTGAGGTTATCCACAGACTTGCAGAACTTTTGTGTGCACTGAGCGGTGTTTTACACCTCATCGCTATGCGGCGTCTGCTCACGTTCCTATGGTTGAATATTTCATTGTGGTTCTCAAACTCCTTTGAGATCCTTTTTACTCCCACTGTCTCTTTTGAAAGAAACACTTCCTCTAGAAGACAACATGTTTGGAGACAAACACCTTTTGCTCCACGGATGAGTAAATAATATCCAGCGTACTTGCTGAGATATTCCACAAAGTTGCATATGTCGTACTAGGCTCCAAGCCTTTCCGACTTTGCTTATGACAACTTCAAATCATCGGTTAAGACAGATTTGACATTATCCTCTTCCATATCTAATATGGAATTTATTCAACCTTTATTCTTTGGAATTTGGTTAAGTATGAGGCACTATCCCAAAACGGGTAAGGGATACTTGCATGGCTTGCGTCACACCTTTATCATATAAAGTGTTGTTGCCAGTTGAGGAACACAATCTAATTGCATATCCCAAAGATGGTATCCTTCAAGGAGAATCTTATTCCTTTTCAAAGGACTTCTGAAACACCCTTCAGGTATTAATTACTTCAATCCAATTGAAGATTAATTCCTAAGTAGCTCATCAATCTCATATTCGTACTAGCTCGAACTTTTCGGGCTTTCCGAATTATGCACTTCATTGAGTACACTTGACTATTTCTAAAAATAGTTATAGAGATTAACAAATAATTATTTGTAGCATTAATTGTCATAAGCCAACAAACATCGGTATGTTTAGGCTTTAGACAATTTTTCTAGATCTTACAACCTTTTCATAAAAGGGTATTTTAGTCCTCTTTGGATAAGATACGTATAACCCACATGATTCATAATCATATGGTTCAACATCATCGGAATGACGTTTAATTACACGCTTCCCTTCCGGAGAGACTATGTCTAGAGTAACCACAAATCAAGGATAATAACCATACAAATATTTAGTTGAGATCTTATCACATATATCAACTATATAGTGACATCAATCTAGTATGTTGGATTCGGTGACCTTCCAACTTTATCGGAATAACATTTATTCTTTACAATTGAATATGTCTCTCAAATCTGACGGATAACTGAAAGTACGTTCTTCATAAGAACCGGAACATAATAACATTTATTTAGTTCCCTTATCAGTTTACTAGATCCGAATATGGTAAGTATTACAACATTTGCTTCACCTTCCATATCTGTATTTAATCTTTCTAATTTAATCAGACTCGTAAGATATCATATATCTTAGAGTTGACTTTGAACTTAGACAGATTTATCTCAACTCACTTGCCTAGAATAGAAACTTCAATAAGCTCTATATTTAAGCACATGCCCTAACTTTCCCTTTTAATCCTTTAAGCACTTGAGAAATGTTTCTTATTGTAGTCTTCATAAGACTTAAGAAAGATCACAAGAGCTATGTTTTGATTTCCTTTCATAAAGAAAATCTAAAGTTTATTAAATAGTTTATTTAACCTTTCGAATCGCATTCAAAACATTGACTATTTAATTAACCTTTAAGCAATGATAGAATTAAGTCAATACTTAAATCTTACAATTTTGAAAAAGTCATTGTATGACTGAATGATCATCTTGGATCGTATCCAATATATGACTAATTCGTTGAAACTTATTTCAATAGATTTAATCATATCATGAGCTTCCGCTTTCATTAATAATTAAAGTCTCGGAGCACTGCATCAATTATGTAATCTCCTTGTCTCTAACTACTATAACGGGGTTGCTCATGTCATTGCTTATTTTAAAAGGATTAAAATTACTTAACCATATTTGAGAACGTTTCTCAAAATTAACAGTCATAATTTGGTTTTACTAATCGAGAATAAAACATAAATATAAAGTTTGCTAAAACTACAACATAAAAATGAAAATAAAAGAGTGTTGTTGTTTATACACGCAAAATCAAAAATGGTCTTTCGGTTTATGATTTTGCTCCCACTAGTCAACTACTTCCAATTGACTTTCAAGAATTATTAATTTCTTTAGTGGACAAGATCCCACTAAACTACCGCGACCCCCGCTTTGGCTGGTGGGCCGAAAATAGTCTAATAGGTAGACAACAACCCTTTGTCAATCGTATCTTATACGACTCTTGTTGTTTGACTAGTCAACTCTTTGACAATTTTCATCTTATGAAGTAGTCAAACCCTTGCCTCTAAAATCCAAACGACCCCGCTTTGGCTGGTGGCCGAGAGAATTCTTAGTCAAGTCATAACCCCAATATTCGTGAGATCTCATACGATCATATCTCGATAATGACGATATACCCGAGGTAGGTCAACCCCCTGCTTTGGCTGATGAGTTGGATCCGAACAAGGGCTCTTCACCGTCATTATAATATGGGGAGGCAATTTCAACTTGATTCTTTTGAGGTGGAAGTATTTACGTAAATTAATTCACTTAATTAATTTTAATCATGGTCTCATCATAAATATGTCTATCTCTATAAACATACATCCTACACATTTATCTAGATCGTGCCTAGTCATGCATCTATCGTATCATATAAAATAAATACAAGCACAAAATAAATAAATGCGTAAAATAACCGGTATGATCATGGACTTTTCCTAGGTGCGGTTTCGAATACAAACTGACGAAACCGCGGGTCACAATCTAAGGGTAGCTGCAACCGCCAATAGGATCTTTAATGCGCCATTCTCCAATGAGATCTTTATTCTTCTTCTTTCTTTGGTCTCCATCTTCTGCTCCATTCTTGTTACATTTAATTCTATCTAATAAAATAAATACACTCGCCGCACACGGGGGGAGCTAACGGGAATGGGATAATTGCAGAAAATAAACTAGGTCACGTTCTTCATAACGGCCTAGGACAATTTTTAAACCAACAGAAAAATTAAATCATTCACATCTATCCTATCGGTCGAGTCCATGATCAATCGGGGTCCATATAATCATATTATATCTACTATATCTAATCCATACAATAAAATCTTATGAAAAGATAAAATTAAAATTTAACTACTTGCGTCTTAATTAATCAATTAACATTTAATCTATTAAATAATTTTATCCAATCAATTAACTAATTAACATTTAATTAATTAAATGATTTTAATCGAAATAAAATTAACGATTAATTTTAAACCGATTTTAATTTTAATTTTAATTAATTAGAACTATTCCAAAAATAAATCAAAATTAAAATTATTTCTCTTTTGTTTCTTTCCTTTTGATTCGTAATCAAAAGGGATGCTTTTGGTTTCCTAAACCAAATTTGGCTTAGGCCTGGCCACTTTCCAAAATCAAAATTTTGGAAGTGGCCTAGGCCTAGGCCTTTTACAAATCAAATATTTGGAAAGGGCCTAGGCCTATTCCAAATCAAATATTTGGAAAGGCCAAATAATTTTGGTTTAGGCCTGGCTACTTTCCAAAATCAAAATTTTGGAAGTGGCCTAGGCCTAGGCCTTTTCCCAAATCAAATATTTGGAAAGGGCCTAGGCCTATTCCAAATAAAATTTGGAAAGGCCATTATTATTTTAATGTCATGTGGCATCCCAATGGCCAAACTATTTGAACCATTGGTTAGCCACATGACACAACTAAACAAATGAGATATTAATCACAACTATGAACCATATTGAATCACAAAATACACAAAACAAAAATTTGGAGATCCGCCAGAATTGACCGGTCAACCGATTGCCGGCAGCAGGTTGCCCTGCTGCCGCCGCCGCCGCCCAGCCGCCGCCGGTGGTGGTGCCGCCGCCAGTCGGCCGAGCACCACCCGATCCCTTTTTTTTTTTCTTTTCATGTATCAATTTTGCAAATCAAAAATCTTTCATCTTTTAATTACGTGATTTAAACGATAAAATTAACTACGCATAATAACATGCTTATTGCTTAAGCTCAAGCTCTCTCTGATACAACTGTTAGGAAATCTACGCGGGAACGCAGCGGAATTCAAAAATTTATTTCCTATCGACCCAAGATCGACTTCGTTTAAGCAATAAACAAACAAATAGTAGACGGTGGTTACCTTGGTTGATCTAAAAGATCGACGCTTTGACCGTCTAAGGAGAGTAGTTCTGCACAGAGCCGCCCAAGTGTTCGGCCTCTACCGCTAGTCCACACGAACAGCCCGCCGGAATCCCATCATGGATTGCTATTGAAAAACTCCGGTTGCTAGACCGGCCTTTTTCCCCTCTCTCCAACTCTCTATAGGATGCTCTCTATTTTACACAAGAACTATTAGCTCTTGGAATTATGATGTACAAAAGAGCTTGACACCCACCTCCTATTTATAATGGATGTGGCGCCTCTTAGAAGAGTGGAGGAGAAGAAAACCTTTTCCCAATAAAATAAGGAAAATATATTTGATTGATTTATCTCATTTATTACAATATCTCATATTAAATAAATCTAGGATATTGTCAATATCTTATATTGAATATTTCCAAGATATTGTCAAGATCTTATATTGACAATATTTATCTTTTATTATATTACCATAAATCAATTTACACATGTGTATATATCACATATATAAATCTATATAAAATATGTACTACTAAAATATGTCAAGTGGATGCATATCACATATATGATCCACGCCACATATATATATATTTATACATACATATTAATATCTAATATTAATATAAGGTAATACTATTAATTAAATTGCACAATCCAAGTGTATCACTTATACACATATGTGGCGCCACTTATCAATATAAGTGTATTTAATTAATCAACTTAATTAATATCTTGTATTTAATTTATTCATAATAAATAAATACCACCATATTAATTTACCACTATAACCTTTATAGTCACGAGATAAACTTTCCTTATTTGGTTATCATCTATAACCACATTTTAATCTGCTAGATGTTCTTATGTGTGTGACCCGATAGGCTTCGAATATGTTGGCCGTAGACACAAAGTGCAAATTACGAAAATGCCCTTCATGCCTAACGATCACGGGATAGCGTCTAGCAACACACCGTGACCCCCAATCATCGGAAGAGTCAAATGCAATGACTACTACCTTTCATGTGAAACAGTTATCGTGTAACTTACAATCCTATCGCTGTAATAATATCCATACGGTCGTACGTCGAGTGTCAAACATTAACGACCGTATCTTATAATCTGGATATCAAGCTCTCTCGAAGTAACTAATTTACTCCCACTTTGCAAAGATTCACGAGAAGACATTCCTTATAAGAAGGCCATTATGGATATTCGATCCCAATCATAGGATACGCGATTCCCGGACGACCAATCATGTATACTCCGCGTGCTTCAATATCATACCCAATCACTACCGCATGATCGCCCCGTGGCTAGGAGAAACCTCAATAGTGTCAAAGCATGACAATCCACACCGTGATGCCATGAAGACTCGGTCCTAAGGATAATTACACAATCGCCACATAGTGTGACACTTATCCATGTAAGTGGGTCGATCTAACGTACGCATTCTCTAATACACGTCCACGTACAGTCCAAGTGTCTCTACACTTCGATAGACGAGATCTATCCCTGCCTTTAAAGACAGAAGACATCTAATACGTGCTAGTCTGCTTATACTATCAATGCCCTGTTTAATAGTACATCAGCCTAGAGACATTTAAGTATCAAACTTATTAAAGTGATTAGAGATCTCATCAACCATAATCGCCTATCATGGTTTCTCTATCACAGTTTAACACTAAGGACGTTATCATATAACAATTCATAATTGGTTCTTTAAAAGAACAGATATATGACAACATAAAAGCCATTTAATATATGTATAAACATAAAGAAATAGTAGGAATGATCCGACCCGGTCGGATCCGGTCCAACCCGATTGGGTTTAGGACACTATTTCAACATGTTATATCCTAATGGTCGCTCCGCAGGTCACGTTGACGTCAAAGATTGATGGATATCGGATCTAGGCATTATTTTATTTTCATTTTGCCAATTTCACTTTTGCTCCACCATCCTTTTGAACTATGTTGTTGGTGGAAGTTCATTTTGTTTGCAAAACTCACTTTTGTATTTTATCTTGGATGCGTTATTTTCATCTTTAAATACGGCACCTCATCGTTTCGAAACTTACTTTATAAATGGAATCGCGTTTGAAACGAGTTAAGTAAATGTTTGAGCTTTAAAAAAAGGAAAACAGGGAGAAACGACCCCCTTGAGGTCGAAACAAGTAGAAACGACCCCCTTGAGGTCGAAACCTGGGAGAATCGACCCTATTGAGGTCGAAAACAACTCTGTTCGGAGAATCGACTTCACGTAAAGTCGTATCTCTTAGAAACGACCTCCCTGAGGTCGGATCTAGTGTATTCGACCTTGCTATGGTCGAACCTATTGAGATTCGACCTTGATATGGTCGAAGCTTTTGAGATCCCACAACCGAAGTCTAATTAACAAGAATGAGATACAATCATAAAAATCCATAATAAATCCATACGGGCGATCAAAGCCATGTTTAATACATAATAGTCAAAGCATACGATAATTGTCACAAAATAAAGAAAAACATATGATAGTTATCGAAGTACAATCATTTTTTTCTCGTCTTTCGGTTTTCCTTCTCCAATAGAATTGCCTTCCCCTTTCCTCCTTTGGCATCATCCTTAGATTTGTCTCTTCCAACATCGGATGGTTCGCATATTTTAATACCACCGGGCTTCCTGACGGATTTGCTCTTCTTTTTCCCGGTATCTATGTCGTCGTTGAGCTTCCTTTTTCCTTTTTCCTTCACCATATTAGATTTGCTATTTTTTTCTCGGCATCCGCAACAATTGTAGACTTCTTTTTCTTTGTCACACCCGATGAAGTCTCACCAATCTCCATATCAGCAGTTCCGACGCAAACCCCTTCTTTGAGTGTGTCCACTACAGCCTGCAATGCATGAAACAACTCATTCTTTGTTGCCTTCAAGCCCTTTCTCAAGTATCCATCACCCAAGTCGATAGCTTTCCTCATCCAACGACCCTATGCAAGTGAAATAAGTAAGATTAAAGCATTATTCAGAAAATTAATATATTACGAGTGTATAGATCCATACTTGTTCGTATTCACCACTTGCAAAGACCGACGAAGGCAATTCATGATTAAGTTTGATTATTGCAGATGATTGGTACCATTCATCGTATTCCTTCGTGCATTGCCCATTCTTCTTCGCACGTGGGCCTCTCAAATTTTCGGGAATAAGATGGTAATTATATTCCTCAAAATCTTTGTCTCGATTATCAAACTTTGCAAGGTAAGCTCGGACTTTCATACGAGATGATCTCTTTGCAAGAATAGGACATCCAGGCTTGTCCTGCACACGGCCAAATTGTCTCACAACTCTGTTTGGATGATACGGCTCTTTCATGTTGTCAACAACTAGACATCCACAAAACCAAGCAACCTCGTGAGGATCCTCACTCCTTTTGCGATACGGGGTCCAAAGAAACTACAAATAATAAGATAAGGAAAACAAAAGTCATAAGTGTGTCCGTTCAATTAAACTCCAGTTTATAAGTACGTACAAAACTTACATCTTCCTTGGTCATATTGTCCAACTCCCCCCCACATACTTCAATTGTTTATTTGCGGCTTCATCCGCCATGTGGAATGACGGATTCCATTTCTGTTTTCTGATATCCCCGCGGGTGATCTCTCTCCTTTTTTGAGGCCGTTGTTTGGGACAATGTTCGTATATCCATGCCTGAAACAACAAAAAAACCACATTTCTCACGAGATTTTCTTCATAATTATAATGTATAAAACAAAAATAGTAAAAATTTAGATGTACCTCCAACAAAGTGAGATATCCAATACACCTTTGGTCTCGTAAGTGGCTGCTTTGCTAAGCATCCTATATAAATAGGACAATGTGCCCGCACCCCACGCCCATTTATCCAATTGCTTCAAATCTTGTAAATAGTAAAGATATTTTACCTTCACTTTATCCCCTGATCTGTCTTGAAATAAAGTGCATCCCAATAGTACCAACAAAAAACCTCTCGTGATTTGCTCGGCTGAAGCATTGCAACGTCTGTTTTTAGACCTCGACAAATTGTTGATAATCCACGATGTCCTCAGAGAATATCCTGAGCAACGAGCCAGTTCTACTTGCACAATTTGGACTGGTATTCCAAGAAGATTTGATATCCAGACATCCAACGGATCAAGTTCTGTCCATTCCACTTCCTCCATCGCCTTTCCAACTATAGGAATTTCCAACAATTGTTCAACATCGTCCAAAGTTATAGTCGCCTCACCAAAAGGCATGTGAAACGATGTTGTTTCAGGATGCCAACGCTCAACAAAGGCCGACACAAGAACCTTATTCGCCGTCTTATAAGAACCATTATAGAGGCGATACAAAATTGTTTTTTTTTATCATATTGCGTGTGGCCTCTAACTCCTCGTACAAATCCCAAGTATGCATTTTGTTTGTGTATTGCTTGCACGTAAGAAATCCACGATCCTTTTCAAAGCAAAATAAATATGGTAGATATTGTTAATCAAATCCATATCATAATTAAAACATTTACATTGTAAGAGATAACTTATATTTACCTCCCTCTTCAGTAGATGATGTGCTACGTGATCATGCTTTTTATCGTACAATTCATAGTTAAACACGTCATCATCAAGATCGAAGAGCAAATCGTCTTCTTCTCCACTCCCCTGAAAACCCTCTTCACTGCTTTCTTCTCCATTCACATCATGGCTCCCTTCATCACTTTCTTCTTCATTCAGATCATCGCTCCCTTCACTTCTCTCTTCATCTCTCTCTTCTTCAACGCCTTCAATTTCATTATCTTCGTCTTCACTACCCTCCTCTCCACCACTATCTTCTTCTTCAGATCCTTTTGTTTCCCGGTTTCTTTCTTCTTCGTCACTATCTTCATTACATATTTTATCCCTTACTTCAAGTATTAACGCTTTTCTCCCCACACGTTTACCCCCTGTTCCTTCGAAATGTGTACTTGTTTTTCCTCTTCTATAAGAGGCAGTCATTGCTTGACGTCTTCTTGACGGCTCCTCATCATTGATAGGCGTACTTTGGCCCTTTGTCCTACCCATCTGCACACAAAGATGAAAAGACAAGTTCATGTCATTTCTCATTCAATTAAACACAAGCTACAATCATTAATGATCTTGGTATCATGATCTAATCATTTTCACAATAAAGTAAAAAAGGGTTCAAGGAGAAACGACATTACCATTGTCGAACCTTAGAGGTTCGACCTTACGCAAAGTCGTTCCTCAGTGGTCCGACAATGGTGAGGTCGCATCTTTGACAATCGACCCAAAGGGAGTCGAATTTTTGTTTTTCCTCCAGGACATGCGACTTCCCCAAGGTCGCTTTACACACAAGACATGCGACCCCCACAAGGTCGAATGTCAACACTCCCATTTTTTCTCAACACACGTGTAAAGCTCAATTCTTTGTTTACAATCGACATCATCAAAGTAGTTTCTTGCTTCTATCATCTTTATACATTCATAACATAACTCACAAACTATATGCATCAACAAAATTACTACTTGTGCATAATCCATTCTCTTAAGCATTTTATCGAACACTTGGTAGGCATATAAAATAACTTGAAGAAACCTAACAATGGCTATCAAAATATGTTAAATGAAAGATGATAAACACTATATAAACGTATACATACCTTGTTTAACACCTTTGAAGCAAAGAAATTTGATCTTGTAGTTGTTGATTGGTGAAGATGAAAGTATGAAATTAAAATGGGTTGTTGTTGATTGGTGGTGATGGAAGATGAAAATGAGTTGTGATGGAAATGAAAGAAGGAAGTTGGGGAGAAGATGAATGGTTTTTTTTAAGAAATGAAGAAGAGGAAATTGGAGAAGAAGATGGAAGAGGGGGTGGGTTTTTTTGTTTGAGAATTGAGGGGGAATGGGGGGGGGAACGATTTTTGATAGGATTTGGGGGGGGTTTGTATTTAAAAGTTTAGGATATATATATAATTATTTGAATCTGGAAATAGTAAAAATATATTGGTAAAATTATGTTTTTTTATCAAGTTTTGAAAAGTGACTGTGGTGTAGTGGTAGATTTTTAATTATTAAAATAATAGGTGTGGTGTAAGATGTAGATGACATATTTTTCACAAAGTTGTGGTGTAAAGGTAGGTTTAGTGTGGTGTAAATAATAACTCCCTTGGTTTTTTTATGAAAAAGACACACCGATATATTTTTCTTGTAATTAAAAAAAAAATAGTGTTAAATTTGCCATTCTTGGATAGCAGTATACTGTAACAAAAATACACGCATCAAAATGTAGATCATACACTTCCCTTCCCTTACACTAATCAATTTTTTCCCTCGAAACGAAAGTATTTCATTAAGACTAACAAATAAATTATAGCCGGATTATCGGCTGAAAATAGCCGGATAAATTCCAAATCATCGTCGGCCTAAATGTTGGACACCACCACCACAAACAAAGAAAAAGAAAGGATGGTATAACCAAATTTCCACCAAATTATGTCTCATTAGATAGAACTTGATTTGGTAACATAAGATGATAGTCAACCATGTCTTTGGCATAAACACACTTAAACAAAACTAATACTGTCTGGACTCTACTCACCGGTCTTTGAGATGGTACTACGTGTGGAGAGAGATCTTGAGTGGATTTTGGAGATGGAGAAATTTGATCTTCTTTAGGGAACAACACAATCGTCCACCCTCTCACGTCTTTATTGACCAAATGGTGGAACGTGCGAAAAATCTGAGGTTGGCTTGGGATATAGCCTGATGTATTTCTTTTCCTACAAGTCAGTTGTTTTTGCGCTCTAGTACTTTGGGACATTTTGTATATGGTGGTTTTGTTGAGAAATAAATAATAATGATCGTTGTTATAAAAAAAAAAACAATAACCCGAAAAAAAAACTATTATCGACCCGATCCAAATTATAGAAGACAAAAGAAAATAAAAATAAAATAACTACTATTGACATTCAAAGACATCAACAACAAAAATCCAACCACCAACACCATCCTTCCTCCACCAATAACACTCTTCGCGACGGCCATGTAATAAAATCGTCCGACTCCTTTACATGCCGCCGGCCAACACCATTAAAACTACATGGAAAGCGACAAAACAGACCGGAAGTACCAAAACATGGCCGCCGGACACTGAAACCATGGCCGATCTGCCTCACCGAAACAAAACCATATGGGATAACAAACCACACCATTACACCAAGACGAAATCCAACGAAACAAGATTCCGGCAACCTATGAAGAACAAAATAACCGAATGAAAGGAGATCTTACCTTCACTTTTTCTCTCTCCATGTTTTCCCCTCTGATGATGCATAAATCGTGACGGATGTCCTTGCGGTGTTTGTATTGTGGATATCTGGCTATAAAAGTGTATAAAAGTGGTGTTTTCCGATGACGCTCGGTGGCGGCCATGGATTCCGGCGGTGGTGTTTTATAAGAGACGAGGAGGGTGCAATTTGGCTTTGCCATCTGTTTTATATCATTTTTGCCCGGGGGTAAAAGTGTTACATTGCTCCAATATTTATAGGTGGAGTAAACTTAGTCACTAAGTTTAGCTAGCTAAGTGTGACTTAAGTGCTAAGCAAGACAAATATCTAGGATGCAAGTGGAAGGAAAATCTGGGCGGCTCCTTCTCCGGGGTCGCAGAGGTCGCCCGTTTCATCATCCTGTCCTACTCTTGCTCTCTTCTGCCTCTTTATATCATTGTTTTTCCGAACTTGAGGTAGTCCTTCCTCTAAATGTTATGATCGAGGTCGCTGGCGGACCCGTTTATAGAATGATATCGCGTGCCGGCCCCCTAATCTCTTTTGTCGTCGCATAAGGTTGAGGGCTTGTAGCTGATCTGAAGGCTCGCGGCTTTAATTAGGCTTGCGAGCTTGCGGGTTGTAATGGCCGGTGGCCTCATCCACTAATGTCGGTGGCTGGTCAGATCCGGATAAGGATCCGTGAACCGAAGTACAATTTAGGCATATCAATGGCCCCCTACTCCGTGCCTTAATCATTTTCTTGAAATGTTAGGCGGGGAGTAATAGTCTGATTGCGGATCTGTTGACTTGAAATACTGTGATGGCTCGCTGTTGTGGCGGATCGCCTGTTAGCTTTGCCTCAGTGCCTTGCTCAGAGTAGGTCTTTTCGTTGTTTGCATGTAGTTGATTAATTTAACCTTCTTGTGGCTTGTGCCACGAATTGATTTTGATTGTGGTTTATGAATCGTGAATCGATTTAGCCTTTGGTGGCTTGAGAGCTTTTAGTCTTGTAGAGGGCTCGCTTGAAGACGAGTTCCAGAATACGATGCCGACCTAGAGGTCGGACTTATAAAATGCTCGCTCGAGGGCGAGTTCCGAATATGATGCCGAGCTAGAGGTCGGACTTATAAAATGCTCGCTCGAGGGCGAGTTCCGAATATAATGCCGAGCTAGAGGTCGGACTTATAAAATGCTCGCTCGAGGGCGAGTTCCGAATATAATGCCGAGCTAGAGGTCGGACTTATAAAATGCTCGCTCGAGGCGAGTTCCGAATATAATGCCGAGCTAGAGGTCGGAGTTATAAAATGCTCGCTCGAGGGCGAGTTCCGAATATAATGCCGAGCTAGAGGTCGGACTTATAAAATGCTCGCTCAAGGGCGAGTTCCAAATATGATTTTGGGTCTATTAGGACCTTGTCGACTGAAGCGACTTGTCCACTTAGGACCGTGCTTTTCAAGCGAGCGGCCTCAAAGCGACTTGTTTTTTGCGACCTTGTCGTCTGATGCGACTTGTTCACTAAGGGCCGTGCTTTCAAAGCAAGCGACCTTCGAAGCAACTCCGGGCCTGTTTTTGCGACCTTGTCGTCTGATGCGACTTGTTCACTAAGGGCCGTGCTTTCAAAGCAAGCGACCTACGAAGCAACTCTGGGCCTGTTTTTGCGACCTTGTCGTCTGATGCGACTTGTTCACTAAGGGCCGTGCTTTCAAAGCAAGCGACCTTCGAAGCAACTCTGGGCCTGTTTTTTGCGACCTTGTCGTCTGATGCGACTTGTTCACTAAGGGCCGTGCTTTCAAAGCAAGCGACCTTCGAAGCAACTCTGGGCTGTTTTTTGCGACCTTGTCGTCTGATGCGACTTGTTCACTAAGGGCCGTGCTTTCAAAGCAAGCGACCTTCGAAGCAACTCTGGGCCTGTTTTTGCGACCTTGTCGTCTGATGCGACTTGTTCACTAAGGGCCGTGCTTTCAAAGCAAGCGACCTTGAAGCAACTCTGGGCTGTTTTTGCGACCTTGTCGTCTGATGCGACTTGTTCACTAAGGGCCGTGCTTTCAAAGCAAGCGACCTTCGAAGCAACTCTAGGCCTGTTTGTGCCGCGCTATTAAGCGGACGGACTTTTGTTGAAAGAAAATCCATGTTGATGGCGGGTTTGTAGTAGAGAGCTCGTAATAAGAGAGCGTATAATAAATGAGCTTGCTGATATAGAGCTTGTAATAAAATGAGCTCGCTGATGTGGAGCCTACAATCTATCAACTCTTTTGGTCTTGGTCTTTTACGAATTTTCATTTGTTTGTAATATTTTATTTTTCCGAATCCGACTTGTGGCCGCTGATTTGGGTTTTGAATGCATGTTTATTTTGCTATTTTGACGATTTTCCCAAAGTATTTTTGAGCTCGCACATTTATTTTTGCTCGAAATATTCCATCCTTTTCGAGTCTGCTATCTGGGTTCGATATACGTACATATATATATAGCCCCCTTGTTTTTGGCGAGGTCGAGGAAATTAAAGAATTGAACTTGCTAAAAATAACTGAGCCGAAAGCCTTACTTGTTTCGGTTGAGGTCGATGATTGAATCGAAAAATTCCAGTATGTGGCCCCTTTTTTCGAGTAAGATCGGAGCTGTGATGTGACGAGCTTGCTAGAAACAAATTCTGAACCAAAGTATAAGCTCGAAAACTTTCCCACGGCCCCCTTGTTCAGGACAAGATTGAGATCTCGAGTAACTTGTCTGAAACAAATGTTAAGGTCGAGCTTAGAGCTGGCCGATGAGGTCGGACTTAGAGCTTGCCGAGATGAAGGTCGGACTTAGAGCTGGCCGAGATGAAGGTCGGACTTAGAGCTGGCCGATGAGGTCGGACTTAGAGCTAGCCGAGATGAACTAATGAGTAGTATAAAAGATAGCTCTATCATTCACTTGTAGTGAGGCGAGTTTCCTTGAGAGCTTAAGAGCTCGTATTTATGTGGCCATCAAAGCTTTACAGACAATAATAGTTCCCACAGATGTGACCATATTGGACATCCAAGCTGCTGCATCTTCAACTTATCTAGCAATTCACCTTGCTCTAATTTATATAGGATTTCATGGTTTTCTTGCTTTGATAATTCACAACCGAGTGCAATTTGCTCCATCTATATTTCTGTTTTTTTTTATATATATATTTTTTTTCTGGGGCAATTTCTGAAACATTTTAATCCTCAACTAGACTCTGATTAGCTACAGACCACCTCCGATCCTCTTCCCCTTTTATGTATGTATATATATATACATATGTAATTCAAGAACCATTCTTACGGCTTTAAAACAACTTTGAGTTTTAAACTTGGAAGAACAAGGACTTTACCTTTTTGATACAGCTATTGAAGAATGGCCCCAGCATAAAAAAGCACCATTATTATTGGTACTGCTACTACCGCCGTGTCCGCCACGAACAACCACTGAGACAAGGCGAAGGGCTGGCTTTGATCTCCGGCGATAGCTGGAACCATCGAGCTCTTTCTCCTCTTAATTTCTGATGCCATATTTTATTTTTAGTTTCACCTTCTTCTTCTTCTTTAGCTTGCGGCTCCGGCGAAGTTGACCGGCGTCGGAGGCTTCTTCTTCTGATAATTTGAAACCGCCTCCGAGGACGAGATATGCTGGGATTGACCCGCTCCATTAGTGATGAACAACAACAAGTAGTGATTCTCAAAATTGTCTCTTTCTTTTTTTTTTTTTTTTCTTTTTTTTTTTTGGGGTGCTTGAATATCCATGGAGATAAAAGCAAACATAGACCCAGCCCTCACTACTCAGAAAGAATGAACGGCCCAGCATATTGAAATTGATATTTTGTAGATTTAGAAGGAGATCTAGTCGATCCAGATGAAGATTTTGTAGATCTTGATGAAAAACTTTGCCGAAAACATGGCCGGAAAATTTTAGATCTGACCGGAAAAGTGACGAAAATGTCGTTTCCCGGTAACGGAGCCAACTGATGATGCATAAATCGTGACGGATGTCCTTGCGGTGTTTGTATTGTGGATATCTGGCTATAAAAGTGTATAAAAGTGGTGTTTTCCGATGACGCTCGGTGGCGGCCATGGATTCCGGCGGTGGTGTTTTATAAGAGACGAGGAGGGGGCAATTTGGCTTTGCCATCTGTTTTATATCATTTTTGCCCGGGGGTAAAAGTGTTACATTGCTCCAATATTTATAGGTGGAGTAAACTTAGTCACTAAGTTTAGCTAGCTAAGTGTGACTTAAGTGCTAAGCAAGACAAATATCTAGGATGCAAGTGGAAGGAAAATCTGGGCGGCTCCTTCTCCGGGGTCGCAGAGGTCGCCTGCTTCATCATCCCGTCCTACTCTTGCTCTCTTCTGCCTCTTTATATCATTGTTTTTCCGAACTTGAGGTAGTCCTTCCTCTAAATGTTATGATCGAGGTCGCTGGCGGACCCGTTTATAGAATGATATCGCGTGCCGGCCCCCTAATCTCTTTTGTCGTCGCATAAGGTTGAGGGCTTGTAGCTGATCTGAAGGCTCGCGGCTTTAATTAGGCTTGCGAGCTTGCGGGTTGTAATGGCCGGTGGCCTCATCCACTAATGTCGGTGGCTGGTCAGATCCGGATAAGGATCCGTGAACCGAAGTACAATTTAGGCATATCACCCTCTATTGCATGTAGATCTACCTTTCTTTGTCTTTTTACAACCTCCACACTAATCATTGTACAAGTGTAACAGTGTACCTTATATTAATTGATAATGACACATTTTTATCAATCTTTCGCCATACATTTTTATATTTTTTGTTTGAAAATGATCTTCTTTAACAATAGTCTTCAAACTGAGGGAATCAAATAGTACACGGTATTAATAGTCCTCAAACGATCATCTTTATTTTTCTTTTCGGAAACGAAATGATAACACCCCACACACGCCCCAAGCGGGGTTTGAACCTTGGACTCCTCATTGGAAGTCAGGTTAGACCCTAGTGGATTACAACTAGGGTATGTACCCAAGTACAACGATCATCTTTATTAACGACACATTTTTATCAATCTTTCCATACGTATTCATGCTATGTGAAAAAACTTAAAAATTGTATCGATAAAATGCATCATAGTGTATATACATATCAATAAAAAACGAGGTTCCATCAGCACCCCCATTTTTACTACTGACACCCTATTAGTCCCACTACCATAAAAAAATATTTTGGCATCACAATTATTTTTAATGAACATAACGTCAGTGGTACTGCGTTGAGATTGAAAACCAAAGTCAGTGACACTGACGTTGCTGTTCAAAACAAAATCAGTGGCATCGACGTTTACGTTATAAAAGTGTCACTACTCAGGAACGTCAGTCCACTGATGTTAATATCCAAAAAGAAAGTCAACAACGCCACGTTTCTAGTGTGGTGCCGGAAATTAAAACAAGAATAGTGTGGTGATGAAAGTAGAAAAAATAATCAAAAAGGATGCCGATCGTTAAACTGGGGTGCGGATAGACCCCTAAGCCCTTGTTTGTTTTGGTGTTTTTTTGAGTTTTTTTTACATCACATCACCAATCATTTCTTACAATTCTCTCACCAACCAAATTTTCAACTATAAATGAAAAAATATTAAATCATCTATCATCATTTCACTTTATCTACTTTATTACATGTTTAACATTATTTTATTCATTATACTACCTTATTTTAATTTCTCTCACTACTCATTTTTTCACCTACACAATTTTCAAAAAAAACCATCATTTCACTTTATTTATGTTATTACATTTTAACATTATTTTATTCAATATACTATCTTATTTTAATTTCTCTCACTACTCATTTTATATATATATATTTATTATCTTTTTAACATTATTTTATTCATTATACTATCTTATTTTAATTTCTCTTACTACTAATTTTTTTATTTACACAAATTTCAAAAAAAAAATAAAATAAAAAAAAAAATATATATATATATATATATATATATATATATATATATATATATATATATATATATGTAACTGAAGCTTATATATTATACTACTTTCTAATTATTACTTCAATTATCCCTTAATTAATGAATGTTTTATTATCAATTAGTATATAAAAAACCCTAAAAAAAATGCAAAACAAAGAGCCTAAAAAAGGAGGAATGACCTATATAACCCATTTCGAAAAGGTATGGCCGAAATAACCCTGTATATTTTGACTACGATTTTCTCCCATTTTTTTCACAAATGTGCACGATCTTAAGGACCTAGAATCCCCTATTGGGTTCCTCTTCCCAATTAGGGTTTAGTTTGGATCCAAAAACACCTAAAACGCAAAAATAAAATGTGAGAAAATGATCTAAAATAAATGTTTTTAGGTCATGTAAGCCACAACTTGTGGTACACCGGGTTAAGCCCACCAATTCTTTGGTCAAACGTCCTTCTTAAACCTTCACCCCCCTAAAAAATTCCCGTCCACACCCGCTTTTAAACCCTTTAAACCCTCTAGATAATTCATCGCTTCTAGTATGTAGCAGCATTCAACATTTTAAATCAACGACACACACCGAGTATCAGACAGTTGGTGAAATTGGAAAAAATGTTTTCTCCCGCGACGAAGAAATCCAACTTCCAGTATCGGAATGCCAACACCAGCAAAAGTTTGCTGGCGAAATCCCCCAATCTTACCCTAAACGATTCACCAGTTTCGCCGGCTACGCCACTTCATGATAGCAATGCGGTTCCGAATCGACCTTCTACTGGTACTCCTGCTCCTTGGGCATCTCGTCTCTCCATCCTAGCCAGGTTTCTGAATTCACTTCATTTTCTGATATTTAAATATAAAAAAACTGTTTGGTGCTAAGGATTTTTCAGAATTCATGCTGTTTTTAGCTTGCCCGTGGTGAAATTTCGAGCTCGGAAGCTTGTTTATACTTAGCAATTTAGCATCAAACATCATAACTGCTGTTTTATTCTATTTTCTCTGCACTTGCGTGTTTTGAGAGTGCTCGGGGAGTGAAGCTTTACATATAATGGACCTTGATGTATTTGTAAGGTTGATAGTTTTGATTTGATTGCCCAGCGGGTAAAATATTAGGAAATTTCAATGTTAATCCGAATACCGAGAAGAGGTCAGATTGTTTCTAGCCTCTGTTGGTTCAGTTGTATTATGGTGCATCTTCTTGAAGATATTTTGTGAGTCAGTGCATCCACTAGGGGAAGGAGTTACGATTTTCATAAGAACATACTTGCAATTGAAAATTTCAAAGCGATGATGCTTCAACAGCTAAAGAAAGTAACACCCTTGCAACTTAGCGGCATATGACTATTTCGTTCGATGAATTTATATGGATATGGTTTGCCCTGTTGTTGACGGCATGCTTATGATGAATGCGTAAGTTTTAGCATAATGTTTTGGAAATTTTCCGCCAACATAACCGTATGCGGTTTGTAGCTCTTAAAAGAAGTAAGAAGTTCTGCCAATTTTAGTTGGCCACTTGGCCTTTGAATAAATCAGTAGTTATGTTTTGCGTGCACTTTGTAATAGGGCCAGAAATAGCCCTACCCTCACGGATTCCATTCTCTTTCTTGTTTGTAGGCTTGTGTGTTATGCTCATATTTAATTGTCTTTAAGGATTAATATCAATTTCTCTCACATTCAGCTCAAATCACGAGCTTTTTCTATGTTGCTAAACGTTATGGCTCTTCATGTAATTTACCTTTACTTACTCTTTTGTAAGAATGTGTGCTTGTTGAATTCGACAAGGGAACATGTTCTGTATGCACACGCGTTGCTGGACCCTGTTGTGTCACTTGTGTTCTTAATTACTGCCTAAATGTCTCATGCTGGAAGGATAAATACTTGTGGAAGTGAAAACACTTTATCTGTTTATTTATACCCATTCAGATTTTTTTTTTCTTCCTCGAACGCACCCAATTATTTTACAGGCGTCCTCCGGTATATACTTTTGTTGCTACTATTGATATTTTTGTGTGCGGTGGTTTGTGTGGGTAGGATTCTGTTTTTATTAGCTGCAATTTCTTCATCTAAGGTCACTCTTATTTGGTGGGTGTCACAACCGTTTTAAGGATGCGACATTGACATTTGGCCTTTTCCTTTTTTTTACATGTAGCCAGTCAAATTACCATTAAATTTAACAGCCTTGCCATTTATATGTGTTTGTAGAACTTCATTGACCCACAATAATGAAAAAGGAGAAGAGCTAAGTCAGATTCAACCTGTGCATGTTGGAGAGTTCCCTTCTGTGGTACGTGATGAGCAACAGGCTATCCTACAGCAAAAGCATGCACATGGTTAGTATTGTATGCCAACAAGGTGGGTCAATTACTGACACATGTTTCTAAAGTAGTTAATGCTTGTTCTGGCAGGTGACATGGGTGTTTCTGGTGGAATGGATAGGGAAACTTCTCTGGCTTGGATTATTTGCAGAAGCAAGTTCTTTATCTGGAGTTACCTATCTCAAAATGCTTCAAGGAGATGCGTAGTTCTTGATCTTCCTTCTAGTGTGTTCGAAAAGGATGTTTCTAACAAAAGCTCTTTTAGTTCTAATAATTGGTTAGTTTGTGTCCTCAACTGGGATAGTCCCAACAGTACCACTGAGAAGGTTGTTGCACAAGGAAGTTCAGTTGGTATTCTTCTATGCAATAAAAAAAGTCGGACTATTTTATATTGGCCAGATATATATTCTAATTGCAATACTAGTCCAGTTATTAGTTATGGTTCTATAGAAGAGTCAGCGGCGAACTCCTCACCTGGTCATAGAAAACCCGCTTCCCCCCAGAGTAGGCAAAGTTATTTTAATTCTTTGATTGCCTCTCCTGCCTCTGGTGATCAGCATTGCTGCTTGGCTCTTGCCTGTAGTTCTAACGGTGAGCTTTGGCAGTTCTATTGCAAGCCCTCTCAGATACAACGCAAAAGTATTTCATTTCAAGGCAGTGATAGCTACCAAAGTGTTGAAAGCAAGGGATACCCAAGGTCATTGACTTGGAACTTCATGCATACTGGAAATGACACCAGGAGGCAGTTCCTTTTTTTAACTGACCGTGAAATACAATGCTGGACCATTAATCTTGATGCTGGTCATAATGTATCGAAACTGTGGTCTCAGGAGATAATTGGCAGTGACGGCAATCTGGGCATCCAAAAGGATTTAGCTGGTCAGAAAAGGATTTTGCCTCTTGATTTGGAGATTGATAATGGTGAAAAGGTGATAAGTATTCTAATTGCTATATTCTGTAAAGATCGGAGCACGAGTTCAAGCTACATCGAATATTCCCTCCTGACCATGCAGTATAGGTCTGGGGTAACTGTATCTGCAGAAGGTATTCGACCAACTGATGAGAGAGTTTTGGAGAAAAAAGCCCCAATTCAGGTAATAATACCTAAAGCTAGATTTGAAGATGACGATTTGCTATTTTCTATGAGATTGAAGATCGGTGGAAAGCCAGCTGGTTCTGTTATCATACTTTCTGGTGATGGAACGGCAACAGTGTCATATTACTGGAGAAACTTAACCCGCCTCTATCGATTTGATCTGCCAAATGATGCTGGTAAAGTTCTTGATGCTTCAGTTATCCCTTCGCCAGATGACGGTGAAGATGAATCTTGGGCTGTAATTACTGATAGAGTTGGAATATATGCAATTCCTGAGAGGGCTGTGTTGCTTGGTGGAGTTGAACCTCCTGAAAGAAGCTTATCTCGCAAAGGGAGTTCAAACGAAAGATCGCTACAGGAGGAGAGCAAGAACTTCTTGTTCGGCGGCAATTTTCCTCCTAGAAGGGCTAGTTCAGAGGCATGGGATGTTGGAGAGAGACCGCGGGCCCCTTTAACTGGCATTGCGCGTCGAAATGCTCAGGATGAAGAATCAGAACTATTGTTGAATCAGCTTTTTCAGGTTTTCCTCGTGTCTGGGGAGGTTGCCGGTGCATTTGATAAGCTAAAGAATTCGGGTGCGTTTGAAAGAGAAGGGGAAACAAATGTTTTTGCTAGGACAAGCAAATCTCTTGTGGATACTCTAGCAAAGCATTGGACGACAACCAGGGGTGCTGAGGTTGTAGCTTTGTCTCTTGTGTCGTCACAGCTATTAGAAAAGCAGCAGAAACACCAGAAATTTTTGCAGTTCCTTGCTTTATCCAAGTGCCATGAAGAGTTGTGTTCTAGACAAAGTATGCTCAGTTTGCTCTTCCTTTATTTATTGATTTAGTCACAGGGGTGCTCCCTTCCTGACCCTTTCATTGGTAGATGAAGGAGAAAACAATTAACAAAATGATTGGTAATTATAGAATATTGCAATATAGAAGAGTTTATTGCTTGTAGTAAACTTCAACTCTATTACAATCTATATATAGAAAAGAGAAGGACCAAGTCCAACGGCTATAAAGCAAGCAACGGCTATAAATCTTAAAATAAGATTAAGCCTTAGACTAGAAAGAACAGAAACTAATCACTAGGAATATATAATATCCTATGAAGAGTTACAGGCAGTAAATAATTAAAAAGCAGTAAAAACACAGTATTTACTGTAACAGTAAATACTGTGAATCTAATATCATCCAGTCACCATTATCTTTCCATACTCCCCCTCAAGCTTGGTTGGAAGACATCAAAGAGACCAAGCTTGCTGATACAGAACTGGAATGAAGCTCTAGGCAGTCCTTTAGTAAACACATCAGCTACCTGCATCTTGGTAGGAACATAGCTTAGGCATATGCTTCCATCATCCAATTTTTCTCTGATAAAGTGTTTGTCAATCTCAATGTGTTTGGTCCTGTCATGTTGCACAGGATTATTGGCAATGTCAATAGCAGACTTGCTGTCACTATAGAGCTTCATAGGTTGAGTAGTGTTTTGTTGTAGCTCTCTTAAAACTCTTCTTAACCACAGGAGCTCACAGATAACAAGAGCAACAGCTCTAAACTCTGATTCTGCACTGCTCCTAGAAACCACAGCTTGTTTCTTGCTTCTCCATGAAACAAGATTATCCCCAATAAAGATGCACCATCCTGAAGTAGATCTCCTATCTACTTTTGAACCTGCCCAGTCAGCATCAACATAACCTTCAATGGTCTTTTTAGAGTCAGACTTGAAGAGTATGCCCTTCCCAGGATTCTCCTTTAGGAACTGTAGAACTCTAAAAGCAGCCTTCTGATGCATTTTCCCAGGCCTATGCATGAATTGGCTGATTTGACTGACAGCAAAGGAGATGTCCGGCCTTGTATGGGAAAGGTAGATCAGTCTTCCCACCAACCTTTGATAAGCCTCTTTATCAACCAGATCACTGTCATCTGCATTTGTAAGAATAACAGAATTATCAACAGGTGTAAAAGAGGGTTTACACCCTAGCATGCCATAGTCACTTAGCAAGTCTAGGGTGTACTTTCTTTGATTAACAAGGATACCCTGATTAGACCTAGATATTTCCATACCAAGGAAGTATCTAAGCTTACCAAGGTCCTTGACATCAAACTGAGATTTAATGTAATTTTTCAGTTTCTCAATTTCAATGTCATCACTACCAGTGATGATTATATCATCAACATACACAAGAAGGATTACAACTCCCCCTCCCTTCATATGCTTGTAAAACAAGGTATGATCAGAGTGAGCATGAGTGTAACCTCCTTGTTTGATAACTTTGGAAAATTTGGCAAACCAAGCCCTTGGAGACTGTTTTAATCCATATAAGGATTTCAACAGTTTGCAAGCCTGATTTTTATCAAATTTATGCTCAAAACCAGGAGGTGGATGCATAAACACTTCCTCTTTGAGATCACCATTAAGGAACGCATTTTTCACATCCATTTGATATAGGGGCCAGTTGTTAACAGAAGCAATGGACAGTAAGATTTTCACAGTGTTTAACTTTGCTACAGGGGCAAAAGTTTCTGTGAAATCAATGCCAGGAGTCTGTGTGAAACCCCTAGCCACAAGTCTGGCCTTCAGTCTATCAACAGTACCATCAGCCTTGTATTTTACACAAAATACCCATTTTGATCCCACCATTTTGGTACCCTTAGGTACAGTAACTTTCTCCCATGTGTTGTTATTCATGAGGGCTTTTAGTTCATCAAGAACAGCAGCTCTCCATTTAGGATCTGCTAGAGCTTGAGTGATGTTTTTAGGAATAAACACATCATTCATGTTTGCAAGATAACCTTTATAAGGTTCTGTCATAGCAGAATAGGAAACAAATCTGTCAATTGGGTGTTTAGTGCATTTTCTGACCCCTTTTCTTAGGGCAATAGGAGTAGGCACATGATGATCACTGGTAGGCACATGGTGATCACTGGTACCTTCACTGTTTTGAGGTTCTATACTTTCCTCAGAATGTTCATCATCATCAAGACTTTCTTCCACCTCATTTATTGTATTCTCAACTACTTCCAGCTCAGGAGTAGGATCAGAAAGTTGAGGAGAAGCTGAACTTGATCTGGGAGGATGAACCTTTCCTTTTCTGGTATAAATTATGATATCCTTTTGGGCAGGGGCTCCAGAGATGTTCTTATCACCCTCAGGATTCTCTTGTCCAGGGATCATAGAATCCATCACTGGTTCTGGATCAGCAGGAAAAATGCTTTCCATTTCCAGGATTGTATTAAGATCCATGGTCACTAAAGGATCCTTAGAGTAATAAGGGACACCTTCAAAAAAAGTTACATCAAAAGAGGTATAAAACTTTCGTTTTAAGGGGTCAAAACACTTGTAACCCTTCTTAGTTGAAGAATAGCCAATAAAAATGGTTTTTATAGCTCTAGGATCTAGCTTCCCTCTAGTAGGTGAAAGATTATGAACAAAGGCTACACATCCAAAGATTTTCAGTGGTATAGATGATACCAACTGAGATTCAGGATATAAGCCTTTGAACACACTAAAAGGAGTTTTAAAATGAAGGATCCTAGAAGGCATCCTATTAATCAGAAAAGCTGCAGTAAGAACTGCATCTCCCCAATAGGCTTTTGGAAGATTCATTTGAAAAAGAAGAGCCCTTGCAACATCCAACAAGTGCCTGTTTTTCCTCTCTGCTATTCCATTCTGTTGAGGGGTATTGGTGCATGAAGTTTGATGCACTATACCCTTCTCAGAACAGAGGGGACTTAACAGAGAGTTAAGGTATTTAGTGCCATTGTCAGATCTGAGGATCTTAATTTTTGTTTGAAATTGAGTTTCAACCATAGAAACAAATCTTTGAAAATAGAGTACACATCAGACTTATGTTTCATTAAGAAAACCCAACATAGTCTTGTGTGATCATCAATAAAAGATACAAACCATCTATTACAACTAAGATTTGGAACTTTAGAAGGTCCCCAAACATCACTGTGTACTAAAGAAAAAGGAGAAGAACTCCTATAAGGCCTAGGTTTAAAAACAGACCATGTGTGTTTGGAAAGTTCACACACTTCACATTTAAAAGACCTAGGGTCCTTATTACAAAAAAGATTAGGAAAAAGCATCTTCAAATAAGCAAAATTAGGATGCCCTAATCTCTGGTGCCACAAAAGGATGTCATTTTTTGTATCAACAGCTTTATACATAGAACTGGAGTGTTGGTTTTTGAAGAAATATAGTCCATCCTCCAGATCAGCACTGCCAATCTTCTTCCCTGATCCCTGCTCCTGAAATTCACAGTGAGTAGGGTGGAAATTAGCAATACTGTTAGTGTCTCTAGTAAATTTGCTGATGGAAAACAGATTACAAGTAAGATTTGGAACATGAAGGACAGATTCCAGACATATATCTTTAGATATGTGAATCTTTCCTTTTCCAGCAACAGTAGATAAAGTTCCATCAGCAATTTTAACTTTGTGCTGCCCATTAGAGGGGTGATAAGTAGAAAAAAGAGTGTAGTCCCCTGTCATGTGGCTGGATGCCCCAGAATCCACAATCCAAGGGACATTACCTTCATGAGCTATTCCACTTGTAGATAGATCAGTCAGCTTCTGTTCTTCTTTCCTCCCAAAGAGTTGATTAAGAATGTCCAGTTGTTCCTTTGAAAAGGGTAGAGAGGAAGCAGTAAGAGCTTGTTTCTGATCCCCACTTTGAGTAGATTTCTTTGGAGGTTGAGCTCTAGGAGGTTTTCCATGTAACTGCCAACAGTTTTCTTTGTTGTGTCCCTTTTTCTTGCAATAATCACAAACCAACAGAGGCCTTTGATCAGTTTTTTTCTTGCCAAACATGGCATTTTCATAGCTTTGAGTGACAAGGGCAGACTGTTCTCCTCTTTGAGTGACAAGAGCAGACTGTTCTCCAAGAGGGGTAGGATGACTACCCATCACTCCCTTCCTACTTTCCTCATTTCTGATGTAAGCAAAAGCTTCCATAGTATTGGGTAAGGGAACTTGGGACAGGACTCTTTCCCTAGCAGCTTCAAAAGAGGGATCAAGACCTCCCAGAAATTCAAAAACTCTTTCCTTTTCAAGTAGGTTTTGAAAGGTTAGAGCATCAGTACTGCATGTCCACTTAACAGCAGTCAACTGATCATATTCTTGCCAGAGTTTAGTCAAGGCACAGAAGTACTTAGTAACATCACAAGAGCCTTGTTTCTGGTTCCTAATGGTAGATTTTACTCCAAAAGCCTGAGCAAAATTGCCCTTGTTTGAGTAAAATTGTCCCACAGCATCCCAGATTTCTTTGCCAGTAGAGGCAAACAGATGATTATTACCTATATCATCAACCATGGAGTTAATCAGCCATGACATGACAGTGGCATTCTCTGTTTCCCAGGTGAAGAAGGCATCAGCATCCTCTTCATTCGGCATCTTCTTAGATCCAGTCAAGTATCCCATCTTGCCTCTTCCAGTAACAAAGATTTTCACTGCTGCTGCCCATTGTCTATAGTTAGATCCATTGAACTTTGCAGAAGTGATTTGTAAGCTTGGATGCTCTAATCCAAGTCCACTAGAACGGTTGGAAGATGTAGCAGAACTTGCTGGATTTCCAGAAAGAGATTCCGACATTTTTCAAATTTTAAAAACAGAACGAGAGGGGAGATTTAAGAAGAGATACAAGAGCTAGGCTCCGATACCATATAGAATATTGCAATATAGAAGAGTTTATTGCTTGTAGTAAACTTCAACTCTATTACAATCTATATATAGAAAAGAGAAGGACCAAGTCCAACGGCTATAAAGCAAGCAACGGCTATAAATCTTAAAATAAGATTAAGCCTTAGACTAGAAAGAACAGAAACTAATCACTAGGAATATATAATATCCTATGAAGAGTTACAGGCAGTAAATAATTAAAAAGCAGTAAAAACACAGTATTTACTGTAACAGTAAATACTGTGAATCTAATATCATCCAGTCACCATTATCTTTCCATAGTAATGGTAGGAGTTTGATGTGTGGATAATGATTAGGAGTAGAGCAGATCATTCTCGTTGAACACAAGCTTGATGATTCCAGTTCCTTGGGTTTGCTGGGTATACATGTGTAAAGCTCATTGCCATTTGAAGAACACTTCCATTTTTTAGTGACAAAATGAACCTAGCAATTTTTGTCTTTTAAACCTGTAGTGGCTATGTGACCCCTGTCTATGTTAAGTTCGTAGTTAATTTAGGCATATTGGAGTTTGAGCGTAATAGGATTTTGGCATACAGTGCATAATAATCCGTATCTCATCTATAATACTGTGCTTTCACGTCTAGTTAAATCCCTTGTTGTACTCAACTTTGAAAGTCTGCCCGAGGGAATTGATAGTATTTCTTCTTAAGGCATTTATGAGATGATCATTTGATCCTCCTAGGCTCCTAAAAGGTTAGGATGTAGGAAATGATTTTGTTAGTGGAAGGACTGAGGAAGTACAAGTACTATTTAGGAAAGCATGATCAAGAATGGAGAGAGCAATAGTCATTGCAGAAAACTCTATTTCAGAAGAAGACATACGGCAAAATGGCAGTAGTTTGCATTCCTTTCGAATGATCAAGGCTGATAGGGAAAGAAAATAGTTAACTAAGCTTCAATAGAAATGAGGTTTCGTCTAGATAGGATGATCAAGCTTTGCAATCTGCTGCAGCATAAAATGTGATGTATTATTGTGATCCATAGAAAGTAACCATTAGAAATTGTCCCTTTGTGTATCATTATTTGTCTAAGCACACATTTTTTACAAACTCCTTTTTATTTTTGCACTGAATGAATGCTCTTTGTTCTCTGGAATCAGGACAGTCTTTGCAAATTATACTGGAACATGGAGAAAAGCTGGCTGGAATGATTCAACTAAGGGATTTGCAAAGCATAACATATCAGAGGCGTGCAAATGCTGCCGTCTCTTCTTATTCTTCATCTGAAGCTCAAGCATCTGGTGCTCTTTGGGATCTCATCCAATTGGTTGGTGAACGTGCACGGAGGAAAACTGTACTTCTCATGGACAGGGATAATGTAGAAGTATTCTACAGTAAGATTTCAGATATCGAAGAACTATTTTATTGCTTGGACAAACAACTACTTCATATTATTGGCGCTGAGTTGTCATCCACTGTTCAGATCCAAAGAGCTTGTGAGCTCTCAAATGCATGTGTTAGTCTTCTTCAAACTGTGACACGCTACAGAAATGAGAATCATTTGTGGTATCCTCCGCTTGAGGGTTTAACACCCTGGTATTGCCAAACTGTGGTGCGCAATGGCCTGTGGAGCATTGCATCTTTCATGCTTCAGCTAGTAAATGAAACATATTCACTTGATGACACTTCAAGATTGGATTTTTATTCACATTTAGAGGAAATTACTGATGTGTTGCTTGAGTCACATTCTGGTGCTATCACAGCAAAAGTTGAACGTAATGAAGACCACAAAAGTTTATCAGATGATTTCTTTAAACGGAAGGATGCACTTCTTGAATCCCTATATAAGCTAGTGAAAGGCCTCTCCCTGGCAAAAATACAAGTCAGTTTTCTCTCATGAGCCTGTTCTTTGCATTTTGCATCATTTTTATTTACATGTTTCCACGTTGCTATCCTTAACAGTCTGCTGTAGACTTTGTATGTTCATATCCTTAGACTTGAGAACCAGATTTATTGTCATATCTTTATACGGAAAGCATTGACTATCGTAGGTTGTTGCTACACCAGCATAGGGAAGCATACTACTACTTACAACCAAATGGTTATCTATTGGTTTCCTTATTGACTTAGGCAAACATTCATTGTTCATATCATACGGTATTCCGTAAATTGATATAAGAAGAAATTAGGGAAGTTAGCGATGAATCTCAATCCTATTGCATTCTCTTGTACATTCAGCATCTTGTTCACATTCTTGGCTTAACCGGATATTCTTAAAATCTTATTCTCTGTCGTGCTCGGTTCTTTGATAACATCTTGGAGAAGCCACATTAAGCTTTCGCATAGAATACCCATAATTCTTTTGGAAATTTATGATAAGCTGCTGAATCCTTGAAGAATCTACTAAGGACATAATGATAATGATCAGAGTGATATGCAGCGATCCATGCTTCATTGCTTTTATGTTTACTATATACTAAACTAAAAGCAGTTTGTGACAGTTGAAGTTTAGGATGGAAAACATGCCTTTCCCCCCCCTTCTCATGTATGTGCTGACTTTATTTATTTTCCAGGGTCAAAGTGATAGAAAACAAGAAGAGAATGAGGATATTCTTCAAAAGTTGTATTCTACATTGTTACCCATTGCCAAACGGCATGAAGGATACCAAATCCTATGGAATATATGCAGCGATCTAAACGACTCAGAGCTCCTTAAAAGCCTCATGGTACATAACTAACATTTAGTTTTGTTCTCTTGTCCTTTATATATAATTTTATTTTTACCCTACTTGTTAAGCCACGGAGCATCCTGTTAAGTTTTTGACTAACCGTGTTTGAAGCAGTAAAGTCTGCGTGATGCATGCGATTTTAGAAGGGGGTTGGACCACATAAGGTCTAGTAAATACATCATTCTTGTATTTGCACAAGATGAGATATTTGACGACCCAGACCCTTGTTCATAGCCGCTTGGCATTAGCTATTGCTTTTCTGCTTATCCGAGGTTCCCCTTTCTGTTACATTTTGCTCAAGTAGTCAGGATAGCAGTTTTGAGTGATATTCTTCATTTGTTTTATCAAGATATAGTTTTTAGTATGGTTTTCGCATTAAACAATTTAAAACCTCTATTTATCAAATGGTCTTGAAATTTAGACAACAAACATATTTGCAGAGGTTTTGATTTTCTGTCTCTTTAGAACCATATATGCAGACTCATTGGAATATGTATCTTTTCATTGAAATAACACGGCTTTTGTTTCTTGATTAACAAAGCAAATCTGATTTCCAAGCGTAAGAGGTGACAGAAACATAATTCTGAAATTTATTAGCAGCTCTTTTCTTTCACGTCAGCTGTGAATGCACTTTTTTATTTGTCTTATTTTCTCTATTTTCACTCTAGTCCCTTTTCATGCAGCATGATAGCGTAGGGCCCACATGTGGTTTTAGCAATTTTGTTTTCAAGCAACTGTACGCCAAGAAACAATTCTCCGAGCTTCTTAGACTTGGGGAAGAGTTTCCTGAAGAGCTATCTATCTACTTGAAGCAGCATCATGATCTCCTCTGGCTTCATGAAATCTTTCTGAATCAATTTTCCCCTGCCTCTGAAACTCTACACGCACTAGCTCTCTCCCAAGATGATGCTTTAGTTCCAGCTGACAGCAAGCCTGATTCTAATGATGCAGGCAATAAAATTACCTTGGCACAGAGAAAGCGTTTCTTAAATCTTTCAAAGATAGCTGCAATGGCAGGTCATTTCTGCTTTTGGCCTCTCCATAATATCCATGCATAAGCCTTTCCATATGTCAACGTACTAATCCGGTGTAAAATCTCTACAATCTGGCAGGAAAGGATGCAAACTATATCGCAAAGGTGAAGCGCATAGAAGCCGATCTGAATGTACTGAAAGTTCAGGTGATTACGATATGATATCTGTTCTAACTTTACGTGATCGTTGCAGTTGTGCCTATGTGTGTTGTAGGAGTGCTTCAACATAAAAGTACATATCTAGCTTTTTCATCAGATCTTGCATTGTTTAACACTGCAGGAAGAAATATCGGAAGCCCTACCCGACGATGAAAAGAAAGGCATTGAACATCGGCTACTTGCTCCCATAGACCTCATAGAGCTGTGCCTGAAAAGTCAGAATAGGTTGCTTGCCTTACGAGTTTTTGACGTATTTGCCTGGACAAGCTCCTCCTTTATCAAAAGCAATACTAGCCTGCTAGAGGAATGCTGGAGGAACGCGACAAATCAAGATGATTGGGAGAAAATCTATCAATTATCAAGCATGGAAGGGTGGAGCGATGAAGAAACCGTACGAATTCTAGGGGACACCATTCTTTTCCAGGCTTCTAGAAGGTGCTACGGACCAGATGCAAGCACGTTTGAGGGTAGCTTTGACGAAGTACTTGCACTAAGGCAAGACGATTCGAACCTAAATATGGAGGAAAAGATACAGTGTCATCTGTGGAAGCGATATTGATGCAGCACAAGGATTTTCCTGATGCTGGCAAGTTGATGCTTACAGCAATCATGCTTGGGAGTAATGGTGAGGTTAGTTTAGTTGATGAGGTGTCTTCTCCTATACCGATGGAGTGAAATGCTACGTGTAGCAGTAGGCATATATATATATATATATATATATATATATATATATATATATATATATATGTTAACAAAATGTCAGGAATGACTCACATGTTAAGCTTTGTGTCTCGAATTCATGTGTGCTATGCTGGAGCCGGACATTCATTCCGTAGCGGTATGTAGCATGGATGTTCTTGATGGTTTTGATTACTCATGTAAAAAGCTGTAGTAATTGAATACTATTGTGTTTAGGCTATAAGTAAGGTGAACAAATGCGCGGTGTTTTCTTTAACCGAAACAAGTAATGCTTAGTAGTAGTAATTGTTTTCCTCTTTTTGGTTACCCTGATTTATTCGGGGTATGTGAGCAATTTGTAACGGTATTTGGGGAGTTGCATTTTGACGTATTATTTGATGTTATTGGGTCAACTTCTTTGAATTACTCTTGCCTAAGTTATTGGTTTCACAATGATACGTTGAACCACGAACAAATAAATGTGTAGAGTAATACGGATCAAGTTGAAATCTTTCTTTGCCGAGTGTTTCTAATGAATTTAAAAGAACTTTTCACTTTAGTTTCTTTTTAGTGTAGAACAAATTTTCTGTATTTTGGGGTCAATATTCATTCAAAATCCGTGGTGGAAGCCTAAAACACCCCAAAGAGGGGTGGGGGAGGGCATGTTGGGGCAACAAGATTTGTCTATGTCCAAATGGCTAAACAATAGCCTCATTTTGTGAAAGGAAAAATCTTATGAGGGAATCCCTATCTGGATCAACCAATCAAAAGCTGCTAAGGTGGACATATATCCTAATCCATTGAATCAACAAATCTGCCGTTGCCTTATAAAAGTACAAGTGTTACAACGCCTTTCATGTCAAGCATCTGAAACTGAAGAGTTTATAAAAAAAAATAAAAGAGTGAAGTAAAAGAAGAAAGAGAGAAAAAAAAAAAAAAAAAAAAAGAATGGCAACTTCAGGAATTCAACAGTCTGCATTTGCTGGCCAGACGGCTTTGAAATCACAGAATGAGCTTGTTAGGAAGGCTGGTACCTTTGGTGGTGGCCGTGCTACCATGAGGCGTACTGTCAAAAGTGCCCCTCAAAGTATCTGGTAATCTCTCTTCATTTTTTTTTTTTTGTTTTTGTTTGTTTGTTTCCCTTTCATTTTATCTTGGAGATAACACTAATTTTCTTTGTTTTACCCCTATGATGATGCACGGATTCTTCTGTTTGTGGCCGTGTTATCTGATATGTATGTATCCGACAATGGATTTCTAAGATACACCACACGTGGAGCAAATTTGCAATTTAAAATTGGATACGATAATCGAATCGACTATGCACCTCCATAACTTGGATACACAAAATGTTGAACCTTCTTGTTGAAAATGGAACACAAACCACAAATGAAGAAATAACTCTAAAAAAAATGCTTTATTTTATGACTTTTTTTTTATACTGTATTTATGGTTAATTCTTGTAGTTTTATTACGTACAATTTCATCATATATTACCTCGTGATGACAGTGAAACTGCATGTACATTACAATTTGGTTGATAAACGTCTAAATTTGTGAATTAGGTATGGCCCTGACCGTCCTAAATATTTGGGCCCATTTTCTGAACAAACCCCCTCATACTTAACCGGTGAGTTCCCCGGTGACTATGGTTGGGACACTGCTGGGCTTTCAGCTGATCCCGAGACATTTGCTAAAAACCGTGAGCTTGAAGTAATCCATTCCCGTTGGGCTATGCTTGGAGCATTGGGCTGTGTATTCCCCGAAATCCTTTCTAAGAACGGAGTCCAGTTCGGCGAGGCCGTATGGTTCAAAGCCGGATCTCAAATCTTCTCCGAAGGCGGTCTTGATTATCTTGGCAACCCAAATCTCATCCATGCCCAGAGTATCCTTGCTATTTGGGCCAGCCAAGTTGTGCTAATGGGCTTGATCGAAGGCTACAGAGTTGGCGGAGGCCCACTTGGGGAAGGACTTGACAAGGTATACCCAGGCGGATCATTCGACCCATTGGGCTTGGCTGACGACCCTGAGGCGTTTGCTGAGTTGAAGGTAAAGGAACTCAAGAACGGTAGGCTGGCAATGTTCTCGATGTTTGGATTCTTTGTTCAGGCAATTGTTACCGGAAAAGGCCCGGTTGAGAATCTGTATGATCATCTTGCTGATCCCGTGGCTAACAATGCTTGGGCATATGCCACAAACTTTGTACCCGGAAAATGAAAAGAAACATATGCTTAATTTCAAACTAAGTCACTAAGTCGGTTGTCACGGGTATTACTCTTATTATGTAATCAAACTTATCTCGATCCCCATGAATTTATGCAATGTTTTAATGTAATTCAGAGTTCATTTTGTGATGTACACATAATTAATTAATGTCAAATCAAGGAACAAAAACTTAAAATCAAAAGGAAGTACATATAATTAATGTCATCAAAATACATATTTTGAATGAAGCTTTAACTGCAAAACCTCCGTAAATAAAATAAAAAAGCTACCAATTGTGGCATGTATCAGCAGTTGAAAAAAACCGACGCATGATATGATATATGATAAGATGAAATGATGGATGACTTCGTGATTCATTAGTTAAAAAAAATTCGTGACGGAGGTCGGATTAACACATCGCCACGTGTCATCCCCATAGTGATCCAATTATAAATGAAGACAGAGAAAATCCACCTTAAGGGCTAGAAGCTCCATAAATCCGAGCTGAGCCCAGCTCAGCCATCCTCCCCGACCCCTACAAGCCGGCTAAAGTAAAAAAGGTCAACCGACTCAGCTCGGATCTCATAGGTCGGCCTAAGTTGATCTCGGACCAAAGTCCCCACGTGCATGATTAATCAGATAAACATGGAAAGAATCCTTATCCATAAAGGCCGCTATCCGATATTCAAATCACCGAGATTATCTCCTATAATTAAGGGGGTTAAATCATAATTATCTCTTCCTTAGGGAACACGAAATTAAAGTCCACCAAGGACACGGCCCACGCAGGCCTAGGGCACAAGCCCCTCTATATAAACCATCCCTAAGGAACTACGATGACTTGATTCGTGACTAATTCATATGATACGTAGGCAGCTTGAGATACAACATCTCAAATCCAGTCCAAATCACCAGAAACTGCCCCTACTTTATCGTTCTTAGTGTTCTTGAAGCTTGTGCAGATTGTCACTAGGATCAAACGGCCCCGAATTTATTAACAACGATTTCCAGCATCGTCAATTGGCGCTAGAAGGAGGGCTTCTTACTGACAATTTGGCTTAAGGTTTCAAGATCATCATGGTGCTTACACGGCAACAAGTAGCTAATGGCAACAACGCCGACGATGCTTCAGCCTCCAATGCCAACGGCCAGGTGCAAAAAGACATTGCCCTGAACGCAACCCACCAGGCGTTGGTAGATCAGTTGGTGGCCATGGATGCCGCAACTAAGCATGCAATCCTCGACGCCGGCATAGCAGAGGATGACGAGGATGATGAAGATCTACTAGAGGAAGACTCTCTTGAAGAAGATTTACAAGAGCAAGATCTAGAAGAGGAAGAGGAGTACGAGGGGAGGAATCCCTTCAGGAAACACCCCCTCCAAATCCTAAAAGGGCTAAGAAGGATGACCACTCATCCTCTTCCAATCGGGGAAGAAACTGATAGACCCCCGTGCTATAGATACAGCTAGAGCCGAGGTGGATGTTATCATGGGGAAAAGATCTACGGATCTCTCCCTTATATCACCATTCACCGAGTAGACAGACGATTATCTACGACCCGCAAGGTTTAGAGTGCCAAAGTTAGAACCTTACGATGGAACAAAGGATCCCCAGGATCACTTCTTTCAGTACCTGACACGTATGAATCTGGATTATGCTCCGGACGAAATAAAGTGCAAGGCCTTCCCTGCACTGCTAACAAGATGAGGTCGAGAATGGTTTTGTAATATCCTTGCAAGGATGATCTCCAACTTCGAGAAGCTGGGAAAGATGTTTTTAAACGCCTTTATCACAGCCAAACCCTTCCAGGGGAATGCTACTCATCTTCTCACCATCAAATAGAAGAGAGATGAAACAGTGATGCAATTCCTAAAACGGTTCAACGAAGAATCCACTCAAGTAAAAGACACCGACGAGCGCATTCTGATCACCTCTTTTTTGGCAGGACTACGGGAAGGGAGGCAGTACGCCAAGCTGAACAGCAAAGTCCCAGATCGATGGAAGAAAGCATGGAGGTGGCGTATAAGCACTGCCAAGGAGAGGAAGCGAACCGGCTGAAAAGACAGTCAGAGAAAGGAAAAAACAAGAAGGAAAAGGCAGAAGAGCCATCCGACAAGAAAAGAAAGCCGTCATAGGACCACGCAGCCAACTCCGCCTTAGAGCGGTCGGAAAAAAAAGCAAGTTTTTTAGCGTAGGGATTTAACTTTGAGATGCTGGGAAAGATGTTTTTAAACGCCTTTATCACAGCCAAACCCTTCCAGAGGAAAGCTACTCATCTTCTCACCCTTAAATAGAAGAGAGATGAAACAGTGATGCAATTCCTAAAACAGTTCAACGAAGAATCCACCCAAGTAAAAGACACCGACGAGCGCATTCTGATCACCTCTTTTTTGGCAGGACTACGGGAAGGGAGGCAGTACGCCAAGCTGAACAACAAAGTACCAGATCGATGGAAGAAAGCATAGAGGTGGCGTATAAGCACTTCCAAGGAGAGGAAGCGAACCGGCTGAACAGACAGTCAGAGAAAGGAGAAAACAAGAAGGAAAAGGCAGAAGAGCCATCCGACAAGAAAAGAAAGCCGTCATAGGACCACGAAGCCAACTCCGCCTCAGAGCGGTCGGAAAAAAATCAAGTTTTTTAGCGTAGGGATTTCACCCCACTGAATAGGACAAACGAGCAGGTTCTCGCGATCATGGAAAGAAAAGAGTTGGCTCAAACTCCACCACCGATGCGTACTCCACCGGAAAAGAGGGGCCATAGCAAGTTCTTCACCAATCATAAAGATATCGGGCATGACTTAGACAGCTGTACAGACTTTCAGAGGGACATTGGACAAGGTCATATATCGATCTTAGAACACTGAGCCGTGATATCGTAGAGATTTCAGGCGGAGAGGCTATCCAGATAGGGGTCTGATCGCGTGTAAGTCACTAACGTCGATATTACTAGCAAGAATACTAAGTACATCGCAGTATAGTAAATGCGAGTCAATGTCGATCGCACAGAGACAATGCAACTTATACATATAAATGATTCTAATCTAGTTAAGAAGCAACATAAAAGCGGTCATTGACCAGCAATAACATAAAAAGAAAACAAACATGGTATACCTCTCCCTCTCCTCACCGATCTACTAACTTGGATTAACTAATCGTCATGTTTACTTCCCCACATAATTTCCTTAGATTAATCGTGAGCGTTTTATCATATTTATCAACTATGGGTGCAATTCCTACTCCTATCTACTCTGACAATGGTAATAGACAATCTATACGCAAGCTACCCTCCTTAATTGGTCCATAATAGCCCATACGCATAAAGAACTAGAACTGCCGTTATTGAGAGTTACCTCATACCGCTAACCCGCCTAGACATCCGTCGACACTGACCAACACGTTCCTAGGGTCCATCAAGACTATGTCCTAATTAACACTTCACTTGCGGTCCTTTATGTTAATTTACGAATTACGAATACTAGATTGGCTAGACCTATTACTCGTTTTAATTATTACTGCCGATCAACGTAGCTGTAGTGAATCCCAATTTAGGTTTTCTAAAATATGCCTCGGTAAACCGGTATAGACTGCCGGTTTACCGGGGGCGGCTTTTCCTAATTTTTGGATCTATATTGCTCAGTACGATTAAAATAAGTAAATTATAGGGTTGTTAAACATGAAAATTAAGTAAAACACATAAATACGAACAGATCTACCATATTGAAGACGAAAAAGGAACGTTCAAAGCTTCATACCTTCAACAATGGAGATCTAGCTCGATCTACTCAAGCTAGAGATGATGGAAGAAGGGAGGAAACAAAAAATAACTCTCCAAAGCTCAAGAAAACTTTATTGCATAATAATAATTGTAATGTAATTTATGAAACTGAAGATTGTAGTAAGCATATGAAGAACTCTGTTAATGCGGCCTTATATAGATACAATGACCGACTTAAGACTCTCTAAAACCCTAACCGACTTAGACAATGCGGCAGAATAAATTTCGTGTTGAATAAGTCACCGGTTTACCGGGCCTAACCCTCGGGTTACCGGGCCTTCTATTCTTCTTTTTCTTCAGCAGTCTTCTTCTTGGACTTCAATCACTCAGCCCAATGCATTCCTTTTGGTCCAGATCCGTTCTCCAATGCTCCAGTTTCGGTATATCCTATAAAATACACAAAACGAGACAAAACAGTACCAAAACATCGGGAAACTAACGTAGATACATAATTATGATCCTGGAAACACTCACATAGCATTTAACATATATTCTAAGCAATAACGAGCCTATCTATCCTCTCTTGAGCAGAATTCGGGGTGCATATGGGTATAAATATTGGTACCATTTAGAGTGTTATCACCTACCCCCCACCTAGCTTTTGATCGTCCCGAGCAAAAAGGCGAAAAGAAAACAACACCCCTGATCAATGCACAAGTTAATTAAAAACAATTATGCCTTACTAAGCCAAGATCAAAATCATGCCAGTCGTATCCATCAGTAACATATTAAACACTATTCATGTCATGAGCCAATGTGTGTGTGCAATAATTTTCACAACCGCTCAGAAATGAAGACAATCTCACATTACGTCAACCCGTAGTCGAACTAACCAGTCTCGAACATGTATTTATTAATTAATTGAGCTGGCAAGGCGGATCGAGAACCGAGCATATATTACTCTTAGGCTCACGTTTATCGGTCTATGCAAAAGTCGTGTGTCTTACGCTCCATCGACTAAGATATTGCCAAAGAGAATATAGATGTATATGTTTCAATGCACTTCTCTTTCTTGGCGGGTGAACTCTCATTGATTTAACTATCCTCACGTCCCCACTCATGATAACTACCGAATCCGAAATTCCTTTGCCTTTCTAAGCGTAAGTGAAGCATGATTCGTGATAAAGCCAGGGTCAACTCTAGTCAAAGCAATATGCTATCGACTACACACTAAGGGAAGTGAGTTATACGTGCTTAAAATGGTGGCTCATAACAGAATATGCGCTTAATACGCCACTACTTCAAAAGTGGACACTTTCTCTTACTCGTGCAAAGTAAAACAAAGATGAAATCAATTAACTCGAAAAGATCAAAGATATTCTAATTTTTCGAAATTTTGTCGAAAGGGATCAAAGTCTAAGTGGTGAATCGTGCATCAAAGAGAATCAAGACAATCACGCAATTTATGGAATATAATGCTAATAAGCTAAGCGACGTTCCTTTACCCCCCCCCCTCCCGGCCCCCCACTTAATCGAAACAGTGTCCCCAATGTGTAAGATGAGAAATGAAAAACGAAAAGGAACTTAGCTTCGGTTAAGGGCGGAACCAAAGAAGAATCGGATCATTATATAATCCATCGGGCTCATGTAAGTAGTCCATGAAGAATCTGCGTTATGTGTCTCAAGAAAAACCAAGAAGAATAGTGGTGACAACAACTTTAAACAAAAATGCGGCAGTAAAAGGGAAAATAAATAATCTCCAAAACAGTTTAAGCCGACAAAATCATTACATAAAATATATTTTGCTACATCAACTAAGTAGGAAAGGAAAATAAAATAAAAATAAGAAGAATGGTAAACAACAATAAAAAGAACTAAAAGCTAGTCCTCATCGGAATCACCCTCCCAGTCGTCTCTAGGCTCAAAACCGGGAGGCGATGCAGAACTTGAGGCGGCGGCAGCTGAAGATGATGCTCTACGATGTGGGGCAGTCCTAGGTGGCGGGGTAGCAGGCGGAACTCCTAGAAAGTCAATAATCCGATCCATCTTGCGATGCAGACTCACAATCTCTCGCGAGTGCTCCTCAAGCAAGACTCTCTGAGTTCTCGGTGCACCAAGCACCGGAGTATGCTCTCTCTCTGCTCTAACCCGTCTCTGAACTCTCGAAAATGACTGTGAACTGAGCTGAGGCTCAGGATCTTCCCAATCATCACTCACAAGCATCTTCACCTCGGCATCTAGAGCAAACATATCAATCATCGGCCCGTAAGGTAGCAGCTCTCGCTCAGAAGTGGCGGCAAGCTCATGGATACGGCTATGCATCAACATACCGATGTTGATTGGGCACCTGTCTCTAAATAAAACATTAACTCTGCCTTCGAAGTGGTGACAGAAACAGTGTGCTTCATCGGAAGAAGCCGAGCACAGACAAATCGATTGACCATCTTCCGGTCCTAATATAGCTCATTCTCTAGGAAGATGGTGGGGGCTCCTGCAGGATTGCGCTTCCATTGCATCCCTAAGAAATCAGCAACCATATCCATCCTCTCGAAATCGGCAATGTTGCTCGAGGAGGTGTACTCATCCAGACCCACCGGTGGATGTCTAACCCCAAAGTGAGCGTTGATCCGCTCAATCGAAAAATCAACCTTGACACCGCGAACCATAGCAAATGTGGCTCCAGGGTTATGCGAAACATATGCATAAAACTCTCTTACCACCGTGGCGTTGAATCTTGCCGGTGCCTCAGCCATGTCTAGTAAATCCTGTACTTGAAGGGCACCTGGCAATATCGTTCCGCAGTCGTCCAAATCTACCCCTCGTTCTCGAGTCACTAGTCTTGCATTCCAATGTCCTCGGAACGACTCGTAAATAGCTAAAGAATGGAATTGCACAACCCCGTCTATCAAGGGATTGGCATCTCCATACACTGTCTGATATCCACTGGGACGAACAGCTGACCTTTGACGCTTAGGACCCATCCTGAATGAGTATAGAACCTGATACAAAAGCTATTTCTGAAAAAGAACCCTCGGTAAACCGGAGGTAAGGTTCGGTTTACGGCCTGAACTTTTCTGAATTTCCTTCTGGATTGTGCCTCTGATGATGGAAGAAGAAGAAATTGCAGCACTTCACCATAGCAGCAGCAATACAACTCAGCAACAGGGTTAGGAAATGGTGTTTAGGGTTTGGAAATGGAAGGAATTTGGTTCGGTTATGGTGATGGTTTGGTGGTGATTGTGGTCGAATTTCAGAAAGGAAGAAGGGATGGAAGAAGTTTGGTGAATGAAAAAGATGAAATGATAATAATGATGATAATGGTGATGAAGGGGTGGTTTAAGTAGGAAGAATGGAATGAAGTGGATGGTTTAGTGGGATAATGGGTAGAGAAGTTATTAGGGTGAGTGAATTGAGGAGGTGATTGATGGGATTGAGGTGGAGTTATGGTGGAGTGTGGGAAAGGATGAAAATTTTGAAAAGAGGGGAAAAGGGGACGGTTTTTGCTGACTGACCGTATCTGGTGCAACGTGTGTCCTCCACGTGCCTCTAAAAATTCAGCTTTAAGCACTGACGTTCAGAAATCCGAAAATCAAGCCTCGGTAAACCGGAGGTTACCCTCGAGAAACCGGGGGTATTTTTCCCTAGATTTTTCTATCTGCCTTCTCTGCACTTCTTACTCAACCTTTTTGCTCAGTTCTGACCTCAATTCGACTACCCTTTACTCTCCAATTGTCATTTCCGACTCAAAACCTAACCTAATTCACTAGAATCCGCAACGAGGTAAAAAAAACCTTTCCACAACCATTCGGTTTCAAGCCTAAGTTTGTGGTAGGGTGAAAAAAAAGCTCGTCCCTTCATCCGGCTACTTTTATTTAATCCTAAACTACCTAAGGGTTTGAAGAGATAGTTCTGAGTTTATAGTCGCCAGCTCAACTTTCTTCAGATCTCTGATCAATCAAGAGTTGGAGCCTTCACTCGCCGAACTTTCGCTCTAGAGGTTTGCACTTTCAAAGAACCTTTTTGAGCTCTCCTCCTAGCACGCCTCTCCCTTTTAGCTTGCGTGCTAGGTCTACCTCTGCGTCGAGATTTAGACTTTAAACTCAAGGACTCCACGTTTTCCATTTTCAGCTCGACTTGTTCACTATGCAACACGGAAGGACTAGCTTCCGTGAGCATCCTGTCGTGATCCTGATCTTCTTTCTCTCTCAGCATTAATCTCAGAAACTCTTGCTCAACGGTTTCTATGACAACCTCTCTATTCTCAAGCCTCTCAGTCTCTAAGATCTCTACCTTCCCCGAAGCATACGTCATTTTACAACTCTCCGGTCGGTTTTCTAGGGGTTCTAGGATCCCAAAAGATACAACATCATTATTCATTCTTAAAGTGATCTCCCTCTCATCAAAATCCATAACCGCCCTGCTCGTTGCTAAGAAAGGTCATCCTAAGAGAACTGGGGCACTAGGATCTTCAGGTACGTCTATGACCGTAAGTCGATAGGATACGTGAATCCTCCTGCCTTAATTGTACACTTTCTGAGCAAACTAGCAGGCATATCTCTGGTTCTGTCTACGAAGGTCATGGTCGTGGTTTGATTAATCACGACCGAAAGTTTTATCTTTTGACAGAGGGAAAAAGAAGAATATTGCAACTCGAACTAGAGTCACAGAGACCTAATCCTACGGATATTCCATTAACAGAAATTGGGAGTCTGAACGTGCCAGGGTCTCCTAACTTCACCACGGTGTCTGAGTCTGGGTGATCCTCATGCTCAGAAAACATCGTGTCAGGATCCTCTTCAGGATCATTGATGGGAGTCAAATTGTAGTGTATTTCTTATATGAGATTACCTCCTTTTATGAGTTATTCATGGTTATTTTGGGCTATTATGGGTAGTATATGAACGATATTCACTTATATGCATGTTTCGAGACTAATGACGTTTTCGTCCTAAAAACTCGTGTTTTATGTGGATTTCGTTACGTTTCTGTCAATGTATATTATGCCTTGGTGTTCGTGTCTTTGTTTTCAGGCTTAGATTGATGTATAAGGTCGAGAATAAGGAAGAGAGTTTTGAGAAAGAATGAGATTTGGGGCCAAGGAGGAGAAAAGAGTGAAGAATCATTGATGAAATCTGAACCAGTCACTTCAGGGGCATTTTGGCCACACTTGGAGACACTTTCAGGAATAGTTGTCTTGATAAAAGTTGCAGAGGATTGAATGAGCTTTCCAGTTCATTTTGAATCATCTCATTTGGAGCCCTAGAAGTGAAGTTATGATGAACATACTGAAGCTTGATGCAAATAAGCATTTACGGAGCAATGCTGAGTACTGAGAGTTGGCCTTTCAGGAAAACGAGCGTTTGCCTTGCCACAAACGCTCGTTCATGGTCGGGATGCGGCAAAAACCTATAAAAACCCTCTTTTTCGGTCCGATATGATATCTATTCGGTACATAGACGTTTTAGGGTTTCTTAGGGGCGATTTTAGGGAGATTTCCATTAGTTTAAACGTTGTTTCAATCCTTAGATCATAGATTTAATTCCTAGCAACTCTATACAACTTTCATAGCTTAGATGTTCGATTCGTGATCCAAGATTTCATCTTTTGAAGGAGATTTTCATACAACTCAAGGTTTCATCTTTTATGGTAATTATTTCTTTGTCTTTCAATTATTTGATTATGTCTTTGATTATCGCTTTCATTATTATTTCGTTTTTCAATTCCATCATGAGTAGCTAAATAGTTGTGTAGCCGAATTATGTAAAAGCGGGTGAAACGCCCTAAGGGGATTAGACGGGAGTAGTGTAGCACTTAATTAAATGTTTGTATGATTAATCCACGTTCTAAAACTTGTTCTTATAAAGATTATAGCTTTGAATTAGATTGACAACCTAGTTCACTGTCACACACACATCGAATTTATAGATGTATTTTGCGGTGAGATGTGGGATAAGGAGTTTTAGGATCATTGCGTAGACACAACCTAGTTGTTAGATTGACAACCTAGCTAGTTGTTAGGACTGTGCCCTATGTGAGGTTTTCATCGGTTTTCCGAGCGGCTCTAGATTTTGGTAAACCATGTTAGGTTAGTTGGCTTTCTAAAGGGAGGGTTAATTAGCATGGCATAGGGTGTTAAGCGAGAGTTGTTCAGACCTTAACACCAGAATTAGGAGTTGGCACCCGTGGATGTCATATAAACTGAATTGGATAGGTAGGTCGGTTAAGACACGCTCCTTGTCGAGTCTTTCTTGTGGGGTAAAAGTAACCCGCTGGATCGTAGTTCGGCTATGCTTTTTAATCATATAAGTAAAACCAGTAGTGTAATCGTTATTTCTGCATTAGTTGTTAATCTTTCCACTATCTATTGACCCGAACCAAGTTCTACGTCGACTTTGGTACTTCACTGTTACTCCCTGTGGATTCGACCTTGTACCCACTATACTGCCCTAACCCGATACTCTGTCGGTTAAAGTTAGCGGTTAAGTATTTTGCTATCAAGAATTTTGGCACCGTTTCCGGGGAGTACATGGTGAATATCTTGCAAGTTGACTGAAAGCTTGGGCTTAGGTCGTTTTATTTTATTTTATTTTTTTCTTTTCTTTTCTTGATGGAGTTCGTTTATTGAAGCGTCACACCACCTATTGTTGTGTTGGTGGTGACGAGATACTTTGATTGTGTGGTGTTGTTTTCTGAGATCTTGCAGTGTAAGCTACAATGGATAGAGTCTCACCTCCACACTACCAACCTGAACAACAAGGGATGACAATGAACCAATATGCACAACAATGGTATGCGCCTCAACCTTTATATCAGCAGCAGAGTAACCAGAGTTCTTGGGATTATCAGTGCCCTAGTGCAAACCAGAATCAATACTACAGTTATTCGAATGGAAACAGTAATGGACAGTTTGGTGGGAACGGGCATGATTGGAATCAGGGGAATGGGATTGGTGATTTTCAACCAGTCCAACAATATCAACCGGTTCAGCAGAATTGCCAGAACTTTAAACCGGAGTTCAACCAAGCGAATGTCAACCGAGTGCTGCAAATGCTAAGGGATGAAGGGTATCAAGACCATGTTTCCCAACAACTCCTTCAACAACTTATACAGTAGCAGCAGAGTCAGTATGACCATTCTGTATCTCAACCGCAAGAGGAATACGAGATTGATCCCGGTTATGCTGAAGAAGAATAGGAAGTTGAGATAATAGAGGAGCTAGAAGAGAAGGTTTATGTCGCGAAAGTCGAGAGAGTGCGGATACACCATAGTTCTGACTGGGAGAAGTGGATGGATGAGTTGCAGAGGGACTCACGGAATCTATGGATCGGATTTGGGCGCTCAACTGAAGGAGTGTGCACGGTGAGTATAGAACCTCCACGACTAGAGTAGAATGGGCACGTAGGAAGAACATGTTGCTAGACATATCCAAGGATCTCCTCTCGCTTAAGGAAGCCCGGGAGCTAGAACATGAAAAAGAGGCTTGTGCACATGAGGTGAATAAGGTTGCAGAGGAAGCTGACAGTGAAGAAGTTCAGGTGGAGAGTGAGGTTGATGATTCGGGTTACCATGATGAGCTATCGGACCCAGAGAAGCAAGATCTTGAGTTGGGATCGCCCATTTCGCCATCACTCCCGATTGAAGAGATGAAAGTTGATACTTTGGTGGAGTGCGCAGGGGAACCGACAATTTTTATGAGTAAACAAGAAGCCTTTGGTAATGAAACGCTCTGGGATGAAGAGGAGCTGCAGGACTTGGGGACAACAGAGGTGCAACTTCTGTCTATTACACAACCTCCCGATGAACCACAAAATAATGACGTGGAGGGGTGTGTGATAGATTTGAGCTCACTCTTTGATGAGACAGAGTTAAAGGAGCGAGAGATTGATATGAGATCGCCCATTTCTCTATCACTCCCAATTGGATATTTCCATAAGGAGTGTATGAGGAAACCTAATGAGATTGATAGGCCATCTTTGGTATAGCCACCGGGAGAGTTGGGAATATTTGATATGTCGGTCCCGGATTACTACTCTCGTCCACTCTGTGTGGATGAATTTTATGTGGTCGAATTTGTGTACCCCCGGTGGATGAACTTTATGGAATTGCGAAAAAGGGGAAACGACTATGGATTGGTGATTTTCAGAAGAAGATGGATCGACATGCCGATAAAAGAAGATTCTCCGGCTGGGAGGAGGTAGCATCGAGGACCAAAAGAGGTACGTTTCTAGTCAATTCAATTTCGATGGTTCTCGCATTGTTCATTTTTCTTAAGCTATTGGTCTTCTTGAGTTTAGATTTTGGTTGATGGTTTTTGGTGTTACTTGTTTGAAATAAATGGTTAAAGTGATGTTTTGAGTTTGTTAAGCGTCACCCGGTCGAGCCAACGACGTAAAACACAGGCACTTGTGGGAGGCAACCCACCTTTTTGCTTTATTAGTTTAGATCTTATTGGGACCCTGAGAGGATATTTTACACCCGATTATTGTTTTGACATGCATGCTATAGCCGATATTTTATTTATATATACATCTCCATGTTTGTGTTACCTACACTTAAGGTTTCGGCCTTTCGTTGTAGAGAATTCTTTATGTTTACTTTGTAGCACAGGCACCCTGGGAGATACATTTGCGGTTGTTGCATTGCATTGGATGAGCATTGCGGACAGTTCAGCTAAGTCTTTTTCCTTTCTCACTCACACACACTGAGGACAGTGTTTCGTTTAAGTGGGGGGTAGGAGACTTAGCTTCACTGTTTTTGTTGATAAATTTTTATGCCATATTTTCATGTACTTGAATGATTTGTAGGCTTAGTTTTTGCTATATCGTGTGAATTTGAGCCATATTTTAAAAAAAATCATGGATTGATGTTGTGTTATATGTTGAATCATGATATCCTTAGGTTAAGTGTTCTACAATTGAGTAAATGCATGCGAGTTAAGTCGTGATCTTGTTATAAAAATGGGCTACACACGCAATTAATAGCTTCAATATCAATAGCTATGGTAATTAGTGATGCTTATAGTTGTCATAGTCTATTCTGTTACCTAGAACTTATATGATTAACTTCGAGGCGAAATAGAAAGGTCTATCTTGGTAGATTAAGGGATGACGGTCTTGGCATTTCTTTGACCCAACCAGAGCCAAATAGCCAACCATGTACATAATTTCCATAGAAACCCATCTGAGCCTTTGTAGGGTGGTTAGACCCCCACCCGAACGTAGCCATTCGTTGATTAGCCTATAGTTACCGACCCTTAGCATTTATTTGTCTTTATTTGTGGTCTACATTTCTTTGGCACCCTACGAGTGAGTTTTAATCTTATTTTGGACACACTTGCTAACACAAGTGTGGGGTGGTGAAGATGTGTATCAAAGTGTGGTGTTGGTAAATCTTTTATACTACGAATGAGAAAGAGATAGAAAAAGTGTTGGTGTTTGGTTTATAAAAAAAAAAGAGAAAAAAGAAAAAAGCAAAAAGCAAAAAAAAAAAAGAATTTAAAAAAAGAGAGAATAAAATGAATAAAAGTTGAGTCAAAGAATGTTTGATGAAGGCCGTGTATTAATTCTTCCAAAGTGGAGTTGGTGGACGAGTTTTCATTAAAGTATGTTGGAATTTGAGAGTAAAGAAGGAGAATGCTTGCTTGAACCAAGCTAAGGAGGTGAGTTATGAGGCAATTTTAAGAAGTTTTGATTAAGCTCACTCGTTTTTCTCTTTTGATATTCCTTTTATCCTTTCGTTTAGCCCCGTACCCAGTCTAACGTTACAACTTTGCAAGTCCTACCTGACCTTAGTTAACCTTGATTTGACCTCGATTAGTGAAGATGTTTATGAAGTATAAGCCTATGGTGTAACAACAATAGTCATGCATCTATAATCTGACCCGGTTAACTGTGATGAATGAATGAGAAGCTATGCACACACTCACATTCCGTTTTTGTAATAAGGTAGGATTAGACTCAATTGTATTTGCCTGGTTGTTTTCACTTGCCCTTTGCATATAATGATCCCGTGTATGACTACAATGTTGACTCTATGTTACATGTTAGAGTCGCTTTGTTTGCTGGAGGGCGAGCAAAAGCTAAGTGGGGGTAGTTGATGGGAGTCAAATTGTAGTGTATTTCTTATATGAGATTACCTTCTTTTATGAGTTATTCATGGTTATTTTGGGCTATTATGGGTAGTATATAAACGATATTCACTTATATGCATGTTTCGAGACTAATGACGTTTTTGTCCTAAAAACTCGTGTTTTATGTGGATTTAGTTACGTTTCTGTCAATGTATATTATGCCTTGGTGTTCGTGTCTTTGTTTTCAAGCTTAGATTGATGTATAAGGTCGAGAATAAGGAAGAGAGTCTCGAGAAAGAATGATATTTGGGGCCAAGGAGGAGAAAAGAGTGAAGAATCATTGACGAAATCTGAACCAGTCACTTCAGGGGCATTTTGGCCACACTTGGAGACACTTTCAGGAAGAGTTGTCTTGATGAAAGTTGTAGAGGATTGAATCAACTTTCCAATTCAGAAAGTGAAGTTATGATGAAAATACTGAAGCTTGGTGCAAACAAGCGTTTACGGAGCAATGCTGAGTACTGAGAGTTGGCCTTTCAGGCAAACGAGCGTTTGCCTTGCCACAAACGCTCGTTCATGGTCGGGATGCGGCAAAAACCTGTAAAAACCCTCTTTTTCGGTCCCATATGATATCTATTCGGTACTTAGACGTTTTAGGGTTTCTTAGGGGCGATTTTAGGCACAACTTTCATAGCTTAGATTTTTTATTCGTGATCCAAGATTTCATCTTTTGAAGGAGATTTTCATAAAACTCAAGGTTTCATATTTTATGGTAATTATTTCTTTGTCTTTCAATTATTTGATTATTCGCTTTCATTATTATTTCGTTTTTCAATTCCATCATAAGTAGCTAAATAGTTGTGTAGCCGAATTATGTAAAAGCTGGTGAAACACCCTAAGGGGATTAGACGGGAGTAGTGTAGCACTTAATTAAATGTTTGTATGATTAATCCACGTTCTAAAATTTGTTCTTATAAAGATTATAGCTTTGAATTAGATTGACAACCTAGTTCACTGTCACACATACATCGAACTTATAGATGTATTTTGCGGTGAGATGTGGGATAAGGAGTTTTAGGATGATTGCGTAGACACAGCCTAGTTGTTAGATTGACAACCTAGATAGTTGTTAGGACTGTGCCCTATGTGAGGTTTTCATCGGTTTTCTGAGCGGCTTTAGATTTTGGTAAACCATGTTAGGTTAGTTGGCTTTCTAAAGGAAGGGTTAATTAGCCTGGCATAGGGTGTTAAGCGGGAGTTGTTCAGACGTTAACACCAGAATTAGGAGTTGGCACCCGTGGATGTCATATAAACTAAATTGGATAGGTAGGTCGGTTAAGACACGCTCCTTGTCGAGTCTTTCCTGTGGGGTAAAAGTAACCCGCTGGATCGTAGTTCGGCTATGCTTTTTAATCATATAAGTAAAACCAGTAGTGTAATCGTTATTTCTGCATTAGTTGTTAATCTTTCCACTATCTATTGACCTGAACCAAGTTCTACGTCGACTTTGGTACTTCATTGTTAATCCCTGTGGATTCGACCTTGTACCCACTATACTGCCCTAACCCGATACTCTGTCGGTTAAAGTTAGCGGTTAAGTATTTTGCTATCAATCATCAGAATCGTAATCTGAAGATGATATATCATTTAATTTGCAAGGAAACTCACCTGGACGATATGTCCTGTACTCCTTAAGGTCATCTTCAGGCTCTTGCTTGATCGCTTTCTCCTCTTTTTCCAACCGTTGCTTTACCGCTTCATAATGCTCTCGTGCTTCGGTTCCGGGACACATGGAAATTGGTGTGATGTTTAAGATTGTTCTAGGCATATTGTTCAGCTTGTTTGTGCTTTTTCAACTCTGAATCGATCAAATCTCTGAAGTGTTCTGATCAATCTGCAAAAAGACAAAATAAAACAAAGAAAAGGTTAGCAACTTCCGCTTCAGCTGGGTGTGATCCCAACTGTTGCGGACCTACTAACTAAAATCAACAGGTAATAACACAGAATAACAGGAACTGTTCATAAATCGATTTTCCAGGCCTCTGTAACTCGAAGAGTACCTTCGGGATACCGGCCCTGAATTTTCTAAGTCTGACAGTTTAATATGTGCAGGATTGATACAGAACGACTCAAGACCCAAATTAAAATAAAATAAAATAAAAACGACTTCTTAATTAGAATTAAAACGTTTATACATAGAAATTGTCCATTGTCCCCGGCAACGGCGCCAAAAAATCTTGATCGCGTGTAAGTCACTAACGTCGATATTACCAGCAAGAATACTAGGTACATCGCAGTATAGTAAATGCAAGTCAAGGTCGATCCTACAGAGACAATGCAACTTATACATATAAACGATTCTAATCTAGTTATAGCAACATAAAAGCGGTAATTGACCAACAATAACATAAAAAGAAAACAAACATGGTATACCTCTCCCTCTCCTCACCGATCTACTAACTTGGATTAGCTAATCGTTATGTTTACTTCCCCACATAATTTCCTTAGATTAATCGTGAGCGTTTTATCATATTTATCAGCTACGGGTGCAATTCCGACTCCTATCTACTCCGACAATGGCAGTAGACAATCTATACGCAAGCTACCCTCCTTAATTGGTCTGTAATAGCCTATACGCATAAAGAACTAGAACTGCCGATATTGAGAGTTACCTCATACCGCTAACCCACCTAGACAGCTGTCAACACTGACCAGCACGTTCCTAGGGTCCATCAAGACTATGTCCTAATTAACACTTCACTTGCGGTCCTTCATGTTAATTTACGAATTACGAATAATAGATTGACCAGACCTATTACTCGTTTTAATTATTACCGCCGATCAATGTAGCTGTAGTGAATCCCAATTTAGGTTTTCTAAAATATGCCTCGGTAAACCGGTATAGACCGTCGGTTTACCGGGGGCGGATTTTCCTAATTTCTGGATCTACATTGCTCAGTACGATTAAAATAAGTAAATTAAGGGGTTGTTAAACATGCAGATTAAGTAAAACACACAAATACGAACAGATCTACCATATTGAAGACGATAAAGGAACGTTCAAAGCTTCATACCTTCAACAATGGAGATCTAGCTCGATCTAATCAAGCTAGAGATGATGGAAGAAGGGAGGAAACCAAAAACAACTCTCCAAAGCTCAAGAAAACTTTATTGCATAATAATAATTGTAATGTAATATATGAAATTGAAGATTGTAGTAAGCATATAAGGAACTCTGTTAATGCGGCCTTATATAGATACAATGACCGACTTAAGACTCTCTAAAACCCTAACCGACTTAGACAATGCGGCAGAATAAATTTCGTGTTGAATAAGTCACCGGTTTACCAGGCCTAACCCTCGGGTTACCGGGCCTTCTATTCTTCTTTTTCTTCAGCAGGCTTCTTCTTGGACTTCAATCACTCAGCCCAATGCATTCCTTTTGGTCCAGATCCGTTCTCCAATGCTCCAGTTTCGGTACATCCTATAAAATACACAAAACGAGACAAAACAGTACCAAAACATCGGGAAAATAATGTAGATACAGAATTATGATCCTGGAAACACTCACATAGCATTTAACATATATTCTAAGCAATAAGGAGCCTATCTATCCTCTCTTGAGCAGAATTCGGGGTGCATATGGGTATAAATATTGGTACCATTTAGAGTGTTATCAGGGTCGACAAGGAAAACCCCAGAGAAGACGAGACCGATCTCCGGACGCGAACGGCAGATAGAGAATCGTCCCATTAACACCATCAATACTATTGCGGGCGGCCCCAACAATGTGTTTGGGGAAAACAATCTGGGTGACCGACCTGGAGGTTCGTCTGGGAGTTACCGAATTCAGAGACTAGCTCGGAAAGTAACCTATGGCCCTCGGGACCCCCTTCCCCTGGTCACCAACAATAAGGCCTAGTGATAGAGGCCATGGTGAATGAAAATCTGGTTAAGATAATTTGCGTGGACACGGTAAACGCTGTTAACGTTTCCTAGTTTTTCAGATTTTCAATCTATGAGACTCAATGATTCAGAGCTGAGCCCAGTCTCGGCGCCATTGTTTGGATTCGCAGGTCCTCATGTGCATCCCATGGGTATGGTTAGGCTCACCGCTACTTTTGGACATTAATCGAATGGCAGAACTCTTATGGTCACTTACGTAGTGATCAAGGCCTCCTCAGCTTACAACATCATCTTGGTAAGACCCGCACTTATCGAACTCCGAGCTGTGATTTCCCCGGATCATACTAGTCTGACGTTTCCTACGCAGAGAGCTCGGTCGAAATCAAAGGAGATCTGTAGGTCGCCAGGAGCTGTTATGCGGCCACAATAAAAAAAATATGGGAGTGATCTTGGCTTAACGAGCTCGTCAGGTTCCGAGCAACTACGACTCGCTTTTTGTTTCTTGCAATTTCATTCAGTTCCCAACAATTTTCTTTTAATAAATGGTGTTCATGAGCAACTTGTTCGCATTTTCTTTTCAATATGATCTTATTCATTTTGTCCTATTATTAGCCTACAAGGCAGCATTCTTTCGCAAAATTCAATAATATCCGAGTCCTGCCAAGTCGGACTCAAATTTAATGGGGGAAGTCAGTCTAATCTGGCCCAGCTCGCCCTACACTTAATACGAGAAGTTAGTCTAATCTGTCCCATCTCGCCCTATATTTAGCGCGGGAAGTCAGACTAATCTGGCCCAGCTTGCCGTAAACTTAACGCGGGAAGTCAGTCTCATTTGGCCCAGCTCACCGTAAACTTAACTCGAGAAGTTAGTTTAATCTAGCCTAACTCGCCGTAAATTTCATGCGGGAAATCACTCTCATCTGACCCAGCTCGCCGTAAACTTAACGCGGGAAGTCAGTCCGATCTGGCCAGCTCGCCAAAAACCAACAAACGGTTAGTAAACTCGCCAATAACGACTATCTGAACCCTGTCAGATCAGACAGACGAATGTCTGAGACCTGCATGTCGGACTCGGCCTTACTTGTACAACAAACACACAAAAACACAAGTATGCCATCCAAAACCATAGGTTAATGAATGGCTTACTGGGGGACAACATACCCTACCAACAATAAAGTAAACAGAAATTATTCAAAAGAAATGCATTAACAAAAAGCGTTTCCATTACTGAACAGAAATTTAGAGTACATCTGAAATTTCGAAACAAAAAGAAAAAGAAAAATTCCTAAACCCTATCGATCTAAGAATCTGGGGTCGGATTCTTTTATTGGTTGGAAGGAGGAACCGAGCTGGAGGCAACATCAGTCTTGCCAGAATACTTGGACCCAATGTCCACTCCTGCATTGAACTCCTTCAAGTGCTCGTCGTAGACCTTACTTTTCCCTATGTGATGGATTTTCCTACACTGGGTTTGCCACACATAGGGTTTAAGGAGGCCATGCTATGCATTCTATCACGTAAACTTAGGACGGGCCGGGATATGGCAAACTTTTTGTAGCACTTTATTTCTTCCATTAATAAAATAAAGTTGTTTTTAAAATAAAAAAAAACCTTCTTGGGAAGGTTGCCGACAACAAGGTCAGGGAGCTGACCCTTCGCCTTGTCTACGCCCTGAGTGTACCCATGGTTCAGGACAGGGATGAGCAGCAAATTCAAGGCACAAAGTCCTCTGAAGCCTTGTAGATCTGGATAGCCTCGGCAGCCCGACATGGAACAACATCTTCTAGATTGGCCAGTTTCGCCTGGAGTTCGGCCATAGCTTGCTCCTCCCCTTCTTCTCCTCAGTAACGTCGTCTGCTAGAGCCTTCAGCTCGGCCTTCATGGTCTAGAGCTTCTCATGGAGAGCAGCAATCTCCTGCTCTTTGGACTCCACGGAGCCCCTTAGCTTCGCTCAACCATCTCACAAGTAGCCTAGCTTCTTCTTCTGATCAGCCATATCGACAGAAGCCCTTCCTAATCTTCGGAAGACTTTCTGCCCTACCAGAGTCCCCTGAACAAAACAGACAACAAGCGTCAAAAATGATAACCGAGCAGACATAAAGCAAAAAGAGAAACTCACGAATTCCATGGGTTTGAAGCCAACTAAGTACACCTTCTCATCCGACATTCTGCTGAGCCACTCTCGCTCAGAAGTGAAGTCTTTTGGGCCTCTTCGCCCCTGAACTCCCGCACGGAGCGCACCTGTTCGGCCCTTCTCTCCCGAGGTCCGTCAACAACCCTAGATTTGTTTTTCTTTCGGAGATGCAGGCCATCTCTTTCTTTTTCTCCCAGGACAGAGGCGTCATGGGTCGTCAAATCAGCCTTCTTCAAGATAGATGAGGAGGAGGGAGGCACCGTCGAAGTAGTGTCCTTGTCTGTAGGCTGAGTATGAGGCTCCACACTCGCCGTCCTCTCGGAGCTCGGTCTTGACTGGGTGATCGTAGCCTCATTCTCAGCGCCGGCCAACAGCTCGGCAAAATCAGCCACTACAAATAAAAATAGAAAAATTGGTTAGTTAGTCAGACATGCAAGCATAAGAACAAAACACGAGCTGCAAAGAGAAAGATCCTAGAGAAAGTCCACTCGGCATTACTAAGGGCTTTGTAGGGGTTGGGCCCTGCATCTTCCAACCGAGCTGCCACGATCAGCTCATCGTACAGATCTTTCCACTCTACCCTTACTTGTGGATCTTCTCCACTAGTTTCTCATCAAGCTTAGGACGTTCGTCCTTATCTAACTCCCCCGAGTTCCATCGACTTAACTCCGGATGATTTTCGTGTCGGACAAAGAAGAATCGTGTGACAACAAAGCATGCTATCTTTTATTTTATGCACTTTAATAATGTTGTTGAGAATGTTAAAGATTTATTTGTTTGAGAGCTTCTAGACTTTTATTTTTCATTTCATTTGGGATGTGTAATTGATGTAAACAACATTTACTTCGTTGTTTGTCGTTTTAAGGTCTTTCTTAGACGCATAGTGGAACTGGTAGATGCATTTTGTGTTTAGATATTCCAGAGTCGTTTCTTTAGAATTTATTTCCGCTTTACTTTGATAACGATGTCATAACAGGCTTACATATATATATATTTTTTTTATTTAAAATAAGTCGGACGTTCTTTCAGGATGAGGACTCGGTGTCCGGAAACGGTGCGTCACAATCCATTTTGTGTCTATTTTTCAGGTGAGATCCATGTTATGTCTATTTTCAGGTCTTATCGAAGAAAAAATGCTAATACTCTGCAGTAATCGCAATTAGAGGAGGATGTCATAAAATTATAATTTAAAAAAATCGTTTGACTTTTAAAAGAGACGGATTACGGATTACGTGCACCAAGAAGTCGGCTTCACAAACAACAACAAGACTCCCAGAAGAGCAAGAAATATGTGCGTCGAGAAAGTCAAACCTGCATACTAATAGACTCGCGGAAGAGCCGAAAAAGACATGCGTCGGAATAAAAATGCCCTTCAAAAATATCACAACTAATAGGCTCCGGAAAAGCCGTCGGGTCGGGGTGGAGATGCCCCAAAATATGATCACCAAACAAACTCAGCCTCCGAACCCGACCTCGTTTGATGGAGGATATTAGAAGATAAATCATCAGAGAGAGTAATAGAAGATAAAACCATCAAAAGAACGATAATCTTGCTATGTCAATATGGAGTTGGTTTAAATATTAGTGTTTATTTTTAATTATAGTTTTATTTTTATCGTGTTTATATTTCAATTATGATTTCTCTCCCGCATATATCAGAGAAATAACAATAACAAGTCCCAAGTATATTGGACTTATTTGAGTTTCAAGTGGAAAAAGAAGACAAAGTTGGGACCGCTCGTGTCATCCCGCCTCTTGTGGGGAATCTGGAAATCTCGGCAGTCATTCCTTAAAATGGTAGAAGCTGCGGCGACTGGATACTTGCAAGCATGGTGATTGGAAAACACTAACAGTTGAGGATCTAACCGACAATGCTAAATCTATAATTAAAACTCTTAAAAGACGATAAATATCATAATTTGAATTAACCGTAGTTTATTCGACTGATTGAAAAATGGTGTACCGAATCATCTCTCTTCTTATTTCTTTTTTCTGTATACATGCAATGATACAACGACATCAACTCAGTTAGCAGAAATTCCCCCAACAAGACATCATCAGTCATTCAAAATCAAGTTTATCAATTTAGGAGTATGCAAGAATACATCCTACCCAACAAAAGTACAATCTACACGAACCTGATGCACCGGAATTATGAGAGGAAACCGGCGATTAATGGTAAGTTGGGAACCAAAGCGAAGCATTTAACAGAAATCAACTGTTCAAACAGTTGAATTAATATGAAAAGTCTTGTAAAACAGGCAGTTAATGTAGCAAAGCTTTCTCCTGACAAGTTCAACAAATACAGATACAGCTAAAAGGTGATATAGGAGATTAATGATGTAAATCTATTTTGATTCTCCCAACTATTGTAAAACCGTTTCGTCTTTCATGCCGTATTAACTCTATACAAATTTAGTTGCAACTTCTGTTAGAGTAATGAATAAAGACGGGAGCTTTGAATTCGGTTTCTTTTCTGCTTCGATCTTCTTGTTTTTTTTCTTGGACACCATTTACGGTACGCGATTAAAATGCTGGAAGATGCCCATTTCTGCTTTGATGTTGTTGTTTCTTTCAGCTCTGACATGTGCCCTTAGCAAGGGCTTCCAGCTGGACTTAAGGGTATGTGGGGCATCAGTCATGTAAACATTTGAGGACAATCATTTGGAAAAGCAGTCTGATTAGATGTTTGAATTGGCTTTTTTTGGGCAATGTGTGTGCTGGTTCCTCCTGGAATTGGATCATATAGTGTTGCATGATTGGACTCAAACTTTTGAGAACGTGATCCTTCGGTTTGTAACTCGGGTGGCTTGAGAAGAAGCTCATCTGGAGTTGCTGCAGGGTCAAGATCCCAACAGCCATCAGGCAAGTTAGGGACACCCTTGAGGAAACAAGAAGGCACCGGGTGGGAAAATCGCAACATCTCTCTTCTTGGAACCCGCCTAATGGCGTCCGTGTTGGGGTTCCTTTGGTATACAGTCTTGTATCCATCTAATTTAGTAAGAGGAGCCACGCGTACACCGAGCTCTTCAGAATAGTCATCAAGCACTACCACCATTTCGTATTTATGTCTTTCTTCAACCGGGGTTTTCTTGTTCCAATACGGTGTCCAATTGCGATAGACAGCCCAAATGTCTCCTGTTCTTGGGTAGATTCTTATACAACCACCTCTGCCAGCTTTCTCTCTCCCCAACAGATGAGAAAAGATGTTAACTTGATCAACAATATCTGAGCTAAAAACCCGGAAATTTCCACATGACTTGGTAAAACCCGAGCTCAACCAATTTACTGACCCAAACTCAGCATCAGTTTTGGAGCTTAGGTAACTGATATAGATCTTAAAAGGGTTCATTGAGATGATATCGCGAATCAAACAGTATAGACGCGGCATACCATCTTCTTCATCATACAGAGCCCATATCTGCTTTGGCTGAAAGCATTCCTCTGATCTGTCCTTATCAAAATCATGAAAATCTGAATCGGGAACTGTTATTGCTGTTGAACCGCCTTTCTTTTGTCCCGAACCAGACCTTTTATTGGGTACTCTATGAACTTCCATTTCAGCTCTTTTCTTCTTCTCAACCTCTGCTGCAGCTGCCTCAATCTTATACTCCTTCACTTTCTTAAGGATGACTGATCTAGCTTTGTCGATTAGCAATTGTCTCGCGTCAAAAGCAGGAGCCGCTGCACAATGCCGTGCCCAATTATCAGACGGTAAGGAAAGTTTTGAATTAGTTTTCAAGTTTCCATTTCCACTGGCTGCTGTCATTGAAGTGGCAGGTTTTGTAGATTCCAAACTAGCAACTTTATCCGAGGTTTCTGAGTCGACTCTTCTCTGCTTATAGGGCCGTTTGGTAGGTTTTGGTACGGGTGGTTCAGTGTACGAAGCATACCCGTTTGAAGCTATGTCAACTGTTTCGACAACAGAATGATACATTCCATTCGATGTTATTTTATTTGCCTTTGCTTTTTCTTGATAAATAACACCCCCCTTAGGTATAGATGAGACCCTACGATCTGAAGCTCCGGCAGACAAGTCATTACCGGAATTCCACTGGAAGGACATATTAGAGGCATACTCCGACCCTTGTACAGAATGATGTCCAGCTATACCACTATACGTAGTGGTAGGGGTATACGTACACCCATGACTTCCATAACCATTTTCAGCAACATAAGTCCAAGGGCAATATGGGAAAGAACCATTGGCTGGGGCTACTCCAGTTTCAGCAGCAACAAAAACACCTCGGCAATTTTTGCAGGAAAGCCGTTTATTCACATACTTTCGGAGATATTCATACTGAACATGACAAGAAGTACAAATAGTCCAAAATGTATCAAGACTTCCATGAGAGGCGGAAGTCGACTTGGAATACGTATCATAACCGGTGACGCCAGTGGCATGCGCCGCACCATAACTTCTTCTGTGATCATAGGAATTCCTTTTAGCAGTATCAGACAGAAGTGTCCATGCATCAGAAACAAGCTTGAATGCTCCATCAGCGCCAACGGTTTTGTTCTTATCAGGGTGCAACAACACCGCCATCTTCCGGTACTGTTTCTTTAGCTTAGCCTTGTCAACTGAAGGATCCAGTCCAAGAATGGCATAAAAATCGAGCTCTCCACTGATTTTCGTCTCTGAAGCAGCATGAACTCCAAATGTTGTCACCATTTGAGCTATGCCCTCTAATTGAGGACACAATGTTTGAGCTTTTGAAGCATAGTACCTGGCTCCCACGTAATCTCTTTCAAGAAATCGCTTCTCGGCATAGGCTTTCAGTGTCACGGCTTCCTCTATACTTGGGTCCATCTCAAAGTGAAGGATCCAAATAAATTTAGCAGTCTATAACCCGATCATAAAAGAAAAACTTCAGCAGAACTTCTGCAAGAATAAAACAGATATTCATGGTATTAGGTGTCTAAAATCAATCCCATATAAACGCAGTCGAAGCCCAAAAAATTGTTCTATACATCACATACGAAGCACTTCAATTTATGTACCGACAAATTCACATTTTTCAACACAAATTCTTCAGCACCAACCTAGACACGTTACAGCATGTTGAGTAGACTATACAAATTGTTAATGCGCCTCTGTCGCACCATACACTATATGGTTTCCCTTTTGTTTAGCTTCCCACTAGTCCCATTACATCTTTCACCTCCCTTTTAATCTGAGCATGCTATTGAATTACACACTAGATAACATGCAAGATCCACAAAAGGAAAGGACATAACAAGAAAGACATACAGTTACATAACAGACAAAAGATGTCCATTTCAATAAGGTTAACAACTCAGCATGAGTCAGTTTCAATCATTTCCAATAACTGGTTACATAATCAACTTCAAGCTTGACATACTGTTAAAAAATTAGAATTTTACTCTGATACTTGGTGTGAAGTGGGAAGATCCACTATTTCAGCTAACCTTAAATTTGGGAGCATAAAAAGGGTACTAATCTTCTCCAATGTTGATCCAAAGATCAAAACTTTGCTCACTTTATCCACACCATTACTGATTTTTTCACTTATCCAATTAAATTTAATGTCAGATTAAATCAACATTTTTTCAACAACAAGTCAAGAAAATGCCAAATTTCCAAAAACAGAGAATTTTAACAACCAACTTCACACAGCTAAGTCAACCAAATCCTAAACCTAAGATCTCATCAAAAAATAGCTCAAGTCACAAAAATTTATAACTCAAATACATCATTACTTCACATCTGAGCTACAAGAGATTTAAAACCAAAAAATGAAAAAATTCATCAACTTTACCAGAACTTACAGAGATTTCATCAAGTGAAAGAATTTAAGAAAGCCCAGATGTCTAAAAGCTGAGCTGATCCTTTTCTGCTTCAGATCTTGATCAAATCTAAGAATCCATAAATGGGTTCCATCTAAAAAACAAACCCAGCAAATAAAAAAAATTGGTAAAACAAACAGAAAATACGAATAATTGTAAATCGGAGCTGATACACAAATGATTCAAAGATTCCGGCCGATGATAATAAGATTCCGGCAGAAAAATTAGCTTCTGAAAAAAGAACTGTTGCAGTATTGTTGAACTTAGTAAATACAAATAATTTGAGTGTGTGTGAGAGGTTTAGAGCAGTTAAAATAAAAATAAAAATTATATATGTGTATTTGTGATTTATTAAGATAATGAAATGATTATTTTATAGAAAGTAAGGTTATGTTTTTTTATTTATTTATTGTACTTTAAAGGTTAATTTGAGTATCTTGATTGTACAAGAAACGTAAAAGTATTTTAAATAAATAACGGGAAGGAAACAGGGAGAATGAAATAAATTTTTTTGTTAAATAAGTTAATTATTACAAATATAAATAAAAAGTTAATTTATGATGATATCTTTTTTATTTCCATAGAATGACCACAACTTGGCGAATATTGGTTGGTGATGGAAAAAGTAATTGGCACATTTTATTAGACATCACATTGAATTTCTAACATCATTCTTGTATGGATTTAATCGTCAATTTTTAATTTTTTTTTTAAATAATCTTGAAATTAGGTGTGTGCATTATAAGTAATGCATAATATGATATTCTATTTCCCCTCCAAAAAGAAATATATTCTTTTTGAGGCAAAAAAACATACACACACACACATATATATATATATATATATATATATATATATATATATATATATATATATATATATATATATATATATATTCTTTTTCATATTTTATTATTGATTTTTATTGTATATGATTTTGTTATAGATTTAAATGGTTTAAATCTGTATTTTAAAGTTTTTTAATATATGTATTTTATATACAAAAATTATTTCTTTTTATATGTGTATTTTATGGATTTAAATTTTTGAGATTTTGCCATAATGGCACGATAAATATGTTTAATGGCATAGTATTTAACTATTATTTCTCTTTCCTAAATTATTTTCAAACAAGTTTCGTCAATTTTTTAAAAAACCTTTTTCGTCCATTTTATTTACAGATTCATGTAATACTTTCCAAGGTAATTTTTAAAATCGATAGAAAAATATCTACAATTCTTAACAAAAAAAATATCTACAATTATTCATTAGCGAATATGGACAATGAAGTAAATGAACGCTCCACTACAATTATTTAATTTTGTTAATTTATTATGTGGTATGTAAATTGTATAATGATAACAATATTAGGTATTTTAGTCAAAACTAGGCTATTTTGAATATCTTGATTGTTATGAATGTGTTACCAAGCAAATATCTGTGCAGGGGTTCCAAAAATGTACAGATGGTTTATTGGTTATTCATTGAGGAAACATGCATAGCATTCTGATTTTTTTTTTTTTTTTTTGGTCACTGTTGATAGTATTTTCTTTTTTTCTTTTGTGTGTTGTGATGGGTGGGGGATGGGAGGTTTGAATCCAGTAGAAAATCATTTTTTTCAATTAATTTGGTATAATAATAGCAAACCAATGACTAGGTTATCTAACAGAACCGTCCTGGGGCAAGCCAACAAGGCCGCGGCCTAGGGCCCAAGCCGAAAGTTGAAATTTTAGGGCTCCATTTTCATGTAACTAAAAAAACTGGTAATACTCAAATTTATAGTTGAATTCACTGAAAAAAAATCTAATCAAATTCGTTACATTTTTTATAACACTCATCAACATAATGTACCTCAAAAATAGTTGTGATATATTATTTTTTTTCACAAGGTTGAGGGCCCTAAATTTTTTGGCCTAGGATATCTGATTACACCGGGACGGCCTTGTTATTGGTGATTTAAGTATAATCACAAGCCATTGAGGTTATCGAGATTTAGTACAAGGGTGGTTATGCTCGTAAAGCTATAATATAAGTATGGAGGTGCGGAGTGCACGCTTATATAAGTGTTTACGAGTGTACGGATGGAAAATAAGCAAGTAGAGTTCGTAAAACAAGCTGAAAATCGGTTTTGGAAAAACAGAGTGACAGGCCGGCACCTCTCACCTTAGGCGGCCGCCTGTCACTTCCTGGCAAGGCAAAAAGTTCATCAGAAACTTGGTCGGGTTTCAGTTCATCACAGGCGCCCGCCTATTCCCAAAAACTGATTATTTTGGTGTCTCTTGATCTTTTTAAGTGGGTACAACCAAATGAAACCTTTTCCTTTGGGGTGTAACACTTAAAAACGAACTTCTTGATTATTTTCAGACATCTAAGTGTTATATAAAGCAAAGTTACATTGTTGAAATAACATACAACATTTTGTAAGAATCTTTGCTCTTGTCATATATACAAAACACATCCTAAGTGCTCTTTAAGATCTTTGTCCAGACTTAAAAGTAAAACTCCCAGTTTGATATCTCACTTAAATATTCGTGTAACCCCCGACAAGTAAAAGGGTCGAATAATTTAAGAAGGACAGCGATTCATCGCGAAACGGAGAGGATCCGAATCTTCATATTAATTTGCAGGATTTTACAAGCATTGTTGATCATCTTCACACCCTCAATTTACAACATTCTTCTTAAATTATTGTTCTGATCACAATGGTGAATGCAAAGGATTTGATGATGAATTTCGGGAAACTAGACAAGTTTGAAGGCGTTGATTTCCGGAGGTGGCAAAGGAAGATGCACTTCCTTCTCACAACATTGAAAGTGGTATATGTTCTTAGCACCGATATACCAGAAGTTGATGATGATGCACCATTGGAGGAGTTACGTGTTAGTAATACCATCCGCAACGGAAGCGATTTTATGGATCTAGATCTATATAATACATGTAATAAAACAACTAGATCTTTTCTACAAGGGGGATGTAGATCATACCTCTTGAATCTCGAAATTCAAGTTGAAGAACCGCAAAAGGATGAACGAAGGAAAGCGTGAAGAGCACCACGATCTTCCGTACGTGTGATCCAAGCAACTCCCGGTGGAAGGAATTCTCGACTCGAACCCTTCCGATATGCTACCCGGAAAAATCTCCAAGATTTCTCCCCAAATCTCCCTTGGCCGAAATTCTTTACTCCTTACTAAAAGGTGTATGTCGAATTTTATTGTGTGTTATGAGGCTTGGGAGAACTCTCTTTATATAGGAGAGTAAAACTTAACCTCCAAGGATTTAATAATTAATACAAAATCAATTATAATAATCCTATTAAATAAAAGATAATCCCATAATATTCTAGAACAAATCTAGAATAATATTTATCTTTATTTCTTTCCATAAATATTTATCCAATAAATATTTTGTGCACATGTCTTATTAATCACAAGAAAACTAATTTCTTGTTTATTAAAACAATGCTTTGGCCGAAATTCTCATTGTTGACCTAGTCAACATAAATTTCGACTAACACACTAATTTTGCCAAGATTATGAAAAATGTCTTTTTCACATATTTAATTATTTAGCCCAACTAATTTAATAGTCCACTAAACAATTAATTCACATATCGTTTTAATAAAGTCCAACAAGAACTAAATTAATATTATTAGGATTCGACGTCCGAGAATAGCTATGCTATATTAGGAGGCACGTTGGGGACCATGGACTAATAATCAGCGGCTCCGATAAATCAAATAAATAATTATAGAATAATTATATTCGATAAATCAATCACAGGAATATGCCACCATAATCCCGTGACTGCACTCCTCCGATTATGAGATTATATTTATCTCCTCACGAGAATAATAATAAGCGTCCATTGATATAATCATTACATATGGATTAATCCTCCATAGACTGTTCATTCTAAATCGGGAAGTTACCGTTAACCCTTTTTAGAACATCTTATCCTTATTTACCATTAACCCCCTAGTGATCAATTAATTCATATAACTCACTGGTAGCTAATCAGTGTAATATGAACTCGCGCGATCGATCAGTTTCTAGGATTAACAAATAAGGGAACTGTCTATCTACTTCCATAAATGGAAGGAATTGATTCCGTATCTGTGATAACACAGACTACTTCACTCAATCCAGTACAATGCCAAGATGGGGTAATTCAGACCACAGACTCAGTGTAATCCTTAACCGTCAAGTCAAACTTCATACTGATTCAAGCAGTTGACTGTGATCACCTCAGGATTAAGACATATCCATAAATATGATCATCCATTGATTCGATAAGACTTCTCGATTACGGAATTATATCGAGAACTCTAATCAAATCGGTCCAGCCCTATATGATATATCTATCATATATAAATGCCCCATTAGGTTCTCTTAACCGAAAGTCCGGATAAGACAATCACACCTATTGTGTTCTGGGCGCATTAATAGCACGTTAAAGGAGAGACCCAATACTCTCGATTAACTTCACTACGGGCTAATTGTATTTTAAGTACATCTTCACTAACTCAATCCTCTCGTGTATATACCATACACTGAGTTAAGTGATTATATAAACGATATACTTTAGGATTTTCTGTAGTGTAGATACTATTGTCACATCGGTGAATACGAGAATAATAAATATGAATAATAACATCATTTCATTTATTAAATAAAACAATTACAAAAATTGTCTTTCGGGCATCACACCTAACAATCTCCCACTTGCACGAAAGCATGTGATTAATTGGTTTAGAGCACACCCTATTATTTAAAATACAACAAACTACATCTCCCACTTGCTCTAAAGCAATGGAGACCCATCCCGTATTCTAGTACCCATTAAGCATATCATAACCATTTCAGATTTCAAAAATACACTCCGAGTATACCGTCGTAGGATAGGTCAGTGACTCGGGGAGTACCTACATCTAAATGTCATGGGTCTTAATGATTAGTCAGGTTGTCGGCTCGAGACGATCCGTAGAATCGAAACGTTACCGGTCCATCTAATCATATGGTACTGAGTGAACACTGAGCCCGAGATCGACTTAACGATCATCCTCAATCTGACTTAAAGTCAAAATCAGTGTATCACACATATCCAAGTTCACACATGAATATGTCCGCATATTATTCCTCGTACTCTTCAAGATACTAAAGGACATACTAAACTTGCTTTGTTAACCGCCGAATCTAAGATTCGATCAAAGTTGACGTTCAATAACCTGACCATCTCTTACTAGAAAGAGAATCTATCCCATTTCTCTTGATCCGAAGATTTAGAGAGTCATAGGGTAGAACTTCCTCGTTGAATGTTGCATACACAGATGCATCATCTTAACCAATAAGATGGATGCGAAACCAGTGACTGATTCTAATGAATTCGACCGAGTCAAACTCTTCAGAATGTTGTCCAAATCTCTGTTGCAGAGAATTGTGGCATTGTCAGATTCTGACTTCAGATAGCACACCCATGTTGATTCCAACTGGTGCAGTGTTATCCTTCACAAACACTAATATATGTATATATTCACTACTGTACTAAAATTGATATCCAGTCTACGAAAGACTTATCAATATTCTGGTCAAATCCACATATTGTAGAAATATATGACTTCTAATGACCGAGAGATTTGCTTTTTATCCATAAAGGACATAAGCCTTGACAGTCATCCTGTCATAAGTTCATAAGGCAATACCCTATTGTCCCGAATGAATCCAGACTCCGTTTGTTTGGCAAGAAAGTCTCAGGGAATCACCCCTTTTTTCTGCTTTTGAACGAAATCAAGCAATACTAAGTGGTAAGAGAGTTCAAGGTCTGATTAACTCTCTACTTATTAGGGAATTACCCCTAGACCACTCAAGCTTTGCTCTGAAAGATAAAATTTCCTATTCATTCTACTCTTTTCCGTGTAGATCCAATTACTCCCACTGGGCCTGAGACGCTCAGGTGGTTCTACAAGAGCATGAACAGAACTGGAGTACCGAACTCCATTCACAGGGTTATGGCTATTAAACCAACCTCTATTATCAGAATCCTATACTGCTCACAAAAGAGCCATAGGTCATCAATCGATCCTCAGACTACAAAGTCCGCAGAACCCGTAATGGGTAATGGATAAACCATACTCCCACTACATTCTGGGTGGATCGAAATTCTGATATAGTTTAGTAGTATTTAGTGTTATCACCAACAACCGATGTTGGATGTGGTCTGATTTTAATCAGTTAGTAACTACCTTGAGTAAATGTACTTCAAGGTTCAAGGTTTTGTTGTTCATGGATTCTATCAGAAAGGATGCAACAGTATAATTGTCCCTTCCCGATTTCAAGAATCCTATATCTAACCTTTATACTCAATAGTTTAAAAGATATAGCATGAATGGTCATTGACCGAACGTATACACGAAATTCCCAGTCTTACCTTCAAGCACCGTGTGCTAAATGCTTATATTTACGGAAGTGGGGTGAACCAAATCCACACCTTATCCGTAAATTCCAAAGCATATTCTAGGTAGACTTCTCGGTCTTACATTTCAATGTAAACCGTTATTTCGCTTCCAATATCTTTATTGAGTTAAGCAGTGTATTGTAGCACATCTAAAAAATATATAAGGCAATTTAACGGTTTCTCACTTAGTGAAAGCATTTCACTATGAGGCAGGCCGAGCATCAGTCCCTAGGACTATGTGATGGCCCATTTCAGTATAGAATACTCTATCTCTGTTGAAAACAGAGAAACCTCATAATATTTTGGATAAACTTACCGGAGTGTTTGAATAGTTATCAGACAAGAAGTCACTACTCGGAAGCTCCTACTAGCTCGTATCTTTCATCGGACCCGAAGGTCGTCATGAACAAGCTATGTTACTTCTTTATATCCATTATCCTTTCCCGATTGAAAGGAAACTTAGTCATTGAACCTTTGAGACAATATAACCAGACTGGGAGAAAGGAATCACCCCGAGCCGGTCTTCAGGTCTTGTCTTTTAGGGACTATGCACTAACTATGGAATATGAAGAAGCGTTTATCTAAATATAGAAACCAATTGCTTTTAACAGTTCTTAAGATGTGTTTTATATACATATCTCAGCAGTTCTAAGTGGTTTTGACTTTATCAAACAAAAGTCCGAGTCTTGGATTCGTACTACAAATGGTATATTCACTTTCTATACGACAAACAAATTATCGAATATAAGGTAAATCCATTCGTTCCAACGAATCTTAAACAGAAAATAAATTTTCCGCGATATCCAAGGATTGAACCCGAGATTCATTTCCTTATATCACTCCCACTATTCTAGCTAAAATTAACTGCCCGTTGTTTACTCTTTTAATCGTTAAATGCACCTCTACTTTGTTCTTCCAAAGAACTTAGCTCGAGAAAATCGCCAAGGATTCATAGGCTGGTGATCCAAAATCACTGTCCTTATCCTATGATTTTCAGTTAATTAATTTTCGGTTCAGCCTTAAAGTTTTCTCAGTTTAGATGACCAACACTTTTAGACATATTCTCCCATTCTTGACTTTCCGTGAATGGAAACAGTCTTGAACCAGCGGTTCGTTTGAGTAGACACTACTCTTGAACCGTGGGATGTCTCTTTCGAGTGTTACTCGTGGGGACTTCTCGGATTTTCCAATATACCAGAAAAAACAATAAATCATAACATTAAAGCTCCCACTAGTTTATCGGTTCCAAATACCGTCTAACGAGCAATGCTTTATTGTTTATGATTTTCCGATTTTTTCCCATTAGAAAAAAAACTTATAGTTCCAATGTTTCCAGAAAACAACAAATCATAGAACTCCCACTAGTTCATCGATTCCAAATATCGTCCAACTAGCGACGGTTCATGACTTTCCGGTTTTTCAATTAGAACGGTTACGTGTGTAGTTAGTTACACTTTTCTAATGTTCTAGAAAAACAACAAATCATAAAGCTCCCACTAGTTCATCGATTCCAAATATCGTCAACTAGTAACACTTCATGATTTTCCGATTTTTCAATTAGAAAATTACTCGTGTAATCACTACACACTCAAAATTCACTAGAAGAATTTTAAAGTCCGAAATCACCTTTGATCAAACTAAGTTTGTCACGAATGACACTAGTGACATACCTATATGTCACTCTGGTTTTTAAAAGGCTTAAGAGAAAATAATTGCATTATCGATTAATTAGTTCAACGTCCTAGTTACTTTCCACTTTTTAACGAAGTCAATACTAGTCAATTATAAATTTTAAGCAATTTAGTAAGGGATACAATGCTGTAAATAAAATGACATATATTAATTCAAGTTAACACTACTATATTTATTTTAGGAATTGTAAACTAAAATTAAGTCTACTCTACCATTCCAAGGTTTTAACCTCGCATCTCAGTGCCGCCTTAGGGTAGGTTAAAGAGATGACGGTTAAATCGAGACAATCTCATCAATGAATAACTTGTGAGAATCAAACATCCCACGAGAATCGAACATCCCTTTATTCATTGACTACCTTCCTTTTTTAGCCTAGATATTATCAAAAATATCCTTTATGAGCGTGACCTACTATATCGGATCTCTTAGGTACGCCCCGAGTGTGCCGTCTTAGGATAGGTCAGTGACACGACGAGTACCCAGAAATCCTATCCTTTCGGAGACCAAGCCATGAATGTTGATAGGGGTGAACACCATCCTTAGAGGGATGAAATCAAAGCGCCTCGAGGCGTCACCCTTCTCTCACTTACTTGTATCTATAGTAGAGGCCGTGGGGTTGGCTGTCGCCTTCCCCGCTCCCACTCAATATTTTGGAAGTGGTGGTGGGTTAACTAACCACGTCTTTTTGATGTTAACATAAAAGCACATCAAATCAAGGATTCCGAATGGTGTCGGTAACGTAGGCAAGCCTACCCGTCCTATTCGTTGGAACATATGTGACAGTCGGACGAAATCGGGTCAAGATAGCCTCATTGAGATAAGAAGGAATCACCCCTCCGCTCTCCGGTGTAGCTTAGTCTTGCCGGACCCCCGTGCATACATCACACTAGGAGGGTTAAGTCGGTCGAGCCTAGCTCAGTTGACCACCCAACCTATAAGCGAACCGTTTTTATCCAAGATTTATTGTTCTTTTACCATCATTCAATCTCGTAGACACTACGAATCGAAAACGTGGTCTCGTTTGGGCTTTAAGGCGGTTCACCGAGAACACACACCGAAAGGCCTAAGATTTCATAACCCGTCCTCGGATCTTTAATTAGTTACTAAATTTATTAATTACCACGTATTAATTAAATTTCAACTAATTACACGAGTTTGTATACATGCCTATTTTAATTACCAAAATTAAAATTCTACATGTATGCATGGAGTGGATTTATGATATGATGTATGTCATGGCAATTCCGATTTTATTTCTATTTTATGATCAAACACATAAAAAATAAATTGCGGAAAATTTAAACACCGAGATGGATTGTTGGTACCCCCGTATCTAATCTATCCTAGGAAAAATAAATTACAATCTTGTTGTCTTCGAGTCTTGATCTTCGAATCTTGAACTCGAACCGCCGGATCACGAACCACGAACACCCGAGAGGAGAAAAGGCTTTTAATTAAATAAAACCAATTTATTATAATTATCAAAAACCTTTTTAATTTTTTTTTTATTATTAATAATGCGGCTGATGTATAAAAAAAAAATTCCAGAATTTTTTTTATTTTTATGTCGGCTGTAATTAAATTATTTCCAAAAAAAAAAATATTTTTTGATTTTCTGCTATACGGCAGATTTGTTACCAAAAAAAAACTTAACAATAAAAAAATATAGACAGCCGCCTCTAAGAAACCCTAGCCGCATGCAAATTTCTAACAAACAGACTTATAGCGTCGCTTTTCAGCGTCGCAGAAAGTCCTGTAGCGCAGGATTTTTAAATTAAAATCAGGTTTTTAGCCGTTTCTCCTCGTTCATACCTTGGGTTTCGCCTTGATCTTCAATTTTACAGCAAGATCTTCATCTTTTCCAGCCCGGATATTCAAAAATACAATAAAAGATGCTACTTTTACATATAAATTTTCGAAAAAAAAAGGACATAAAGAAAATATAATTCCTATGCTCAATTGTTACTAAACAAAGGAGCTACAATAGATCTAACGAGTAAACAGTACCAACCCCAATCCATCTCTTCAACCAAGACATTCATAACATAAAAAAAATTAAGCATGCGTCGGCCCCTTTTTTTTAAAAAAAAATTGGGACAAAAAATCTACATGTTTTACCACTCCTAGATCTAATATTTTATACGTATAAATATAGATCACCATGGGATCTGCTACCACTGTTAGTAATACCATCCGCAACGGAAGCGATTTTATGGATCTAGATCTATATAATACATGTAATAAAACAACTAGATCTTTTCTACAAGGGGGATGTAGATCATACCTCTTGAATCTCGAAATTCAAGTTGAAGAACCGCAAAAGGATGAACGAAGGAAAGCGTGAAGAGCACCACGATCTTCCGTACGTGTGATCCAAGCAACTCCCGGTGGAAGGAATTCTCGACTCGAACCCTTCCGATATGCTACCCGGAAAAATCTCCAAGATTTCTCCCCAAATCTCCCTTGGCCGAAAATTCTTTACACCTTACTAAAAGGGGTGTGTCGAATTTTATTGTGTGTTATAAGGCTTGGGAGAACTCTCTTTATATAGGAGAGTAAAACTTAGCCTCCAAGGATTTAATAATTAAGATAAAATCAATTATAATAATCCTATTAAATAAAAGATAATCCCATAATATTCTAGAACAAATCTAGAATAATATTTATCTTTATTTCTTTCCATAAATATTTATCCAATAAATATTTTGTGCACATGTCTTATTAATCACAAGAAAACTAATTTCTTGTTTATTAAAACAATGCTTTGGCCGAAATTCTCATTGTTGACCTAGTCAACATAAATTTCGACTAACACACTAATTTTGCCAAGATTATGAAAAATGTCTTTTTCACATATTTAATTATTTAGCCCAACTAATTTAATAGTCCACTAAACAATTAATTCACATATCGTTTTAATAAAGTCCAACAAGAACTAAATTAATATTATTAGGATTCGACGTCCGAGAATAGCTATGCTATATTAGGAGGCACGTCGGGGACCATGGACTAATAATCAGCGGCTCCGATAAATCAAATAAATAATTATAGAATAATTATATTCGATAAATCAATCACGGGAATATGCCACCATAATCCCGTGACTGCACTCCTCCGATTATGAGATTATATTTATCTCCTCACGAGAATAATAATAAGCGTCCATTGATATAATCATTACATATGGATTAATCCTCCATAGACTGTTCATTCTAAATCGGGAAGTTACCGTTAACCCTTTTTAGATACTCTTATCCTTATTTACCATTAACCCCCTAGTGATCAATTAATTCATATAACTCACTGGTAGCTAATCAGTGTAATATGAACTCGTGCGATCGATCAGTTTCTAGGATTAACAATTAAGGGAACTGTCTATCTACTTCCATAAATGGAAGGAATGGATTCCGTATCTGTGATAACACAGACTACTTCACTCAATCCAGTACAATGCCAAGATGGGGTAATTCAGACCACAGACTCAGTGTAATCCTTAACCGTCAAGTCAAACTTCATACTGATTCAAGCAGTTGACTGTGATCACCTCAGGATTAAGACATATCCATAAATATGATCATCCATTGATTCGATAAGACTTCTCGATTACGGAATTATATCGAGAACTCTAATCAAATCGGTCCAGCCCTATATGATATATCTATCATATATAAATGCCCCATTAGGTTCTCTTAACCAAAAGTCCGGATAGGACTATCACACCTATTGTGTTCTGGGCGCATTAATAGCACGTTAAAGGAGAGACCCGATACTCTCGATTAACTTCACTACGGGCTAATTGTATTTTAAGTACATCTTCACTAACTCAATCCTCCCGTGTATATACCATACACTGAGTTAAGTGATTACATAAACGATATACTTTAGGGTTTTCTGTAGTGTAGATACTATTGTCACATCGGTGAATACGAGAATAATAAATATGAATAATAACATCATTTCATTTATTAAATAAAACAATTACAAAAATTGTCTTTCGGGCATCACACCTAACATTACGAAGGCGGGTAGTCATCATTGTAAATGGTATGTCTGATTCGTTGTTTGATATTTATCAAAACTTTGCATCTGCAAAAGAATTATGGGATGCACTAGAAACTAAATACTTAAATGAAGATGCATCTACTAAAAAGTTTCTAGTTGGTAATTTCATGAAATACATGATGGTAGATACACGGTCTGTAATTGAACAATTCAATGAACTTCAACGCATTTTAGGCCAGTTTGCACAACACAAGATGGAAATGGATGAAGCCATTTCTGTTTCTAGTATCATTGATAAACTACCACCATCATGGAAAGATTTTAAGCATATGTTAAAACACAAAAAGGAAGAACTCTCATTGGTTGAACTTGGTAGCAACCTGCGTATCGAGGAATCCCTCAGGGCGCAGGAGGGTGTGAAAACCAAGGGAAAGGAAATTGATGAATCGACATCCATTCATGTAATGGAGGCTGGGGAGTGTTCCAAAACAAATAAGGGAAAATGTAATGGTAAGAAAAAGAAACCATTCAAGGTTGGCGACAAAGAATCCGGAAAAAGGCCAAAAGGTGCATGTTGGATTTGTGGCAAAACAGGGAACTACAAGGCTAATTTCCGAGTGCGGAAGAACGGGAAAAACAAAGGTCCAGAACAGGGGTCGAAAGACCAAGGACCACCCAAGCATCAAGGTCAGAATGTTAATTTTGGTATTAATTCGGTTGTGAATTATGTGCCATTTATTTCTGAAGCATTTTATATGTAGGATGATGACGTGTCATGGTGGATCGACTCGGGAGCAACACGACATGTATGCAAAGATCAAAGCTAGTTTGAAGATTTTGAACCGGTGAATGATGGCTCCATACTAAAGATGGGAAACGAGTCGATGGCTGTTGTAAAAGGCATTGGAAATGTTGTTTTAAACTTTAGTTCTGGAAAGTTTGTAAAACTATTTGATGTTTTATTTGTTCCGTGCATCCGGAAAAACCTTGTATCCGGTGCACTTTTATGTAAATCGGGCTATAAACAAGTGTATGAGTCCGATAGGTATATATTGTCTAAACATGGTGTGTTTGTAGGATTTGGTTATTTGTGTAATAATATGTTTATGCTTAATGTTGTCAATAATAAAGTTAATCAAGTTATGCATATTTCTGATATTAATATCTCAAAGTTGTGGCATGCTCGGTTAGGACACGCGCATTATAAACGTATGCATGTTATGTCTAAAAATGCTTTATTTCCCCCGTTTGATATCAATGTGGATAAGTGTACTACTTGTATGCTTACTAAAATTGTAAGACAACCATTTCGTGGTGTTGAAAGATCGTCTACAATTTTGGAACTTATCCATAGTGATTTGTGTGATTTTAATGCATCGCTGTCTTTGGGAAATAAGAAGTATGTGATTACTTTTATAGATGATAGTACTCATTTTTGTTATGTGTATTTACTTAATACTAAAGATGAGGCACTTGATAAATTCAAGATTAATAAAAGTGAAGTAGAATTACAATTGAATTCTAGTATTAAACGTTTTCGTACCGATAGAGGTGGAGAATACTATGATCCAACCTACTTCGGGTCGTGTGGTATTATACACGAGGTTACTGCACCGTATACGCGACAACAAAATGGCATTGCGGAGAGGAAGAACCGTACTCTAAAAGAGATGGTAAATTCCATGTTGTCCTACACGGGATTGAGTAGTGGATTTTGGGGTGAGGCCATGTTAACGGCCTATTATCTACTAAACATAATTCCAAATAAAAAGAATTCTGCTACCCCGTATGATCTTTGGTTTAAAAAGAAACCGAACTTGAATTATTTAAAAGTTTGGGGCTGCAGGGCGGTTGTTAGACTTCCCGATCCTAAAATTAAAACTTTAGGAGAAAGAGGCATCGATTGCATTTACATTGGATATGCTAGTCATTCCAAAGCATATAGGTTTTATGTTATAGAACCTAGTGATTCCGTGGCTGTACATTCGGTTATAGAATCACGTGATGCTATATTTGATGAGAATAGATTTACATCTATTCCTAGACCAAAGGTTATTACTCCTACGATAGTTGGAGTGGAGAATGTGGAGAATAATGATTCTCAAGTCGAGTCTTCTGAATTTCGAAGAAGTAAGAGGGCTAGAATAGCTAAAACATTTCCACCGGATTTTGTTACTTATTTGGTGGAAGGTTCGAGAAATGTAGTTGGATATCAATACTCATATTGTTGCAATATTGAGGATGATCCAAAAACATTTTCTGAGGCAATGAGATCTCAGGATGTATCATTTTGGAAAGAAGTCATCAACGACGAGATGGATTCCATAATGGGTAACAATACGTGGATTCTTACAGATTTACCACGTGGTTGCAAACCGTTGGGTTGCAAATGTATTTTCAAAAAGAAAATGAGAGTCGACGGTACCGTTGACCGATATAAAGCCCGTTAGTTATACAAGGCTTTAGGCAAAAGGAAGGTATCGATTATTTCGATACTTATGCTCCCGTTGCTAGAATCTCCTCAATCTGGTTATTAATCGCCTTAGCCGCAATTCATAACTTGGTGATCCATCAAATGGATGTTAAAACAGCGTTTCTAAATGGAGATTTGGATGAAGAAATATACATGAAGCAACCGGAAGGTTTTATTATGCCCGGTAACGAGCATAAGGTATGTAAACACAAAAAGTCATGAAGCACGATCATAATCATAGTAGAAGTAGAACTGAGCAGCATACTAGTGTACCCATCGGACTTCCTTTCGGGGGTTCCTTAGGGACCGTGGCTTGGGAGACAGGAAGTATTGCGAAAGAAGGGCATCCCTTTTCCCATCCAAGCGTACACTTGTAAAATCATTGTATGGACTTAAACAAGCTCCTAAACAATGACATCAAAAGTTTGATGAGGTTGTCTTGGCTAGTGGTTTTAAACTCAATCAGTCGGACAAGTGTATTTATAGTAGATTTGATGATACCGGCAACGGTGTGATAATTTGTCTATATGTCGATGACATGTTGATTTTTGGTACAAACCAAAATCAGGTTGATAAGTGTAAAGAACTCTTATCTTCTAGATTCTCTATGAAAGACAAGGGGGAGGCAAATGTTATTCTCGGTATTAAAATTAAGAGAAATCAAGGAGGATTTTCACTAACACAGTCTCATTATATTGAGAAAGTGTTGAAGAAATTTAATTGTGAAAATTGTACTCCGGCAAATTCTCCCATGGAGCCTCATGATAAACTTGGACCTAATAAAGGTGAAACCGTGAATCAACTTGAATATTCACGAGTCATTGGTTGTTTGATGTATGCAATGACTAGTACACGACCGGATATTGCCTATGCGGTTGGGAAACTAAGTAGATATACTAGTAACCTAGGTAATTGTCATTGGAGAGCGGTTGTTCGTGTATTGAGATATCTTAAGTCTACCAAAGACTTTGGTTTGACTTATGTTGCATATCCTTCGGTAATTGAAGGATATTCGGATGCTAGTTGGATATCTAATGTAGAAGATCATTCTTCTACTAGTGGATGGGTGTTTGTTTTAGGTGGAGGTGCCATTTATTGGGCTTCTAAGAAACAAACATGTATATTTAGCTCGACTCTGGAGTCGGAGTTTATTGCCTTGGCAGCAGCCGGAAAAGAGGCAGAATGGCTTAGGAATTTGATTCATGAAATTCCTTTATGGCCTAAACCAATATCACCGATATCTATCCATTGTGATAGCTCATCTACACTGTCTAAAGCGTATAGTCATGTGTATAATGGTAAGTCACGACACTTAGGCGTTAGACATAGCGTTGTACGTGAGTTGATCTATCACGGGGTGATATCGGTTGTGTATGTGAGATCTCAAAGGAATTTAGCTGATCATTTGACGAAAGGATTAGCTAAGGACTTATTACAAAAGTCGGTTGTCGGGATGGGTCTACAACCTGTATAAGTTTCTGATAATAGGACGCCCAATTTCCCTTTGGTACAATGCCTTAGGCTAAATTCAATGTGGTAAGCCTGTTATTGAGAACTTGAGCACATGTATTAATCCCGAAAGTATGTGCTATAAACCTGTGAGGTTAGGTTGAAGTTTTATCTTCTTAATGAGTCTTTTGAAAGTGCTAATGCAGGTGCACGGTAAATTAAAGATTCACCTATATGAGTAAGAAGTATGGCCGCTTCAAGGAAAGTTGGGTTAGCTTTCTATATGCTCAAGAATGGATATGGACACAAGGCCGGATTTCAATAAATGGTGTCAAGAATAATACTTTGAAGTAGTCTCAATTAATGTGTATTGTTATGTACATGTATTCAAAATGTGTAAAGGGGTTCAATGCTTAGTCACACCCCAATACTCGAATATTTGCGTGTAATAGTACTAGGTGGAAATTCAATCTTTGTGATATTTTCATTAAAGCATGAGTTGGTATATATTATGACTGTTGTTTATACTAAACCAAGGATTACACTTAAATGGGGGAGGAATGTTGGTGATTTAAGTATAATCACAAGCCATTGAGGTTATCAGGGTTTAGTACAAGGGTGGTTATGCTCGTAAAGCCATAATATAAGTATGGAGGTGCGGAGTGCACGCTTATATAAGTGTTTACGAGTGTACGGATGGAAAATAATCAAGTAGAGTTCGTAAAACAAGCTGAAAATCGGTTTTGGAAAAACAGAGTGACAGGCCGGCGCCTGTCACCACAGGCGGCCGCCTGTCACTTCCTGGCAAGGCAAAAAGTTCATTAGAAACTTGGTCGGGTTTCAGTTCATCACAGGCGCCCGCCTATGGCCCAAAAACTGATTATTTTGGTGTCTCTTGGTCTTTTTAAGTGGGTACAACCAAATGGAACATTTTCCTTTGGGGTGTAACACTTAAAAACGAACTTCTTGATTATTTTCAGACATCTAAGTGCTATATAAAGCAAAGTTACATTATTGAAATAACATACAACATTTTGTAATCATCTTTGCTCTTGTCGTATATACAAAACACATCCTAAGTGCTCTTTAAGATCTTTGTCCAGACTTAAAGGTAAAACTCTCAGTTTGATATCTCACTTAAATATTCGTGTAACCCTGGACAAGTAAAATGGTCGAATAATTTAAGAAGGACAACGATTCATCGCGAAACGGAGAGGATCCGAATCTTCATATTAATTTGCAGGATTTTACAAGCATTGTTGATCATCTTCACACCCTCAATTTACAACACTTGTTACCTAATTAACATCTCAACTCATCTCATAGGACGGAGGGAATGGGGACTTTAAGGTTAGTATTTAACCTTTAGTTTTCTTTTATCCTGTTATGGAAGAGGAGGAGAATCCGAAAATTTTTTGTGTGATATATCCACATATACCTAATTGACCGATAAACAAATCTGCACTACACAGTTTGAATTCTGTTTAATAATAAAAGTTGTACAGTTTGTTACATGGATGCACTCCGCATATAGCGGGTGCACCCAATAACTTATTGGAGAATCCAACTCGTTATCACCATAAAATGCATTGTATTTCTTTTTAGGGAATAAAATGAATTGTATTTTACCAATAGACTAGAATACTAGATACAGTTATCATATTCAGTGTAGAGTAAAGGTTATGTTATTAATATATATTTTGACTTTAATACCTATATATTTTTATAAAAAAAACATGTTTGATCTCATGAAATAATGAAAAATTAAGTCAGTGTTGGCAGTTTCACCATTGAAATTCACTTGTTAATTTTGACGATGAATTGTACGAGTAACGACGGAAAAGTACCAAATGGTTCTTAAGGGATAAATGATGAAAGATAACACAATTTGTAAAATAATTGTTATTTGAAGACCTTCATCTACCAAGGATTCTCTCAAGTATTAGCTTTAAGTAATCTTTTAAATACAAATTTTTTAGACATTATCAACAAAATGACGTAGTTTTGAAAGAAAAAAATCTACGCCTAGATTATTTTCTTACTTTGAGCGTGTGGTTATATCACTTGTACTATCTTCGTCCCACAAAAAGTGTCCACTTTTTAAAAACCATTTGTCCCACAAAAAGTGTCAATTTAAAAAATCAATACATCATTTAATGCATTTTTTCCACACATACCCTTATTCTAACATTTAATTTTTTATAATCATTTCATATTTCAAAACAAGCATTTATGATAAGATAGGGGTATATATGTCTATTTATACTTAAAATACAACACATTCATTGTATTCTTAATCTGTGTGAAATACAAAAAGTGGACACTTTTTATGTGACGAATGTAGTATTTGAAAGATCAACGAAGGCTAATACTTTAGAAGATTCTGACTCGATCTTGATGAATCGAAATAAGTGTTAAGATATTATTAAGGTACAGAAGGGAGGGGAATTGGGAAAATTGAAGAAGATGTGGAAAATAAGTTAAGTAAGTGTATGTTAGTCGAAATTAATAAAAACATGTTATTTAACTTTTAAGAACATTTTTTAGGGGCTTTTAAGAACATACGGAGTATTAGGTAGCAGTAAGAGTATCACCAATGACCAATCATAATCATCTTTAAAGGTTTATGGTCATGTCATATCATCAACTTATAAACATTTTTCCTATAAATATTTTCTCCAAAATACATAAATCTTTTCAAAAGGTTTATAGCATGGACCCACTAAACACAATTTTTTTCTACTATACACAAACATCTCAAAAAAATGCAAAAATAAAATAAAATAAAATAAAAATAAAAATTACATCTAACACCTATGCACCGGTTGATACTAAGAGTATCCACTATAGTCACGGGTAAAATGGAAAATGACCTTGAAAATGAGAAAAGCTGTCAACTTTACTACACATCCACTTCAAGAATTTGTAATGTTGCACTATAGCTCACTTCTCACTATCAATGAAAATAAATAAATAATGGCTCTCACCCAATCAATATATTAATTTTTTTTAATATAAATGAGCAGAAATAAAGAAAGAGAAAAATATTACTTTTTTTACATTGGTTTTTGTGCACAATAGTGGGAGTGGATGGGGACAGACCCACTCCCACCTTCACATATTTGGCTTTCCCATGGTGTTAAATTGAACCATAGTAATAAATACTTTGCAACTTTGAGTCTCACACTCTTTTCACGTTGTCTTCTCAGCTGTTATTGTGAATAATCTAACAAACCTTTTGTAAAATCTCTTTCCTACACACTATACACTCCAATGGTTACAAACCTTTTGAAAATGTTTAAAGCTTTTCATTTTATACCATTGGAGAAACTCTAAATATTAATCGTAAATCATTTAGAAATTGTCATATATGTTGACTAAGTATTATATTTATTATAGATACTAAGAGCACTCGCATTAGTGTCTTTTAACAGATTCTCTACTTTATAGACTCCAACAACATTTTTATCTGCTTTACAGAATCTCTACACAGGGTCAACTGCATTAGAATCTCTACTGTACAACATTAAAATAAGTACAAAACCATAAAAAAAAAAAAAAGACATATTTTGGAAAACAAACATGCGCACACATACACACACACACACACACACACACACACATATATATATATATATATATATATATATATATATATATATATATATATATATATATATATATATATATATATATATACATATATATATAATTTATTGTATATTCCTACAGTGATAGATATTTACATTAGACAAATATTAATTTGTTTGGATCTTCTAAATATTTATAGAAGATCCATACAATGAAATATTCGTCAAAAATAAATTTTTGTCACTCTAAGGTAATATATATATTAATTTAAAAAATGTTTGAAAATAGTAAAAACTTGAATCTGAATTCATCCAGATTGCGGTAGATATAAAGTATACTATCCAAAATATGTTGAATACAGATAATGTTAACAGATTTTAATGCAGCTGCATTTTAGCTGGATCTGGAGAGTTAGAATCTGTAAAATACAAATTTATCATCTCTTACAGATTCTACTGCAAGTGCTCTAAGTAAGGACCAAGATCCTCTAAGTAAGTGCTCTTTTAATACCATATCAAATTCTATTAGTATAATGAGAAGACAAAAATAAAAATATTGGGAGAAGTGTATAAAACATATATAATCCCACCTTCCCAAAATATAAGACTTTTTTTTGGCCTTTTTTTTATTTGTCTTTGTCCTATAAAATGTTTAAGAATATCAGTGAAACGTTTATTAAATTTTTTTATTACCTATAATTTACTATCAATTCAATGATTTTTCATTAATTATATAATTATAACATTAATGATAGTAGTATTTTACACTTTTATCATTCAAATTTATTATATTTTCCCCACATTCTTAAATTGCGCGGAAAAATCATATCATAAGGGCCGGGGGAGGGGGAGGGTTATTCTTTTTTTTTTTTTTTTTTTGAACGGGCGGGGTATTATTATTTGAGGAGGAGTATAAGTGCTTTTATTTTCCTTTTGCTTTACGAAAATGTTCATCATCCACCTTTTAAATTTCCAACTTGCGTTTTAAAAATTTCAAATTTGATTTGATAGTCGTTTTCAGAGAAAATATTTTACGAATTTTGTGTTTTTTTTTTATAAAGAATTTGATATGTTGTCCTTGTTTGTACATTGTGCATTCATATTATATCATCACTAATATACTATTCCGCCAGACGATCCAAACTTGTCGTAAAATTGTAATGTAAGGATGAAAATTATGTACTTATAAACAATACCAAGAAATCATTTGAATTACTATTTCATTTGTTGGTTCCAAGTATATTAAAACATTATTAATTACGATTTTTTTTTTGTTGAAATATCTAAAATATTAATTATATATTTTCTATGAGCTTAAGATTTTGGGAGATGTGATAATCCGACATGGTATCATCCCATGAGCTTAAACATTTGAAGATGTGGTAATCCAACATGATATCAGATCATGATGTTACGAGTTCACACCTCGCTGCAAACTCTAGCTTTTCATTTATATATTGTTTCACGGGTTAGACGTCTCTCAACCTAGTTATAGGTACAAGGCTCCCGCGTTAGGAAACATTTTAGACAGTCGTTGGATTCATGCTCCATCATATTTTCGTGCACACCCTACTTTGAAGGAGCTACCTGATTAGGGGTGACCCGGATCAGTCCACGTGTCCAGCAGGGCAAAGCGAACCGACAGAACAGAACAGAGCTGTACCCGATCTGGGTACCACTGCGACCCGAAGAGATAGCCTGATCAGGCCGGGGGAGATCCCTGACCAGAAGAAGAAGTCTGATCAAGCCAGGGCAGGTCCTGACCAGAGGAAGTAGATCGGAGATGTACTCATCTGGAATAAAGAGCAGTTATGACTGAACGTGAGGCGTGGGAGTTATATAACCGCCCATTAACCCCATCATCGCCGGTAACCGCCTGAACTACGGTTGGACTTGATTCCAAGTATATACTTGGATACGTAGGCAGCTTATTCATTAAGTTCAGTCCATTATTACATTAACCAAGATCACTCTCTAGGTAATCCTAGAACAAGAAAGACCCGGTTATTTATTCGTTTCATTCTGAGTTAGATCATTGCGCTAGAAGGAGGGTCATTTTTTGCTTCTAGTGACAGATTACAGAGTAGAGAACATGAAGTCGAAAAAAGTTCAACAAGAGAAGGATCCCGCTGGATCCTCGCATAATCAAGAAAATGTGGATCAAAATCCAGAAAAGCAACCAGAAGATCAACCAAATACGAAGGAAATGGCGAAACAACTCCTAGTGGATGCTTTAAAGACAATGGAAGATGAAGATTTTCAAATTCTTTTCGAAAGCGTAATAAAAGGGAAGGAAAAGGTAGACGCTTTTGGAGAAGAAAGGCAATTATCATCAGAAAACAGGGGTGACCATAAGGACGCTGTAGAATCCAGTGGTCAAATTGTTAGGAGCAAAGCTCGTCATGCTGATGAGGCTGCAAAGGCTGAGTTAGATGCAATGTAGAAGATGAGGAGGATGAGTTCCATCTTGCTTCACCATTTGCAGAGTATATTGAAGCATACCCCTGTCCCAGAGGGTTCAAGATACCCAAAATCAGTCCCTACGACGGAACCAAAGACCCGTATGATCATATGCATCAGTGTATAGCGCATATGCAGATATACAATGCTCCTGACGAGATGAAATGCAAGGCTTTTCCCGCACTCCTTTCTGGAAGGGCTAGGGATTGGTTTAACAAGTTGCCATCCAGGTCTATCACTAGTTTTACAGTTTTAACAAAGAAGTTCATGAGTATGTTTATTGCTGCAAGACCGTTTCAAAGAAACGGCACTCATTTGCTTACTATCAAGCAAAAGTCTGACGAAACGGTTCTACAGTTTATCAAAAGGTTCAACGCAGAATCAACACAGGTGGCTGATGTGGATGACCGGTTTTTAGTGGCCTCATTCGTAGCAGGACTACGAGAAGGGAGGTTACATGCAAAATTAAATGGCAAAAACCCCAGAACTATGGAAGAGTGCTTGGCAGTTGCTTTCAAGCATTGTCAAGATGAAGAAGCTAATCGTGCAAAGCGCGAATTGGAGAAAGGAGATCACAGAAAAGGAAAGGCAGATGAGAAATCTGACAAGAAGTGTAAATCAGTTTGGGATAGGGTGCAGGCACCCATAACTGACAGATTGGGCAAAAAAGGTGCTTTGCAGGACAAAGACCTGATTCCGTTGAACAGATCACGGGAACAAGTTCTTGCTATCATGGAACGTAAAGGTATAGCTAGAACTCCGTTTCCCATGAAAGGACCCAGAGAGAAGAGAGATCAGACCAAGTTCTGCAAATTTCACCAGGATATTGGTCATGATACGGAGTCATGCAGGGAATTGATCAGGGATATAGACGCAGCAGTTATGGAAGGACAACTTGACGAGGTCGTTGACAGATCTCGTAACGAACAGCCCAGGGGGCGCAGAGAGTTTAGGAGGGGACCATACCAGAATGAAAGGAATAAGAGCAATGAACAAAAAAGGCAGAGGTATCCCTCCCCAGATCAGGACGGTCAGATCGATAACCGTCCAATAAACACAATCAACACGATTATGGGTGGTCCCAGGCGGACAGACCAGGAGACAGAAGTAAGCTCAACAGGACAAACGGATCAGGGTCAGAGTTCTGGTAAACATCAGAAGGTATCAGGAGAAGTGAGATATGGACCCGAGGATCCGTTACCGCTAATCATCAACAATGAAGGGCTGGTCATTGAGGCCGTGATTAACAAGAACTGGGTGAAAAGAATTTGTGTCGATACAGGAAGTGCTGTTAACATCTTGTATTACAGGGCTTTCCAGGCCATGAAGTTAAAAGATTCCAGTTTAACACTAGTATCCACACCTCTATTCGGATTTGCAGGCCCGCCGATCCATCCTATGGGCATGGTCACCTTACCTACAACTTACGGTAAATTACCTAAGGGCATGACCCTCATGGTAAATTACATTGTGGTTAAAGCACCTTTAGCATACAATGTCATCATGGGGAGACCAGCAATCATCGATCTGCGAGCGGTTATCTCACCAGCCCACAACAGTATGAAGTTTCCAGTCGGTTCTGGATCGGTTGAAATTAAAGGAGATGTGGAAAGAGCCAGGAGCTGTTACACATCTGTAGTTGGAGAGAAACAGTTGGTTCAACAGGTAATTCTTGAAGAGTTGTTGCCGGAAGAAGAGAAGACTTGGGCAACTGCAGATCAGACCGAGTCTGTTCTGATCGGAGAACCAGGAACCGAATCAGTGGTCAGCATAGGTTCGTGGATTCCAGACCCCCATAAAAGAGCGTTAACAGACCTACTCAGAGAATATCAAGATGTTTTCGCATGGAAGACGGATGATATGCTTGGCTTATCCCCAGAGTTCATAGTCCATAGTTTGAATGTGGATCAGAACAGACCCCCAGTTCGTCAAAAGAAGAGACATTTTGCCCCAGAAAGGATCTCAATAATCGAACAGGAAGTTGCCAAGTTAAAGAAAGCAGGGATTGTCAAGGAAGTGGTTTACCCAGAGTGGTTAGCCAATCCGGTTTTAGTGAAGAAGTCAGATGGATCTTGGAGAATGTGTGTAGACTTCACGGACTTGAACAAGGCGTGCCCTAAAGACAGTTATACTTCATCCAGAATCGACAGGCTAGTGGATTCGACTGTGGGTTTTGAGATTTTTGGGTTCTTGGACGCATACAAAGGGTATCACCAGATCTTCATGGATCCAAAAGACGCAGAGAAAACGGCTTTTATCACAGAATTTGGCACATATTATTATGTGACCATGCCGTTTGGACTGAAGAATGCAGGAGCCACCTACCAGAGGGCAGTTAATCGAATTTTCCACGATCAGATAGGCAAGTCTATGGAAGTCTATGTTGATGACTTACTGATCAAAAGCAGGTCTTTAGATCAATATTTACGAGATGTGAGAGAAGTTTGCAAGGTGCTTCGAGCAACTAAGATGAAACTGAACCCAAAGTAGTGCACGTTCGGGGTCAGATCTGGAAAGTTTTTGGGTTACATGATCTCTAAAGATGGAATCCGGGCCAATCCGGACAAGTTGGATGCTTTGAAGATGATGCCACCTCCTACTAATATTAGAGAGGTTCAAAGGTTAACAGGAAGACTAGCAGCATTAAACAGATTTCTTTCACGTTCAGCACAGCGTGCACTGCCTTTCTTCAAGATTTTAAGGAAAGCTTCCCCGTTTCATTGGGGGGCAGATTGTCAAGAAGCCTTTGATGATTTGAAGAAATATCTGTTAAAATTACCAACTCTAACCTCTCCTCAGGAAGGAGAGTTTCTGTACCTCTATCTATCAGTTTGTGATGAGGCCATTAGTGCTGTCTTGGTTAGGCAACAGGATTCACTCCAGAAGCCGATTTATTTTACCAGCAAATCCTTACATGGGCCTGAAGTGAGATACTCAGATGCGGAGAAATTGGTACTAGCATTGGTACATGCGTCTAGAAAGTTGAGATATTATTTTCAGAATCACCCGGTGGTCGTCCTGACCGATCAACCATTAAAGCAAATACTGAGTAGGCCAGATACTTCAGGTCGCTTAGCCAAATGGGTCGTGGAGTTAGCAGGATATGATCTAGAATACAGACCACGAACAGCAGTGAAAGCTCAGGCTCTAGCAGACTTTCTGGCAGAAAAGAAATCCATTTCTATCAATCAACAAATGAATACGAAAGAATCAGGTCAGTGGAAGTTATTTGTTGATGGAGCATCTAGCAAGAGTGGGTCAGGAGCAGGGCTCCTCCTCATAAGTCCAAAAGGTGAGGAATTCCCTTATGCTCTGCATTTTAACTTCCACGCAACAAAAAACGAAGCAGAGTATGAAGCATTAATTACTGGTCTAAACTTAGCTCTAAAGCTGGGGGTCAAGCAACTCAAAGTCTATAGTGACTCTCAACTTGTAGTAAACCACATCAGGGGGGAATACGAAGCAAATGAGGAACCTATGAAGAGATACTTATCCCTGGCCCAATCGAGGATAAACCAATTTCAGGAAGTGCAGGTGGAGCAGGTCTCCAGATCACAGAATACCAGAGCAGATGCCTTGTCCAAATTAGCATCGAATTTTTTGTCAGATAAGAAGGTTCTGGTCGAGCAATTAAATCAACGGAGTTATGAGGTATCTGAGGTGCAACCAGTTACACAGAGGGAAACATGGATGGATTCCATTGTGGCATATCTAAAAGACGGCCTGTTACCAGAGGATAAGATGCAAGCTCGCAAAATCCAACGTTTATCTGATAGGTATGCCTTATTCAATGACATTCTGTATAGGAAATCATTCATATCCTCTTGGTTGCGTTGTGTTACTATAGAAGAAGGCAATTACTTGTTGAGAGAGATCCACCTAGGGATCTGTGGAAACCATTTGGGGGCAAGAGCCTTAGCTAGGAAGTGCAGGCTGTTTGGCTACCATTGGCCTAAAATGCAGTAGGATGCAGAGGAGTTAGTCTTGGCATGCAGGTCATGTCAAGTCCATAGTAATCTATCCCACCAGCCGCCTGAAAATTTAACCCCAGTAGTCTCAGCTTGGCCCTTTGATCAATGGGGTGTTGACCTGGTGGGACCACTTCCAACAGCACCAGGAAGTTATAAATTCCTAGTAGTGGCCGTTGATTATTTCACTAAATTGGTGGAGGCTGAACCATTAACCACTATCACAGCCAAACAGATCCAAAAATTCTTGTGGAAAAATTTGATATGCAGGTATGGGATACCAAGGACTATAATTTCAGACAACGGTACCCAATTTGAAAACAGTACGGTGTACAGAGTTGGGCATAAAACAACATTTCACCTCTGTTGGTCACCCACAAGCAAATGGTCAAGTGGAACAAACTGACAGGCAGATCAAGTTTGGTTTGAAGAAGAGGCTGGAGCAAGAGGGAAAGCACTGGGTAGAACATCTCCCAAACATTCTTTGGGCTTATAGGACTACCCCAAATGTGTCAACACATGAAACTCCATTCTCATTGGCCTATGGATGTGAAGCTGTTATTCCAGCAGAAATTGGATTGCCATCCCCCAGAACAGCGCTACATAATGACCAGATCCAAGAAGAAGAAATAAGGCACACTAAGGATGAACTGGAAGAGAAAAGAGATATTGCTTTGATCCGAATGGCTAAGTATAAGCAACAGGTTTCCCAGTATTACAACTCTAGGGTGAAACAATGCTATTTTAAGATTAGTGATCTCGTGTTGCGCAAAAATGAGGTCAGCAGGCAGGAACCAAGTGGAAATCTCAGTCCTAACTGGGAGGGTCCTTATCAAATCATTAAAGTGCATGGAAAAGGAGCATACCAATTGGCTGATAGTAAAGGGAAAACCATTCCCAGAAGCTGGAATGCAATTAATTTGAAGAAGTTTTATGTTTAAGGCAAGTAATTATCATCTTATTTTGTAAGACTGTTATGCACTATAAGTTATTTTAAGTCCTTGATTATGTTGAATTGCTGTAATTATGTTTCTATTGTTAAACTCTTAAAAAGAGAAAACTCATTAAGTCCGATAAATCAGACCACCTTAAGACCTCGTGTCAGGTCACAAACTTCTAGTCCTCGTGTCAGGTCATAACTCTTAAAAAGAGAAAAATCGTTAAGTCTGATAAATCGGACCATCTTAAGAAGGTCAGGTCACAAACTTCTAGACCTCGTGTCGTCATAACTCTCAAAAAGAGAAAAATCGTTAAGTCCGATAAATCGGACCATCTTAAGACCTCGTGTCGTCACAAACTTCTAGACCTCATGTCAGGTCATAACTCTTAAAAAGAGAAAAATCGTTAAGTCCGATAAATCGGACCATCTTAAGACCTCGTGTCAGGTCACAAACTTCTAGACCTCGGGTCAGGTCATAACTCTTAAAAAGAGAAAAATCGTTAAGTCCGATAAATCGGACCATCTTAAGACCTCGTGTCAGGTCACAAACTTTTATACCTCAGGTCAGGTCATAACTCTTAAAAAGAGAAAATTCATTAGTCCGATAAGTCAGACCAGTTTGGACCTCGTGTCGTCGTGACTTCTAGACCTCCGGTCAGGTCAATATATCTTCAAAAAAAAAAAAAAGAATGACGCGTTAAGTCCGATAAATCAGACCATTTTTAGACCTCAGGTCGTCGTTAACCTCTAGACCTCAGGTCAGGTCGGCAGTTCCTAAAATGAGGAAATTCATTGCAGTATGACATATGCTGCATAGCAAATCACATGTCATGCTAGGGGGAACAAAGGCACAACGACTTCAAATACAAGGCACAAATACAAGGCACAAAGGGAAACTTATGTCTTATGTTGCAAGAATCAAAACATGTCATACAAATTGCAAATACAAATTGCAAATAGTGCCAAGGGCACCAAAATTTCAGAAGTTTCTAAAAGACAACAAAATTGAAAGGCAACAACAGCAAAACATAATATTTGAAGTCAGGACTGAAACGGAGGATAGGCTAAATGATTTCACTTTGAACTTGGGGGAATTTGAGACTGAGATGATGAGCCAGTCTGAGCAGGTGGAGGCCTCTTGCCATACTTGGAGACCAGGTCCACTCCATCTCTGAACTCCTTGAATCTGGTCTCATAGATTTGAGATCCATCGTTTCTATTCCAGCCCGCATGGGAAAGCTTGGTAGCATCAACATGGAGACCAGCAGCTTTCATGTCCTCAATGGCTGAGGAGTAACCAAACCAGATGATTGGGGCAAATAACATCTTGATGCTGTCGGCTAGCTCATCAGACCTCCTATAATTGGCAATGGCTTCAGCAATGTGCTCAGGCAACCTGCTCTTCAGACTATCCCTCTCCTTTTCAAGAGTGCCACCATCTTTTCCAAGTCGGATTTGATCTGGTTAGCAGTAGCAAGCTGGGTCCGGAACTCTTCTATTTTGGTTTTCAATTCATCGGATAAAGCCATCTTCTCAACAGCAGAGGTGTTCAGCAAATCTTCATACTTGGCCTTCCATTCGGACAGAGAGTTGGCCAGGTCTTCCTCAACCTTCCCAGAACTTCTTAGCCTGGACAGGATCTCTTTACCTAGTTTAGCTCCCTAAAAAGAAATACAGGAAGCAAGATCAGCATCTGTTATCTAAAAAAGATAGAACACTACTTGTGAAGAAAACACTTACAAATGTTGACAAATCTTGATTGGACCACTCTCTCCAATCATATCTTTCTCCCTGGTGTCGATCCGAGGTCTCAGCACCTCCATCAGCGTGATCCTGAGATCTAATACGTTTCGAAGCACGCCTAGTCTCAGTCGTAGTCTCTACCAAAGCATTGTGAGAAACAATCCGAAAGTCATTGGTCTCCTCAGAGTCGTCGTCAGCAGGATCTGTCTCAACCGAAGGCTCAGTAGGATGACTGTCAACAGGCTTGGCAGTCTGATCTGGTACATCTGGATGGGCAACGGGACCAGATGCGTTCTGACCTTTGGGTGGTGAAGCCTCATCAGCAATTTGGAATATATCAGTGAAGCTCGCCACTGCAAATGCCAACAAAAAATTAAAAACATGTCATAAGAAAAATATAAATGTACAAAATAAGAGACCCTACTTAAATTATATCTCTCCTCTGATAACTCAACATAAGGTTCTGGGCCAGCAGTCTCCAAATGAGCAGCATCAATCAGATTAGAACTGTACTGTTTCAGACCCAGATATATCGGGGATTCGCTGATATCCTTTAACAATTTCTTATCCACTTTGCTCTCTAGCACATCACTATTCTTAGTGGAAGTGTTCCATTTGCCCAGATCCCTAATAGTGTTGTGCCTAATGAAGAAGAAATGTTTCTTCCAATCAGAAAAAGACTGGTTTGTTTTCTTAATCAAGCGGACACCACTCAAATTGTCAGTTCTCCTACAGAAGCAGTACCAGCCAGGGTTCTTCTTAACTTGTTTGCATTGGTAAAAGGTTCTAAAAAGTATTAAAGAGAAGGGGGTCACAAAGCACCTACACCAAATGAAAAAACCAGTAATGGCCCTTATACTATTAGGAACTATCTGACCAAGCCCCAAATCATAATATCGGAGTATTTCCAGGAGAGCTGGAGGAAGAGGAAACCTAAGGCCGCACTCAAACTGTTCTTTGTAAACAGTGCAATATCCAGCAGGAGGAGCAGCAGCGCTCTTTCCAGATGCAGGTCGAATAGCAGCATAAGTGTTCCTATTTATCCCAAACCTATCACAGATGTCTGTGATATCCGAATCCTTCAATGTAGAGTCGATTGCGTGGCAAGCCATCATTTTCTTAGTCTCGTAGGTCCTTCTCAATGCTCTTATGGGCGCGGATAAGCCAGATATGTTATACTCAGTCGGGGGCGATTCGACAAGAGTAGGAACAATAGAAGCAATCAGATGAGGAGGAAGAATAGAAAAAAGAGGATTTTCGCCGGGTTGGATACTTCAGGCTGGTCTGGATTCATATGGAGTAAAAGAAGATTACGCAAAGGGAAGAAAGACTTACTTGCAAATCGAAGAGCAAATCCACCAAATCTGACGTTTGCCTCTATAAATAATGATGGTTGTTTACAGAGTTTAATAGGTGTAATAATTTTTAACTAGAGGATGGGACGTTTGAGCTACACATCGATTGGAAAGAAAAGCGTGTGCATTTATGGTGGCGTTTGAGATAACCAAGGCAAAGGTAGACAGGCCATCTGGACGGTACACGTGGAGCGACTTTGAACTTCAGATCTTAATCCTTTTTAAAGGCCAGGCCAGATCGATTAAGATCTGGGGGGCTTTGATTAGGGGTGACCCGGATCAGTCCACGTGTCCAGCAGGGCAAAGCGAACCGATAGAACAGAACAGAGCTGTACCCGATCTGGGTATCACTGCGACCCGAAGAGATAGGCTGATCAGGCCGGGGGAGATCCCTGACCAGAAGAAGAAGTCTGATCAGGCCAGGGCAGGTCCTTGACCAGAGGAAGTAGATCGGAGACGTACTCATCTGGAATAAAGAGCAGTTATGACTGAACGTGAGGCGTGGGAGTTATATAACCGCCCATTAACCCCATCATCGCCGGTAACCGCCTGAACTACGGTTGGACTTGATTCCAAGTATATACTTGGATACGTAGGCAGCTTATTCATTACGTTCAGTCCATTATTACAATAACCAAGATCACTCTCTGTGTAATCCTAGAACAAGAAAGACCCGGTTATTTATTCGTTTCATTCTGAGTTCGATCACTACCAAACCAAAGGGTTGGTTGCCTTATGAATCCATATAATATGTAATGGAGAACGAAGCTCGGCTATGACATTTTCAACCCATTTAAAGCAATGAATATCCAATCACCTTATTATCTATGCAGGAAAGAGAGGATAAATTAATTTGGCACTTCTTAACCAATGAGATTTATTCTGTCAAACCTTAGTACCATTTGGCTTATGAGTTGCAATGTCAATCATCTTCCGGCACGGCCTCTTTGTCGTTTGGACGTAACTTCTGGTCTACTTAATGGAAACTCAAGCTAAAACCAAGAAATATTCATTTCTCCTGGAAGATTATTCATAATGCTTTACCTACGACTACGAGGCTTGCTTTGCGAACTTGAAGGATCGATGATGGATTATGTCAGATGTGTCACTGTCATGAAGAGTCTACGTGAAATTGTATTTTTTTTTTTTTTTTGCGACATTCCCAAGGTAGTACTCTAAATCCGGTTTCGGATGTAAAGTGGAAACCCCTGTCCATGGTTACTAAATTTCAATGTGGATGTACGGCTTTATCGAGAAAGCTTGAATGGTGATGCACTTGTGATGTACTATGCCTTATTTTAGGGGGCTCACTTTTGATCCATCGCTGATTTGTGTTTTTTTCAAAAGATTTGTCTTCGATTGATGATATATAGTATTATTAACGATTGTTGCAAGCTCTCAATAAAACTGGCTTTTATAGCTCTGATACCGTATAGAAGTTTAGAGAAGATAGCAAATAAAGAGAAGTTGATTGCTTAGTAAATTTCAAACTCTATTACAACTATTTATAAAAGAAAAGAGCCATAAGGCTTGGTCCCAACGGCTATATTAATTAGACATAATATCAGCCTTTTAACTAAAGAACAAAGCTAATAATACACTAGGAGTAGATAATATCCTAGGATTAGTTACAGAAGATTAACATAAAAAGGAACAGTAGAATGAACAGTAAAAACTGAACAATAAATACTGTGACTGTATTATCTTTCCATACAATGAGATGTCATTGTCTATCTTTTGCTATGAAAGATCTCTATCCTGTTGAATGTGTTGATATGATAGTCATAACCTCTCATCATGTAGTTTGTGTATGTATCACACACTATATGATTAACGAATAAATTCCTTTTCTTTGACGTTTATATAAATACTTCAACTTAACCTTTATAATCCAAAATACAATCAAAATTTTCCATTACAGACGAACATCCAAATTTGCAGTATAACAAGTTCCAAATCAAGTCCCAACTATTTTCCACTAAACCTTTTTGGAGGAATGATGAAGAATGACAGAAATATTTCATCAATTGAGTAGAAGGACAGTCTTTTGAAACTTTTGCATAAAGGACAAAAATATTTATTCACTGTCGAAATTCACTTGTGTTTGAAATTCACTGTTTAAATTCACTGCCGAAATTCACTGTCGAAATTCACTAATTTTCAAAATTCATTGTCGAAATTCACTAATTTTTGGGATTGACTGTCGAAATTCACTAATTTCGGGATTCACTGGGGAGATTCACTGATTTTCGGGATTCACTGTTTGTCCTTCTCGCTATAAAAATTATGCAGTTGTCATTCTCCCTATAAAAAAATATGTAGCTGTCATGTTACTTAAAAATATTCCAGATTGTGTCCTTGTCCCTAATTTTCCAAACCTTTTTTTTACAACAAGCACCACTCAATTAAACCACAAGTACCCTAAATCACAACTACGTTTCATATGTTTCCGACACTCAATTACAAAAAATCACAATACAATGTAATTAAATTTTAATAATAACCACATTCCATTAAACATAATAGTAGAAGTTAATAGAGTAGAGAATCTTAGTTTTATTTATTTAATTTTTCTTTTTTTATCGCTCTTTACCTAAATAGGAATGAATACACTTTCTGAATTGCAAATCAACCCAGTAATTGATGGATTCGAGCGAGGAATTTCCACATGTTTTCAACCTGTATGTCCTGATTGTCTTTTTCTATAAAGAAAAAATTGTCCCAGAAAATCATCATCCCTATTTTAATTATTATTATTATTTTTTAGGTCCGAATTCAGCCTACTATAGTTCGTGGCAACCCCGAGTCCACTCCGGTTACCCGAACAACTCCTATTTTTGGTAATACCTTAAGTTTCTCCACAACCCCCCTTACGGACATCACAAATGTGACCAAGAAGCTTGATAATCACGCTGCCACCATTGGAGAGGTATTACAGGAAGCTATGGCTATTGATGCAAGGATTGCGGCTGAAAACTCCAAACGACGCGAATCTGATTACGTGAAAAACAACCCACCGGACCCGACATTAACTGTTGATCCTCAACCCGCTGTGTCTGATCATTCCCAGGTTCTCACTGTCTCTGGACAGATTTCAACTCCCATTCAAGTTGACCAATGAGGATTATTTCATGGAATTGTCGAGGGGCTGGCTCCTCCTCTTTTTTTCGCCATTTGAAAGATGTTGTGCACAGTCACCATCCTGATATTCTCTTCCTTATGGAGACTAAAGTTCCCAATATTAAGGCTAACAGGATTTTACGTAGTTTCAATTATACGAACTCGATTGCAGTTGAAGCTCGTGGGTTCAGTGGTGGTTTGTGGTGTTTCTGGGATAGCTCGGTTATTGACTTGCGTCTGGTTTTTGCTAATAATCAGGTGATGTTTCTTGCGGCTGTTGATAATCATAGGGCCTCATGGATCATCTCGTTGACTTATGCCTCGCCGACCCCAAGTATCCGGGATGAATTATGGACTCTCTTTGAAAATGCAGCTTTGATCATTCGCATTCCGTGGTGCATTATCGGGGACCTCAACCAAGTTGTGAATGATGATGATAAACGGGGTGGCCGTCCGGTTTCGGGACCTTCTGTTGAACGGATGAGGAAGGTGATTCGTGTTTGTGACCTTATTGAGATCCCTTTCCAAGGGCCAAAGTTCACATGGTCCAGCTCTATTCACAATTTTTCGGCCATTGAACTACGCCTCGATCAAGCCTTGTGTAATAATAAATGGTGGGATCGCTTTCCGACTCAAACGGTTTTGCACTTGCCCCGCACACATTCTGACCACCACCCAATTCTCTTGGCTCAGAAGCCAGAAATGAAACGTGGAAATACTGATAGGCCCTTTCGTTTCCAGGCTTGTTGGCAGCAACATCATGCTTTTCGGGATTTTTTGATTGACGTATGGCCGAAATCAGGTGACTCACTGCATCTCTCTCTTAAATCTATTGCCTCTGATTTACAATTCTGGAACAAAAGTGTGTTTGGAAATATCTTTCATAGGAAAAATCGATGTCGAGCTCGTCTAAATGGAATCCAAACGGCCCTCTTGAAAGCACCCTCAAAATTCCTTAACGATCTCAACAATGATTTGCTTAAAGAATTTGAAGATATTCTCGCCCAAGAGGAAATTTTTTGGTATCAAGTCGCGATTAAACTGGATCGAAAATGGTGAAAGAAACACTAGATACTTTCACTTATCCACCATTCGAAAACAGGGCAGAGCCAATATTTCTTATTTAAAAATGGCAATGGTGACTGGGTTGAGGACCTCTTAATGCTTCAGTTTATGGTGCGCAATTTCTTTATTGATTTATACATAGAGGAGCCAGTTGAACCATTTCCGGCAAATCTATCTTTCCCGAGCCTCTCGCATTCGGATCGAAGATTGCTTAATAGGCCGGTGAGTAGCAACGAGATACGGGCAGCTTTATTTGATATGGGGGCATTTAAATCACCAGGGCCGGACGGCTTTCCCCCGATTTTTTTGCAGCACAACTAGGAAATCGTAGGAGAGACTGTTATTTCATGGGTCACTAAAGCGTTTCAGCAGCGCTCTTTTCCTCTAGAGGCGAACCGGACCTTCATTTCCTTAATTCCGAAAGTCCAACCGCCAGAATCAGTTACCCAACTTCGTCCTATAGCACTTGCAAATGTGTCCTCGAAACTCATAACCAAAATCATTGCTAATCGGCTGCGACTTGTGATTGGTAAGCTTGCAGATAATTGCCAAAATGCTTTCGTTCCCGGAAGGCAGACCTCAGATAATATAATCATCACCCAAGAAGTGCTCCACACAATGAAAAAAAAATCGGGTCAGAAAGGTATCATGATCGTCAAAGTGGATCTTGAAAAAGCCTACGACAGGGTCAATTGGTCTTTCCTACGGCATCTTCTCCAGCTCGTTGGCTTTAGTAATGACCTGATTGAGCTTATTATGTACTCTCTGTCCAGCACATCTTTGGAGGTTCTTTGGAATGGCCACCCACTTGAAGGCTTCACTCCACATCGAGGCCTTAAGCAAGGTGATCCCCTTGCCCCGTATCTCTTTGTCCTCGTTATGCAGGTACTGAGCCAGATGATAAATGCCTCGGTCAATGATAAAAAGTGGAAGCCAATTTCAGTCTCACGGGGTGGACAACGGATTTCCCATCTTTTCTTCGCGGATGATCTTATTTTATTCTCCGAAGCTTCTGTTGACCAAGCTAAGGAAATGGACTGGGTCCTGCGTGAGTTCTGTGGTATTTCGGGACAAAAAATTAGTATTGTAAAATCTAAATTCGCGGTCTCTCCCAACGTTGGCTCTCAAACCACTCATTGTATTGCGGATGTCCTTGGAATGACACACACACAACATTTTGAAAAATATCTCGGAGTACCTCTTCATCATGGGAGAGTCAAAAAAGATGATTTCAATTTTATTGTTGATAGAGTACGGTCTAAGCTTCAAGCATGGAAAGCCTCTACTCTCTCAAATGCAGGCAGATCCATCCTCACTCAAACTGTGCTCACCACAACGGCTTATTACCATATGCAAACAGTTAGACTCCCAGCTTCTATTACTAATGAGTTGGATAAACTTGCGCGCTCATTCTTTTGGGCTGATTATGATGAGAAAAGGAAAATCCATCACGTTGCGTGAGATTCTATATGTCAGCCCAAATCCCATGGTGGTTTGGCTATACGACGGGCTCGGGAAATGAATACAGCTTTTTTGGCCAAGCTCGTGTGGCAGATTCTAACGGACCATAATAAACTTTGGGTCCAAATCCTGACGCAAAAATATGGTTCACCTTTTGAAACCCCGAAGCCGACTTCTTCCTTCATTTGGCGTCATATCTGTTTCGCTGCAAACGAATTAAGGCATGTTTTTATAGTTGATGCTTCTGGAGCTCCACATTGGGCAGCCCACACCTCCGGCAAGTTCTCAGTCAGTTCGGCTTACCATGAAGCCTGCAAGCCCCTAGTTTCTGCTAATAATGATAAGGCGAGCTGGAAACGTATTTGGAATATCAAAGGCCCGCTCCGAGGTAACCATCTTCTTTGGCCCATCCGCAAAAATTCCCTCCCCACGGCAGGCACTCTTGCTAAGCGAAATATTATTGATGATGATACGTGTAACTCCTGTGGTAGTCATAGTGAATCTATCCTACATGCCCTTAGAGACTGTACCTGGGTGCGTGGAATGTGGAAAGACATTATACACCACCAATCCTGGTACGAATTCTTTGACACTCATAATGCCCCCGATTGGCTTGACAATTGCCTCCAGAAGGACATGTACAAGAAAGATAACATTGCATTTTGGAGGTTTTTCTTTCGGGAAGTAATCTCAAGTATTTGGTACTGGCGCAACGTAGAGTTCCACCATGAAGATCAAAATAGGCCCCTGAAATCGGTGTTCATTTCACAAGCTATAAGGAAAGCAAGAGAACTACATCTAGCCTGGAGCACTTAATTTTGTAGTCGAGTTATTGTTACTTTTTAGTGTCTCCTTGTATAGTCCTTTGATCCGTTTTTGAACAGATGTACAGTTTGTTTCTTTTAATACAAAGATCCGGTTTTTAAAAATAAAAAAAAAAATTATTATTATTATTTTTTTCGCAACTTTTAACTACAAAGTTTATTACCGCATAAAAAACAAAAAAAATCTTGTTACCGAGACATTTAATTTCTTAAAGAAAATAAAAAATAGTAGTACATTCCTAATTTCGTGTCTAAATTTTACTATCATTCTTTCGAGTTCATCCAATTCCAATCTTCTCACATAATTCCAGCTTCAGAGTACAATAACCCCAGCTGCACCGTAAAAAGCCTCAATGTATGATTCGATTGGCTTCTAGTTTTGCTCTGCAGGCTTCCAATTTTTGTTCTTTTTCAGAGACGGAGCCCTAATTTGCTCCGTTCGGATCAATAATGGGTCGCTCTCGGGCCGTCACTCAACCCACCGATGAAGATCTTGGCCAAAGGTACTATCTGTTGTACTCATTAGTTAAAAAGTAACTTTCTTTATTCGTTTATGTATTAGTGAACTGTTGAATATTTCGACAAAACGGAAAATTTGACTTTTTTCTAAGGGAAAATTGAGAGGTGGGATTAATTTAGCACATTTTTATAGTATATCCTTATGTAACTTCGGGTTATTTTTCCAGAATTTCAGTTATGTTATGTATATGTTATTTTCTTTAGGTCGAAGAGGAAGAGGACGACCTCCAATGCAGACAATTCAGAGCCAGCTTCCGCATGTACTACTTGTGCTATTAGCTTTTTCTGTTTTGAAAAGTTAAATACTTTAGCAATCTATTGGTTTCTCATATGTTTTTGAGAAATTTTCACTTCTTGGAAGGCAATGTGTTCCTATGATCATCGTCATCACCATCACCATCACCATCATCAGTATTTTTAATGATTATCATCACCATTATTATTTGTCATAATCGTTGTCATTATCATTAGTTGTGTTATTAACATTATTATCTTTTGTGGGATCAAGTTGGATTATTTCAAATTTAGAAAAAGTTCGTAACTTTTGGATAAGCAAACGTTGGCATTGGAGTACAACCACTCTTTCTAGCTGTAAGTCAGCAGCTGACATTAGTTCCATTGTTGATCATGGATCCATTGTACAGTGTGTGAGGTTTTGTTTAATAGTAGTCATGTTTATACTCAGCAACTTAAAATGTCTGTCTTTGTTGATTTTCTTACCCCTGTTTGAATAAAGGCCATGGTGGGACGGAAGGGAAGAAGGCTTTATATCATTGTAATTACTGCAACAAGGATATATCTGGGAAGATACGCATTAAATGCGCAGTGTGTTCTGATTTTGACCTTTGTGTGGAGTGTTTTTCTGTTGGAGCTGAGGTGCATCCTCACAAGAGCAACCATTTTTACAGGGTCATGGTAACGCTCTATCAAATTATAGTATTTTTGTATTTTATTTGAGTTCTGCTGTGAATCTTGTTACTCTGCTGAGTCATATGTCATTCTTGGATGTCGTAGCTTGTATCCGAGTCCAATTTGCCTGTCCTTTTCCTGCCTGAGATTTATTCCTTGCTAAGCAATATAACATGCAGTCTGCTAGTCTTAGACCTGCATAGAATAGTTATTCGGGTTGTGCACCATTTGAAAGAAAGAAATGTACTTAATGGACATCGCCACTTTTGCTTTTCATTATGGGACGACAGAGTTCTCCCAATGTGACTATTCTTTGCTGACTATTGGAGACCTTGATTATTTACTGACGTTTTCTGTTTATGCAGTAACCTGTTTGTTTGTATGTTGTGCTTTTTTTACTTTTTTAGTCATCAATATATCTTAGGTCAGGTGCATCGACATGAATTTTGCCTTACATAGAGTTATTATAGAAGCCAAAGAAAGGAAACCATAGGGAAAGCAGGAGGAGACTTGGTATTTTTCGTAATAATCTGACAGATCAAGAAGTTAACTAGTTTGGGGACTTGGAATTCTATTTTGGGGAGGGGTAAAGTAGACATTTTTATTCTAATTGTGCAATCTAAGTACACCCAAACAGTAATTGGTCTAACGTTACAAAGCTTTTAAAGTGCACAGGTTTTGTATGTAAATCGGCCAAATTTATAGATCACGGATGCAGTCCAAGCAAATAATAGTTCAGTTTTGTGAATTTTGCATAGGCCATTGTTTAGGCAATATTGCATTTGTGCCAAAACAAGTATTTTCTACACATTGTGGACTCCTCTCCTGCTGCAAATAATTTTCATTGATAATGTGTTCTGGCCTTGGTCAGCTTCTTAGGTTTTCTTCGCTTTTCTTTGCAGGATAATTTATCATTTCCCCTCATATGTCCCGAATGGAATGCTGACGAGGAGATATTGCTATTAGAGGTACTTATTGATGGGATCATCAATCCCCCATCCACACACACACACACACACACACAAAAAGAAAAATCCGACACTACATTGCTGTGTTTATCACTCCCTTTTCTGTTGGTACCATTCACATTTTGGTTATTTACACATTTTGTGTTCCACACGTGGGAGATAAGTATGTGATCAGGATTTATTTTTTCTCTAGGGTATTGAAATGTATGGACTAGGAAATTGGGCGGAAGTTGCTGAACATGTTGGGACAAAAAGCAAGTCGATGTGTATCGATCATTACAATACCATTTATATGAATTCTACATGCTTCCCCCTTCCGGTACGGTGCCTTCAATTGGAATCTACATATTTCTTGATGGCTGTTTTCTTGTAACATGTCAAGTCATCGTAAATCTTCATAGGACATGTCTCATGTTATGGGCAAGAATAGAGAAGAGCTCCTTGCAATGGCTAGGGAACACGGAGAAATCAAGAAAGGTTTGTTCGTTATAGTTTCTGTTTTAAAGCTTTCACTGATCATTATACATCTTACAAAGATATATTGCTTCTTTGACCAGAAGGCAGATATATATATATATATACACACGCATTTATTTTAAGGTGGTCATTGGTATTACCACTTTTTCACAATCAATGTAGTATTTCAGAGTTAACTATATTAGGATGATTCACGATTTTTTTTTCTTGCTCCTGCAGATGTTAATGTCAAGGAAGAATTAAATTTCTCAGCAAGAATCAAGTAAATTTGAACCTTCCCTTGCTCTCTAAGTATGGATGCTGCCAAAGCAGTTAATTGATTTTCCTGATCTTTTAATCCATTCATTTTTTTGTCAGGGTGGAAGATCAAAAGAAAGATAGTCCATTAGGACGTTCTTCGAGCATAGCATCAGGTTTTTCCCTTAGCATCTATATACCATGGTTGGATGTAATTTTTTGAGTTTTTTTTCTACTTTATGGACTAGTACTAGAAAGATTGTATATTCTGTAAAGCATTATCTCCTGTAAAGTTTTTGATTATTAATAAAAATATCTGGTTTCGACCCAAAAAAAATAATCTATATACCATGGTTACATATTGTATGTTTCTTACATATCATAGTGTTCTTAACAGTGAAAATACAAAGCAGTAGAAGTGTGTATGAGTATGTAGTTTCACAAGAAAGAGACCAGAGGGAAGGGGAAAACGAGGGGCTACAAAAAATGGAAGCCAGAGAATAGCTATTTTTTTTTTTTTTGAAAGAGTAAAATTTTGTTAAACAACCATCTTCTTACATTATAGTACACTTGTGTTTAGCGCTCTTTTTTCAAATCGTCTTTGGTTTATTTAGTTTTCTCTTTTTTGGCGTTGTATTACAATTAGTGTATGACCACTTGCATCTGTAGATGTTTAACCTTCGTAGTTCTTGGTACTTCATGACTGATGCATATTCTTTGTTTTTCCACTATTAATATGTAACTTGTCATTGTAATTTTTAACCTTAAATTATTGAGAAACTTTGTTTATATGAGAAGGAAGGAAGTATTATTTTAAGTGCCAGGATTCATTTTTCGTATGTGTTGTATGTAGAAGCCGTATTGGGGGCTGGCAACACATCAATGGGAGGACTCAAGAGGGCATCCAATATCCCTCAGACTAAAGACAGTCGTGATGGCATTAAAGCGGAAGGTATTAACCATGCTTTTTGTTTGTCGTTCTTCTTCACGTATTCATATTCTGATGGAGTCTTGTATGTTGTGCAGATTCTCATGCAGCAGACAGGAGCGTTGGGGAGAAAAAGCTTCGTACCTCAGCTGACGAGTCTCCTGTGGTTACCGAAATTAGTGGTTATAATGCCAAGAGGCAAGAGTTTGAAATAGAGTACGACAATGATGCCGAGACTTTACTGGCTGATATGGAATTCAAAGAGACTGATACTGAAGCTGAACGGGAATTGAAGCTGAGAGTATTGCGCATTTATGCTAAAAGGTTGCTATATTTCTTGAAAGCTGCCCTTTTTTTTTTGGTTTTGATACAATTCTTCTATTCATCCTTTTGATTCTGCCTCATGTGAATTTCACATCAAATGATTTATCTTTGACAGGCTTGACGAGAGAAAACGCAGGAAGAATTTCATATTGGAAAGGAATTTGCTTTATCCTGATCCCTTCGAAAAAGGACTTTCGCAGGAAGAAAAAAATATATGTAACAATTACAGAGTGTTTATGCGCTTTCATTCAAAAGAGGAGCATGAAGAATTGCTTAGGACCTTAGTTGAGGAGCATCGACTTTTGAAAAAAATACAATATCTTCAGGTTTTGTACATCTCCGTGGGTTTCTTTTTATCTTCTTATTATTGTCATCGTGACCTTACGGGTAAAAAAAATGTCGCTTTTAGATCACATGTCGTGTCAGAGTAGTTGTGACAATAGCATTACTCATCCCGTAACGACCCTTAAAAAAATATTTGCATGTTGGGTTCGTTACAGGAAGCTTCAGCGGCTGGATGTCTGACATCGTCGGATGCAGAAAGATATATAGAACAGAAGATGAAAAGGGAGGCTGAAGAAATGTCATGTAGAGTGAAGGAGGGTGGACCCCAAGTTAGTTCAAGTGGGAAATATTTGCAGAGAGTTAATCACCTAAAAGGGGTTGACATTGACAGTAATAGCCCTCGTGGGGCCGCCATTAGAGGGGCTACAATTTTAGACTCGGGGGCATTATTGGACTCCTCACCATCATCAGCACCTCCTTTTGGTGGTGCAGCACTAGTTTCAAATCCATTGGATGATTGGGATGTTACTGGGTTTTTAGGGGCTGAATTACTTTCTGAAACGGTAAGTAAAACTCGACCCGCCTTTCCCCTGGCACCACATTACTGTGACATCATACGAATTCGATCATTCATAAGTCTATTAGATGCTGTAGAATCAACTTTTAGATAGACGATCGAATGCGTGTGGTTCCATAACAGTGGGGTGTTACGGTAAATTTGGTATGATGTCACTAACGGTTGGTTGGTTGATTGATGTAACGCAGGAGAAACGGCTATGTGGTGAGATGAGAATACTGCCGAGTCACTATCTCAACATGCTGGAAACAATGACAATCGGTATATTCAGTGGGAATATTACGAAAAAATCTGATGCATACAGCTTGTTCAACGTCGATGCAAGTAAGGTAGATAAGGTTTATGATATGCTTGAGCACAAGGGTATTATTGGCAAAACATGATGATTCCCTCTCTCTCTCTCTCTCTCACTCTCACACACACAGAAAGAGAGAGAGAGAGAGAGAGAGCGCGACTGACAGACTATTCAGAAGTAGTAAGTCACCATCAAAATGGCCTAATAAGAGATTTTATAATTAACTTATAATTTATTAGAGGTTTTTTGTTTTTTTTTTTTTATTTTTTTATTTTAATAAATCATAATAGTAGTTTGTATTTGACACTTTGGGGTATGAGTGGTGAGTGAGTAAAGGAAGAAGCAGCACAATTGTAATACTAGTAATGGTTGCAAAGCAATCAAATAGATAATTTAGGGGGAGGGGCAGGAATTGGGGTTGTCACTCAGGGGCATAAATTTATATGGAGTGTGGTGGTGAGGGGGTATTGTTGTAATTTTCTTAGTTTCCTCTTTCAAGCTTGTATCAGTATGTGCAGTACAAACTTTATAGCGTGTAACTAAACTATGGTTAGAACTTAGAAGGCATTTGAAATGAAAATTTGCATTATTTTATATTTATTTATTTATTAAAAATGTACACTGTGATTTAATAATTAAAAAAAAAAAAAAAAAAACTTTATTTGCATGTACGAGGATGATCATGTTTCAAGTTCAATCAATCGTTTTCTGAAATGCGTATGTAAGGAAATACTCAGGTGCGGTCCGGTTATTTATAAATTAAAAAAAAAAAAAACTGGTTTACCTTTAGATGAATAATAAAATAATAAGGAATCGTTGGTTGGATTGATTTGATGCATTATTATTTATTGTGTATGAAAAAAAGATTTTAACATGTTAAACATGTCATTTGTCATCCATTAAAATCCACGTCTGTAATTAAAAAAATGGATTTCCTGCGCTCCGTTTCTCCTCATCTTCATCGTCTTGTGCTTTCTTCCCCCTCCCCCTTTCATCTCCTTCTTATACATCGGGTCATCAACTATTTGATTGCATAAAAAGTAGTCAAATTATTGATTAATTTCATAGATTTCGTGACCTATTGTGAAGAAAAAACCTCAATTTAGGGATCGGGGTTTTCGCGCCACCATCATCTATCGGGGTTTTTACACATTATCACCAAAACAACGTAGTTTTGAAAAAATAAATAGACGGTCAGATGATTTTCACATTTTGGGTGTGTGGTTAGATCACTCATACTTGAAAGAATACTTCCTCAAGTACTTGAGAGGATCCTATTCCACAACAACGTATCAAGATTACAACATATGACAACCGGCTATTTTATAGATCAAACAAAAGTGGTGCAGCTCCCACAATATCCACCTGTTGCATGTAATCAACAAAAGCATTTCCCTCAAGGTCAGTTGTTCTATTCCCTGAAGATTAAACACATCAGCCCTGTAATGTTTGGTTGGTTTTTTTATTTAAATTTTATTATATATATGTAAGAAAAAGCTATGGAATTCTTTACTGGTTTAACGGGTTAAAAAAACTAGGTGTGTTAAAGTACACAAAAATATCCAACGGATACAGTTATTTACATACATGTTTCAACGACGGAGATTAAAAACTGGACTATCCTAGAAATTAACAACTGGGCTGTAGGGAAGCTTCAGCATAATGCTTTACCCACTACTTTGGCTCTTCATTCTAGGGGTGTGTGTTAAGATATGTGGCTGATTAGTATGATGACATGTGGCATTATCTAGACTGTCCACCTAGATAGTGTGTGTATGGCTCAGATTAGTCTATTAGACATGCTGTTAAATTATGTTGGATAAGGATTGGTAGTTAGTAGATTCTCTCTTAGCTGCAACATATATGTATCTGTATCCATGGAAGAAATGAATATGGAAAATCAATGAAAAACTTCAGATCATTATCTTCTCTGTTTTTCTAACTTGTTATTGGAGCGATGGCTACCTCTGCCTTGAACACCACCACTGCTCCGCCGGAAGCAGTAGCTCCGGTGTCTCGCTCATCTATCTCAAGCACCAGTCCAAGCCTTCCTGCTGCTGGTAGCTCAAATCTTACAGTTGCAGCTCCAACTTTTGCAACTCCAGCCTCTACTCAGATGTTTATGACAAGCTATCCACCTCTACCATCTTTTCCGACCACTTTTCCTGCTGGTTTTACTTCTGGAGTTATCATGCCTCCCTTTGCCATGTCTGCTGTAACCTTTTCACCACAAATGGCGCTATCTCCTACAATTTCAGCACCAGATCTTTCAACATCTCTGCTCAGATCTACAACTCCATCTGGGATTCCTCACATGCCTCCATTTACAGGTAATCTAAATCAGTCTTGCACTATCAAGCTTAATCGAGACAACTATCTGCTTTGGAAATACACAATTTTGCTCATTGTTAGAGGATATAAACTTGAAGGATTCTTATTGGGCACCAAACCGAAGCCTCTTGAGACTGTGTTTGAAAGAGGTGTTGTTAGGCACAACACCGTAACAGTTGATCAGTGGACATCTACAGATTCATTACTTATGGGATGGTTACTAAGTTCAATGACTGAACATGCATTATTGGAGGTAATGGGCTGCTCTACTTCATTTGAGGTTCGGACTACTTTAGAAACACTGTTTAACAATCAATCTGAGGCTAGGATGCTAGAGTATAAAAATGCTTTAACCAAGACTGAAAAGGGGACCAGATCCATCACTGATATCTTGCATTAATGAAGTCCTACTCAGATAAACTAGCTGTTGCAGGTCACCATGTATCCAAAACATAACTGATTTTGGCTGTCTTAGGTGGCCTAGACAAGGAATATGAAGTGGCCATTGTCAGTCTTACTGCTAGGGTTAGGACTATGAAAGGGCAGGAAGTGCAGTCCCAATTATTGACTCATGAAAGGCTCTTGGCTAGATTCAATCCAGGCACTAGTCTGGATTCTCCTCACTCTGCTGCTAATCTCACTCAGTTAACTCCTAGAGGTGCAAACTTCAATTCAGAAGTGAAACTCAGTACAACAATTCTGGAAGAGGTAGGGGTGGAAGAGGTGGCAGAGGCACATGAGGTGGTAGAGGAGGAGGCAGAAATGGAAATCCTAACAACAGAAGTGTGTGTCAGTTGTGTGGCAAAAATGGCCACACTGTCATAGATTGTTGGCATATTTGATCAAAACTTCACTGGAAATCCCAACCTTAGGTCTGCTCCAAATGCTGGAAATGGTGGTCCAAGACAGATATCTGCTCTAATGGCCTCTCCTCAAACAGTCAATGACTCCTCCTGGTACATAGACAGTGGAGCAACTAATCACATTACTAGAGACTTGAACAATCTTCACATGAGTTATGGCTATAATGGTAATGATTCACTAGTAGTTGGCAATGGTGAGCAACTCAAAATTTATAATATTGGCCAATCCATTTATCCTAACACCTGTCTTAGAATGCACTCTATCCTTCATGTGACAGATATTACAAAACATCTGCTTAGTGTATCCAAACTGTCTACTGATAATGATATACTCATTGAATTTGACAATTCTTTTTGTTTTGTGAATGACAAGAGACCAAGGAAGGTTCTACTAACAGGGGTGCTGGAGGATGGTCTGTACAAGATGGTAACTCCAACTGAGAAGAGCTCTCTTCAATCCAACAGATTCAGTCTCATTGTGAAGTCTAAGTCTGATCAAGAGTCTAGTAAAGTTAAGTCTGTTGAGGTGAATAAAAATCCCAATGTATGGCATAGGAGGTTAGGACATCCTTCACAAAAGGTCTTGAGTCATGTTCTGAAAAGTTGTAATGTTGTGCTTAATGAGAATTTGGAGTTTTGTGAAGCTTGTCAATTTGGAAAATCACATGCTCTTCCTTATAATACTTCTGATTCTCAGGCTAAATCTGTTTTTGATCATATACACACAGATGTTTGGGGCCCTTCACCTGTTAAATCCACCACATGGCACTAATTTTATATTCACTTCATTGATGATCACACAAGATTCACATGGATTTTTCCTTTGAAAACCAAGTCTAAAGTTTTCTCTGTCATTAAACAGTTCATTACATATGTCAAGACTCAGTTCTCCACCACTGTTAAATGTATTCAGTCTGATTGGGGGAAGGGGGGGGGGGGTGAATATAGGAACAGTGAAACACACCTCAAAGACAATGGCATTCTGTTTAGACACCCCTGCCCCCATGCTCATGGCCAACATGGTCAGGCATAAAGAAAACATAGACATATTGTTGAACTTGGTTTGACCCTCCTAGCACAGGCCTCTATGCCTCACAGTTTCTGGTGGTATAGCTTTCAAGCAGCTGTTCATGTCATTAATAGCATACCTACACTAGTCCTGCATAACAAATCTCCTCATGAATGTCTACATCACACAACACCTAATTATCATATGTTTAAAGTTATTGGTTGTGCTTGTTATCCTCACCTAAGACCCTATCAAACCACAAAGCTTCAATTTCACTTAACCAAGTGTGTTCATTTGGGTATAAGTCCTAGTCATAAAGGTTGGTTGTGTCTTGATCAAAGTGGCAGGGTTTATATCACTAAGGATGTGGCATTTGATGAATTAAGCTTTCCCTTTGCAGAAAAATTCACACAAGGTCCTTGTAGGTCTGTGATCACTAATCCTACTGTTTTACATGATGTCAGTGTGTCTGGTGTTTTCCCTCTGCAGTAATCTCAGTAGGAGGTGCCCTCATAACAAATTGGTACACCATCCCTAGGAAGCAGATCTTCTCCTAATAATATCAGGTATACCATCTCACATATTCATTGTAGCTCTAACTGATTTGAAGCCATCAATCCTTATTCATCACACACTGGTTCCCCTGAATTGCCTAGTTCACCAGTACATGATCCTACTAGTTCTTGTACACCATCACCTAATGTACCTACCTCACAGTCATCCCAACAATTTGTCCATCATAGTGATGCCTCTAGTGAACCCTTTGTCACACCAGTCCCTTCTCCTAAACCTAAGCCTGTCATAATTGATCCAGTGCAAACTAGAGCCAAACATGGCATCTTTAAACCCAAAGCCTTTTCAGCAGTTGCTCATCACTCTGAACCCACTAATGTGTCAGATGCTTGGATGAAGAATATTATGCTTTTTTAAGAAATTGCACTTGGACCTTGGTTCCTCCCATAGGAAATTAGAACATAGTTGGAGATAGGTGGGTGTACAATGTGAAGCTCAAACCTCATGGTAGTGTTCTAAAACACAAAACTAGATTTGTGGCTAAAGAGTTTAGTCAAACCTATGGAGTGGACTTTACTGAAAACCTTTCACCAGTGGCTAAAGCACCAACCATTAGAGTTGTTCTGTCTGTTGCAGTGTCCTACAATTGGCCTATACATCAGATAGATATAAACAATGCCTTCTTAAATGGTCTTTTGGACAAACCAGTCTACATAGCATAACTTGAAGGGTATGTGGATCCTTTAAGGCCTCACTATGTGTGCAAGCTGCAAAAGGCTTTGTGTGACTGAAACAGACCCCCAGGGTATGGTTTGAAGCACTGAAAAGTCAACTTCTAGACTGGAATTTCACTCAGTCCATGTGTGATAACTCCTTGTTTATACTTAAAGCTCCTAATCAGATCTTGTTAGTTCTTGTTTATGTTGATGATATACTTATGACAGGAAGCTCATCCACTTTAATTTCAGAAGTTTATCAAGATGTTGGACAACATGTTTTCTCTCTAGGACATGTCTCTCATTTTATGGGGATGCAAGTTTCCAGAGATGCCACTGGCCTGTTTCTTACTTAGACACATTATGCATCTCAGTTGCTTCATAAGATAGGAGGTGATTCCCTCAGCACATGCCCTACACCTATGGTTCCAGTTCACAAGCTGGATGAGAACCCTGGTGAACCCTTTAAACCCTGCAGCATGGATTGCACTTTAAACCCTCCAGTACATTGTCTTTAACTGGCTTTTCTGATGCTGATTGGGGAGTATCTTCTATTGATAGAAAGTCTATTGGTGGTTATTGTGTTTTTCTTGGTGAATCCTTGATCTCATGGAGTTCAAAAAAGCAATGAGTAATTTCCCGGTCTAGTACAGAGTCAGAATATCGAGCCTTGGCCAACCTTGCAACAGAATTGAAATGGATTGTGTATCTACTTGGTGAAATGCATATTGTTCTTCCTGGTGTTCCTACAGCCTGGTGTGACAACACCAGTGCTTCTTATTTGGCACAGAATCCTGTCTATCATGCCAGGACGAAACACATAGAGATTGATGTTCACTTTGTTCGAAATGAGGTCTTAGCCAAGCGACTCAATGTGTGCTATATACTTTCAGTTGATCGGATTGCAGACTGTTTGACCAAGCCCTTGACACACTTTCAGTTTCAGCTTTTTAGAGACAAACTCAATGTTGTTCCCACACCCTTGAGTTTGAGGGGGGATGTTAAGATATGTGGCTGATTAGTATGATGACATGTGGCATTATCTAGACTGTCCACCTAGATAGTGTGTGTATGGCTCAGATTAGTCAATTAGATATGCTGTTAAATTATGTTGGATAAGGATTGGTAGTTAGTAGATTCTCTCTTAGCTGCAACATATATGTATATGTATCCATGGAAGAAATGAATATGAAAAATCAATGAAAAACTTCAGATCGTTATCTTCTCTGTTTTTCTAACTGTGTGGGAGATGGACTATGCTAAATTTGTCATAGACAGAATGAAGATGTATGGTATTGTCTCTTTGAATATAATATTCCTCTAGAGCTTTTTATTCACGTCATTAATTTGGTTACTTGGTACGAAGCTGAGGAACATTCGGGTTCATTCTATAGTAGACGTGTTTGATGAAATAATGCAGTTGGAGGACACTGAGGAGATTGCTCTTGTGTTTCCTCTCATGTGGAATATTTGAAAAACTAGGAATGGATATGTTTTTGAAAGACAAGATGTTCACGTGAGTTCAATTTTATCTCATTCTAATGCGGAAGCAGCTTCGTATCTCCGTGCAATTTCGAAACAAGTTACTAATATTCCTGGACCTGCCATGGAAATAAAAGCTTTTGGTGAGGGTATGTCCGCAATTTGACGTAACAGCCGTGGGACAATTATTCGTAGTTCCTCTAAAAAGCTTGAAGGATGCTATAATGTGCTTGTTGGTGAAGCTCTTGCGATATACAATGCGTTAATCTTTGTGCTTTCATGGTTTTTTTAGAGTGATTTTTTAAGGGGATTCTCAATCTATTTATAATTGTCTTTTTTTTTTTTTTTTTTGAGAAGATATAATTGTCTTTCACCATGTTGAAAACTTATACCACGTCGGAAGTATTATTGAAGACTGCCGCACCATGTAATAAATGTCAAGTAATAAAGCTTCTTTCATCCCTAAAACAAAGTTTGTGTGTGTGTGTGTGTGTGTGTGTTATATATATATAAATCGTGAGATAGGTTACGTGGGTTCAGGCAGTGGCGGACCCAGAACTTTTTTTCAGCGGGGTCCGTAAATATTTAACACAATAAATAATTTTTTTCACGGGGTCCGAAATATTTTCTATAGGTAAAATGCAGAGTATTTTTATTTTTAGCGGGGTCCGTGGACCACCCTACTAAGGCTTTAGATCCGCCCCTGGGTTCAGTGGCGGCTGCAGGAATTGTGTGACACAGGTCAGGAATCGATAACGACACATCGTATTACAAGTTTCTAATGTATTATATGAAAAAAAATATATGTATAATTATGGATCAAGAGATAATATTTAAAAATTTTAGCAGGTCAGTTAGTAGATATTAGTACATAATTTTTTTAAATAATATAAAAAATACAATGAATTTTTTTATTTAATTTCAGATTTGCGTCAAGTGACTCAAATGCTTCCATTTGCCGTCGCTCCTGCGTGGGTTATAAGTAACATGGTGGATCCTTGCAAATTAATGCGATAGCAATTGGAATGCTTGAAGATAATTTGCGACTCAACCCCATTTTGATCTGTTACTTAAGAAAAGTCTTCTCATTTTGTTGAAATTTTTAGGTTTTATTGGAGTTTATTTTCTCTGTGTTGGATTTATTTCTCCCTAATTGATTTTGTGAGGCCTCTTGCCATTTTGTAATTTGAATATTCTGCTATATCCTATATGCAATATACTAATAGCTTTCATTTATTAAAAAGATATTTAATAGGCCAATGGGATCTTTGGATGAAGAATTTTTTTATATTCTATTTAAGTCTCTTTGAATGTTTTATCATATTTATCATTTAGATCGAAAAACATGCAAACAGACATTTTATGGTTGAAATAAGCATATTCCTGTCACGCAGATATACCAAGTAAAAAAAACTGTGGGTGTGTGGGGCATAGATGTGGCTGGTTCCGTGTCCAAAATGGAATCGGAACTGCCAGTTCCAATTTTTTGCCGGTTCTGCCGGGCCTCGAGAACCGACAGGTTTGGCGGTTCTCCGGGCCGGTTTCGGGTCTCGGCGGTTTCCGGGTCCAGACGATTCAGATCACGGTTCAGATCATGGTTCCAAAAAAATCAATATTTTTTTTAGAAATTTTGTATAATTTGCGTTAAAATAAATAATAAATTATAATTTGTTATTAAACTATATATAATATTTAATTTCATAACTATATTTTTAAAAAAAACACGGCTTGGAAATTATATTTAAAAAAAAAATTGTTATTCAAGTTTTATGTGTTTTATATAATTTATTTTATAATTTCATAAATCTAAAAATAATTTATTTTATAATCACATTTACATTTTTAAACTATACTATTATTACATAGATCATGATACATGGTACGATATAAATGTTCTTATTACTATTTAATTTGATAATAATAAAACAATATTTTTTTTGAAAAGATAAAAAACAACATTTTATGGTATATTTTATACATTAATTAACTACACCATTTCCTAAATAAAAGAATTGCTAAGAAAATAAAGAAAAAGAACATGGAAAAAACTTTTAACATTGATTATAACGACCATTTTCGATTACATTAATTTATTACAATACAATACAATAAATGATGGATAACGTTATTCTACGTAACAGATACATTGATGAAACTAAATTAATACAACAAAACACTACAACAAACAAAATTCAACATTGATATTATATCGATTTTTCATAATGTGTATGTAGACGTTGTTACATGTCACATCCTACCAGGCTACCCGTCTCGACGTCTCCGCGCATCCTGCATATAATTTTCATATTCCTTGGAATGCCTTGTTCGTAAATGTCGTACATAACAACCAAAACCGATTCCAGGCTCATTATGATACGCTTTCTCGCAAACGTTACAAACAGCCTTAAATTTTGAAGGATTCACTTCTCCGGTAGTTACATTAGTAACATTTACTACACAAAAAAAAAAATCGGAAAGCTGACACTTTGATAGAGATTGCAAAATAATATATTTCAAATGTGATAAAGTAAACGAATTTATTCAGAACAACATAAATCACTATCCGAAATATATTATAATGGTAGATAATATTATAATAATAGGAGAGTTAGAATAGAATTGTGGGTAAAAAGTGATGAAATAGATGTGTATTTATAGTGTGATGAGTGTGATATTTTAAAATTAAAAAAAAAAATATTCAAAAAATTTGAAAAAATAGACGTTGGAAAGGGTTGGAGAAAAGAAAAAAAAAAAAACTGCCGGTTTGGGTCTTCCGGGCCGGTTATACCGCCGATTTCTCTTCCGGTTCCTAGAACCGCCGATCCGAGTCCGGTGGAAACATAAACCGGGGTGGAACCGTAGAACTGCCGGTTCCGGGAACCGACAACCCTTCGACAACCCGCTGGTTTGGAAGCCGGGTCGGAACCGGCCAGGTCTAGTGGGGCATGTCTACCCTGAAAGAAAGCAATATTAAATAACAGCACAATTTTGTTTAGGGAGAGGTCACTAGTGAGTACTGACTCACTAGATATATATGCAATCAATAGCGTTGGGGCTACTTGCATGTCCCATGCTATTACACATTCGTATTAATGTTTACATAAAGAATATAAAAATAAATATAAAAACAAAATTTCATTTTCGTATTAATTATTGTTTACAACGTACGTTGATATCATTGGTTTAATATTCCTACGTAATAATGCTGCTCATCAAATGGGGAATGGAGAGGAGATGAATTACGTGTTCAATCGGTATATATATATATATATATATATATGAAACATAATAATATTAGTGAGAGATAAAAGAAACTAATTTTCAACATCTAATTTAATACAAGTCAACGTCTTCACAGTTGGGGTTTGAAATTGGCCTGTATAATTGTATATCGATCAGCAGTATATGTACCCATCCCACAGGGTTAAAGGCCCCGGCGCACTTGATCACCAAACTTATTAATGCCGGAACACTCTAGCCATCTTTTGCTACATATCGAGGACGACCATTCAACAAGGCATTGCTGATGTCAAATTTATTCTATTTCCAGTTACGTGAGATAATATAAGAGGCTTTTGCTAATGGATTTGAAGGCTTTTCAAAACGTGTCTTGGTGATTTACTTTACAACCTTCTATTTCTCACCTCTTTAAAACGTGTATTATGCGAAATTGAGTATAAATAAATAATTCTAATATACGTATGTCATTTAATACAACTTATCATTTATGTTAATCAATAAATATGGTAGATTCTGCTTTAAAAAAATTATTGTAGATTCTTTTTTGAATACAAATATTTTAGATTTTATGATAAACATTTTAAAACATTTAACCCATTTATGTACTGTAAAATTCTAGGGTACAAATCTGTGGGAACACAAGTGCTAGTTTTTTTTTTTTTTTTTTTTTTCCTTAAAGCCCCCGGTATCCGGTGCTGGTTCGACTAATCCGGCCGTGTCGTGCATGCAGAGTCTGATTCTTATTCAGGGGTAAAGTCTGACCAATAGCTCTTTCAACACGGCATCTCATAGGAGAATCGAACTAGTGACCTCCCTAGATATTCTCAAATCACTTAGCACTTGAGTCAAGCTACTTGGTATGCTAGTTGGTTTTTTTTTTTTTTTTTTTTCTTGAATACCGATTGACGCATTTCCATTCGAAATTAATTGACGCATTTTTTTTTCCAGCAAAATTAATTCACGCATTTATTGTTTCACCAAATCATACGATAAGGAAAACGATTTATTCTTTTTCTTAGAAGGATTTGGAAAACGAAAATTCTTTTTTCCTTAAGAAATTACACCACAAAAATTGTGTCAACTAAAAGTCAACAATCCTTTTCGGAAAGATAAGGATACTTTTATCACTGTGAGCAGTGAAAAATGAGGTGACTGTACAGTATCAGGATCCATTGGAAAAAGGGAAGAATTAAAATAAAAAGGTGTTTGTTTTTAAAGTGTAATATTGTTATGTCAATAACAAATTAGTCGGAAACAACAAAATAGTCATAAAATATGTTTAAATAATTGATTATAGTGTTAATCATCTTAGTTAATGTTTGAATCATCATGATCAATGATTTAAACGTGTATTGTATAATTTTTTTGGTGGCTATTTTGTAAACATTTTTTTTTGTAAGTTACCCTTAATAATAAAATGTTACCGGCACAACAAAATTACACGATGAATATAATAAATCAGTCAAAGACGTAGCGAAGACGGTTGCGATGTATTGTTGCGATTTGTTATGCTTCGTATTTTTCGCTGTAGTTTGCTAACTTTAGCTATTTATTATACTCTGCGATACTATGATACGGATTACTATGTTTATTATGTCATTTGTTATGATATTTCATTGTATATGCGTTCTCCTTAGAACTTAAGCATAATTTGTGTCTTCTATTTGGTTTGTATGACATTTATTTACGTATATAGACCCCAAATTTAAATTTTGTTTATTCGACGTATTGGAAATGCCCCTGCGTATTTTTTAGCTAGACATGACTTATTTGTATCTACTCGTACATCTTGGGGCTCCTTGCTCCCGGGTGACGTTTTGAACGCTTGTTTGACGGATCTTGATTAATAAAAAAAATTTACTCAATTTTTTTTTTTAATATACTACGTTCATAGTAGATGTATCATAAGAAAAGTATCAACACTAGACAATTTTAATATACTACGCTCAAAGTAGTGTATAAGTGCTCATCTTAATATATATATATATATATATATATATATATATATATATATATATATATATATATATATATAAATTATATTAGTTATCAGTTCTGTTTAATTTTTCAATCTTATCTTATAAAACCAATATATATCAAATAAATTCATATCGGTTCGTTCGGTTTTTTATTGGTTCAATTTTCATAGTTATAAAAATCATCTAAACGATTCGATTTGTATCGGTTCGACCGGGCTCATTCGGTTTCAAATAAACTTAATATATCTCTACATATAACAACCCAAACTAAGAAATACACACAGAGGGGTAAATTTGGGTGAATCAAGGTAACATATATAGTCGCACTCTCTAAAAAGCTTTGGGTGGTCCAAAAGAATGGATATGTGGTATCTCACTTCCTCTTATATTCTATCAATGACCCCGCTGTGTGACATCACATTTTATGGTAAAATATATTATGTTGTATTAAATTATAAGGGCACGGTTCGGGCCGAACTCATAATTAGTCGGGTCAGTTGTTCCCGAATAAAAAAGGGAATATCTTTTCACACAAATTTTTATCTTACCACACAGATTTTTTTTTTCCAATTTCGCCCTTATTTTTTTTATTTTACGCGCGTTCACTCTGACCAAAGTTTGGTCAGAATATGACACATTATCCATACTGAAATATGGTCAGAATATACGTGTTGAGAGTCCACACTGGTTGATTCTGACTATATTTTAGGTAGAATGTATGAAAAGCTTTCCAAACTCATACATAGTCAGAGCATCATTCTGACCAATATTGAGTCCGGAATACTCTACACATTCAGACTAGAATTGGGTCAGGATAACAACAACAATAAAAGAGCACCACTATTGATTCTGACTGAATTTCAGACAGAATATTAAAAGTTTTTTGTACTCAATTTTAGTCAGAAAGTCTTTCTGACCGGTATTGAGTATGAAAAACATTCAAAATTCTGACTAGAATAAAATCAGTATAATGATCGTATTCTGACTCAAATTGGGTTAGAATGGCTGCTGTGTGAATTGACAATAAATTGGCCAGAATAATATATATTTTCCGGACTCATTTACGGTCAGAATGGCAGGCGTGTGGAATATCCAAACGAAGCTCACTCTCGGCTCTTGGTAAGTGTAAAACAACATTTGTGTGAAAAGATAGTCCCATAAAAAAAAAATCACAACACAAAGAAAGATTCCAACTTGTTGTTTTATTGGATTGATGAATGACTACAATGCTTGGCATTTATCTCCTTATATAGTTATTTAAAATAAACTCTATCCTAGTATAAATTTAAAAGCAACTTCGATCATTTATTTTAAACAACTCCTATATGATCTAAAATATAACAACTCTATATTTTTCAAACAACATCATTTATCTTTTTGAACACTATGACTTTATCTTCTATTACGATCCTCAAACATTGTCGGGGTTAGAAACAACGTTTGCCGTCCACGAAGAAGATGATACGGTTTTTTGACGTCCATGGCTTTTAGGTCCCGTCTTTCGGCATCTTTTATCTCTTTGAACTCTATAACTTTACCTTCTAGTACAAGATACTGCGAGCTTTAAGCAAAATGATTTAAGTGCATTTTCATAATCCCCATGTTATAATATATTATATATGAATAAATGGTCGAAATATAAGTAAATATTAAATGATATAAGGGCATTACATAAAGGGTGTATTGTTAAAAATAACAATTTAAACATAAAAATATGCAAAGAGGACAATGAAATATTTATTTGGGTAAAAAAACATGTCATTATTCCACTGTGATTTAAATTCTTTTGTATTCAACTACAAAAATGAATATATCTTCTGATCTAATTGTCAAAAAATTGTAATTTTTTCATCAAAATTTTCCTTTTTTTGTCCCCTTTATTTAGACACATCATTTGATATTTTTTCAACGTTATTTTTGAAAGGTTAGTTTCACTGCAGCAAACGGTGGATTTAGGGTTATGAACAGTTTGATTTGTCCTTATCACCCAATTTATACTTCCACTGTCCTGATTCATATTTTTCCCCTATTTTTTTCTTTTTAAACCACTCCCCCTTACATAAAAACCTCCCATGTTATATGTTCTCTATAACTTCACTATCAATTCTGAAAAAAGAAATGTTTTCAATAAATCTGAAAAAGAAAACGATGTACTACCCTTGAACCTAACTCTCAATATGGCCATAACTTTGACCCGCCAACAGAGAAAAAAAAAAATTGGTTAAACCCTAACTTTCTCACTCATCTTGTCCCACAAGATGATCCAGATGTTAATCAGGTAATCTAGTGACTCAAAATTATAAGTTTGTTATTATACCAAAGAGCTGAAGAAGAAATCCCTTTTACAGATACGAACCTCCGCACTCCAGCTGTCATTTTAAAACACCCAATCTCTTTACCATCATGTCATATAATGGAGACATCATGCCATTCATAAGTAAGGCCATGTCTTGGGGACACAACATACCATTCCTAAGTAAGAAAAGTCTATGCTGCAGTTAAAAAACAAGGGTAAGAAAAGGCTAGCACGTTTGTGACATTCAAAAAAGGTAGTAGAAAATTTTATCTTCTCTAAGAAAAAATAAAAAATAAAAAAGGGAAAAAAGAAAAGAAGGCAGAGAATTCCCAAAAGCCACAACAAACGTACTTTTGACTCTCGTTAAAATAACCGAACAGTTGTCAAAAAGGATTTGTTTTAAAATAACTGAGCAATTACATTTTTAATGCCGTATTTATTGTGTTTTTCTATATCTATCCTTATTTATTAAAAAGTGAGAGAATAAATGCAATATTGCATTTATTATAGACTAAGAGTTTTTTTAGTCATTTTGACATTCAAATTAAAGTATTAACTCACTCTTAATATATATGTTTTTGGCAACTGCCTCAGTTATTTCGAAACGGAGGGAAGATAATACTCCTTCCGTTTCCTATTTAACTGTCGCATTTGCGACAAACACACGTATTAAGGAGTAGTTAATACTTTGACTTAACATCAAATTGACATTAATAACACCCCTTGAATATAATTAAATAATGTTGTTTTCAATCTCTCACCCATAATAACTAAGGGTAATTGTAGAAAGATACATTAAATAATGCTTTGGAAATAAACTACGACAGATAAAAATACATTTTTAGTTATGGCAACTGCGACAGTTAAATAAGAACGGATGAAGTATATATATATATATATATATATAACGTATTTATCTTGTTTTTCCTGTGTTATTCAAGAAGGTTTTTAGTTATTTTGATATTAAAGTTGATGCATTAAATCACCTTCTTACAATATATAGCTTACTATGATGCTACATGTATAACTATTTTTTTTTTAACTTTAAATTTTTAAATCTCTAAAATATAATTTTTAAAATATTGGGGCAAGAAAACGAAATAGAAAATATAAAGAAAATGCATTTTCAGGTCATTTTAACACTTCTTATTTAATTTCAGGTTTGATCAGACCTGACATTTTTTTTTTAAGTTCTGTTGAAAAAATTCAACTTCACCCCGTTAAGTTTTCCTCCAGCCCGTTGAATTTCACCCTCGTCATCCTGAATTTTCCCCAGCCCGTTGAATTTTCAACGGAGGACTTATTAAAATATATCGAGTTGACTTGACCAGACATGAAATAAGGGGTGTTAAAATAACCTGAAAATATATTTTCTCTGAAACATTGGGGCAAGGGCTTTAAGTATTAATCTTGAAATAGAAAATGATGCAGTAGAATTTTTTTGTCCCACGCATTAATGGTATAACTTAACTTTCAATAGTATTACCATAACTTTGACCCAACAAGAAACTAATTCATTTAATAATTTACAGCACACTACTTCTCTTCTCTATATAAGTAAGTAAAGGCAGCACATTTGTAACACATTTAAACAAAAAAAAAAGAAAAAAAGAAACAAAAGGTAGAGATCAATTTCCACAAGCCACAATCAAACGTCCTTTTGCCTCCCATTATTTGTATACATAATTTTTATTTGAATATTTTCTCTTGAGCTCCAAAATCTTTAATTTCTTGACAGCAAAGAAATTTAAAGGGAAAAAAAATGGGGACTATTACAATGGAAGGTGGAACGATTCTTGGGATAAAAAAATCAAACCCCATATTAGTTAATCCCCTCACCACAATTACCACTAATCAAATTCCAAAAGGGCTTTATTTTCTCTCAAACCTTGACCAGAATATTGCTGTGATTATCAAAACATTGTACTGTTTCAAGCCCCCTGCAGCCACCGCCGGTCCCGAGAAAACGGGGGAACCGAATGAAGAGAAGAAGAATGTGGGAGAAGTGATAAGAAAAGGGTTGGAGAGAATATTGGAGCATTATTATCCATTTGCAGGGAGGTTAACAATAAGCACAGAGGGTAAACTGATAGTAGATTGTGGGGAAATGGAAGGGGTGCCATTTGTTGAGGCAGAAGCAGAGGTTAAAATGGAGATTTTAGGAGATATAACTACTATTCCAGATCCATATACTTTGGAGCAGCTTATCCACAGTGTTGATGGGGCTAAAAACATACTTGAAATTCCTCTCCTCACTGTTCAGGTACGTACATGCATACCTACATACATACATGCATGTGTATTTATTTCATGCTTATTCATTTTTATTATTTAATTGTTACCTACGTACTTAGTTTGGGATTTTTTAATTAGGTAGGTCATCCATATATTATGGTTTCCATCCTTTTCAATGAAAAAAAAACTGCACATGCTTTTCGAAAGCATGCATCGATCATTATTTGTAACTTCACCTTGTCTGGTTTTTTTTTTTTTTTTTTTGGGGTGGGGGGTAGTACATATTTAGACTGAAATTGACTCATTTAAAAGTGTTATCAAATTAATATGATTGTATACTAAAGAATATTTTAAGTTAAGTAATTACTGGTTTGAGAATTGAGATTAATGTTTATTTATAGAGAGAGGGGTTGTGAGTTTGATGTTAAAAGCTTTCAGTTATACCTTTGTTTTCGAGTAAGAGTCAGAGTATGTAAGCAAACTCCGAAATATTCGGATAAGTTGGTCTCGAACACAAGAAGGGCTTTAATTTTAAAAAATATATGATAGAACCAGAAATTGGAGCTGGGTGATTTAGTGGACTTTATTTGAATGATCGGATGGGTTAGGATAAAATTACTTAATCGATTCAACTGTTTTTTATATTAGATAAAGTTTTTTTTTTAAACTCAGAATTAGTCCAGATAAAGTGTACACATAAATGATCCAAACAATAGAATGTTTATAATGAACAAAGAAATTGAAAAATAAACTAATATCAACCACTAGATTAAGTTTGTGTCTTTATTTTTTTAATCTAGACAATATTATTTTTTTATTATTATCTAGACAATATTATTTTTTTATTATTATTTATACAATTCTAGTCACAAATAGGTAAAATCTACTTAATTCGACACGATCTGATTAAAATCATGCAACCTGCTCGGTATCAATATACCATACATGCTCCACCTTTTTGAGAGGCGGCTGACCCTTTAAAATAAAATAAAAAAGTATGTAAAAATAGTAGATAATCTTTTTCATAATATATATGTGTGTGAGAAAGAGAAATTGACCCATTACTTTATATATTGACAGATGATTATATTTACAAAACGAAATGTACAAAAATATATATATGAAAGGAAAAAAAAATTAACAAATTTCTGATGCTCGCGTCGAAAATCCTGCAACAACCTCCGACCGTAAAGGTATAAAACCAATCGTTTTTGTAATATTGAGATGCTGTACGTGGTAAGAAACAAATGAATGGGCCTAAAGTAATAAAGATGGGGCAGTTCAACTTGTATTTTGTAGGCACACCGTCACTGCCCATCATTTAAAGCAATATCTCTGTCCATATGTGTTCTGGGGAGTGGTGTATTTGGTTCCATTTTTTTTTTCCCCCTTCTTTTTCCCGAAATAATCACTTTATTAAAATGATCTCCACGAGGAAAGTATTTGGTTCGATTTTAAACGGATATATATGGCCTAAGTTTGGTTTTATACATTCAGTCATAAAATGTTTTGTTTGGGGGTAGTCCGGTCATAAATAAATGGACAAATTAACATGTCGTATTTATTCTTCAAAAAAAAAAAAAAAGTTTTATATAGACGTACTCTACTTAATGCCTGAGAGAATATGATATGGACCTCAGTTCTTTTTCTTTTTCGTGTTTTTAATAGTTGGGTCATAGTGAACAGGGCGTCTCTGGACATGGGCCAACAAGGCCACGGCTCAGGACTTTTCTTAGAAATAACTTTTTAGGACCCGTTTTTATATGTTTGTAATGTATTTTATATATATTTTTATTTTACTTAAATTAAAAAAAATATATAGTAATACTCAAATCATTACATACATTTAATCAAAAAAAAAAAAAAAAAGTTTAACCAACTTCTATATTCTTTCGTCCACCTGTGAATATAGTTTAACATAAAAATAACCGTTACATCATAATTTTTACACAACTCAAGTCCTTAAATCAAATCTTTGGTTTAGAGGGCTCAATTACACAGGACACCCCAATTATCTACCTTTATATTTATTTATTTATTTATTTTTTTACGAAGTATTTATTTATTTATTAATTCAACATTAGAAATACAACTGGCACGTATATATATATCAATAAATCTCCCTATATATGTGTCAATGAAATCTTTACTTGGGCAAGTGCCCATAGCCTAATGGTTTATAGGCTGGTAGGAGACCCGGGTTCGATTCTTCCCCAACCTTTCAAAAAAAAAAAAAAAAATTTACTTTAAAAATTGTTTCATCTTTATCTAATCTATTGTGTGATCTAATAGAAGCTTCTAGTTTAGGTAAGATTTGGGACAACAAATAAAATTCCTTTTATTATTATTATTATTATTATATTATTATATATGCTTATTATTAGTGTTAAAAGTGCTTTTAGGTAACATGGAGTAATAATTTAGTGAAAGAATAAATGAAAGGTCTTCTTCCTATTCGCCCAACCTTAAATACCAAAGGGAAACGAAACGAACTTTTCCATCACAAATTTTTGTTTCTGTCGTTACTCCAATCTACTTTTGGAAAGAGTATTATATTATTGTTTTTTGTTTTCATGGACCAATCTACTTTTGGAAAGTTTTTGTTACGGCGTCGGCAGATATTTACTAGAAAATATAATTTGGTCATTTTAACACCTTTTATTTCATGTTAGGTCGAATTAGACCTGACTTTTTTTTTTTTGAGTTCCCCGAGAAAATTTTCCCCCTCGTCCCGTGGAAATTTCCCCCATCCCGTGAAAATTTCCACATGCTGGAGGAAAATTTACACGGACTGGGGGAAATTTTCACGGGGCGAGGAGGAAAAATTCCACGGGGACTCAAAAAAAAATGTCAGGTCTGACACGACATGAAATGAAATAAAGGATGTTACAGTGACCTGAATTTATATTTTCTCGATATTTACTTGGACAATCTTTAAGGAATTTTAAGGTGAGGATATTTGAGGAGTAATACATGTGGGTGATTCTGGACCACACAATTTTAAATCAAATTTAAACTGTGTGGTGTAGAATCATCTATGTGTATGTACGTTGCAAACTGAGTGACTAAGGAAGAATTACTCTATCTTTAAATGCACCACATCAAAATTCTTTTTGGGACACACTCCAAGTTGAATGTAAACTGATTTCGATCTCTATAAAGTCGAACCTAATTTAAAGGACAATGTTAATGGCACCACACCCAATATATTCGGACACCACACATATGCAAAATTCGACTTTTTAGAGGTCGAATTAACATATTTCGACTTTTCGGGAGTTTAAATAACACATTTCGACCTTTAAATAATCGAATTTTGCACGGTGTCCGAGTATATTGGGTGTGCCTTTAACAATGCCCAATTTAAAGCGTGCTAGCTGCCACAGTTATGATAACACATCCGGTTCTATATGTTTTGTTATTTGTTATATACTTTATATATTGTTATTATCATTATATATATGTTACTATTAAATCCTTAATTTACAGGTAACAAAGTTTAGGTGTGGAGGATTTACACTAGGACTAGCACTGAACCACTGCATGGCTGATGGGGTGGCTGCTATGGAGTTCATTAATTCATGGGCAGAAACCACCAGAATGGGTTTACCTTTAAAATCTACACCTTATCTTGATAGGTCACTCCTTGCTTCAAGAAATCCTCCTATCATACAATTCCCACATGATGAATTCATGGATATGGATGACATCTCAAACACAAACCTCCTCTATCAAAATGAGCAAATGACATATGAGTCCTTCGCCTTCGACGTTGCCAAAATCGAAAGGCTTAAAAACCTAGCCACAGCAACAGCACAAGAAGACCTTGACCATAACGGAACCAAGAAGATCACGACTTTCGCGGTGCTAACCGCGCTCGTGTGGCGTTCCAGAACTCGGGCTCTAAAAATGAAACCTAACCAGATGACGAAGCTACTATTCGCGGTGGACGGAAGGTCGAGACTCATCAACCCGCTTCTACCGAAAAACTACTTTGGAAACGCGATCGTTATACCGAGTGTAATGACGACGGCGGGTGAACTAACGGGGAAGCCGTTGTCGTACGCGGTGAAACTAGTGCAAGAAACAATAAAGAAGGTGAGTGAAGATTACATAAGATCAAGCATAGATTACTTTGAAGTGACAAGGGCAAGGCCAACATTGAGTGCAAGCCTGCTAGTGACAACATGGACCAGGCTTTCATTCAATACTAGTGATTTTGGGTGGGGTGAGCCCACACAAACAGGCTGTGTTACCTTGCCAGAAAAAGAAATGGCCCTCTTTCTCTCTAAAGGGAAGGGTACTACTGTCTTGCTAGGCCTCCCACTTACTGCCATGAAGACTTTTCAAGAACTTATGCAGATTTAAAAGGGCATTTATGGAAAGACAAGGAGCATTATATATATATATATATATATATATATATATATAGTTGTTGCCACATACATGTGCCATTATATTGTTCTGTTTTCCTATCCTCTACTTGCATCCATACTACTATTTTGTTTTTAGTAATGACTTTAAAGTCCCTAAGATGGTACTTAATTTGGTTGCTTTGTGTTTTTCACTATGTTTTATTACATACTTTCCCACACCACCATATATAATATATGGGGCATGTGATCTTTTATGTTATAGTAATCATTTTTATGTGTATATCGAGTCCCGGATCTTCTGTATTGCATTTTACGATGCTGTGTTGTTGTGAATGACACGCACCTAGGCTACATATCCTTCTGAAATATTATAAAATATACAAGTGTCTATCCTTCACATAACTGTAAAACGACTGTAGAGAAAATCCGGGCTATATATGTGTTGTCTGGATCAAGGAATTTATTCCAGTGGTGTCACCGGAGTCTAAAACTGCATCTTTTATCTAAAAAAAATTTCAGTGAGGTCACCGGAGTCTAAAACATCAATTTTTATCTACAAAACGATATTTTTTAACAACAAAACTACATCGTTTTAATACTAATTTTTTTTATAAAAAAAATTCAGTGGGGTCACGTGACCCCTCGGGATACGTGGATCCGCCCCTGGTCTCCACGTGTGGAGTCACCATCCAAAAATCTCCCTTCGTATAGGAGGAAGTTTTTGTGTGGTGTATTTGCAAACGGATGATAGACATACACACACGTATCATCTTGTAGGCGTTTCTATGGCACTTAAATGCCCTGTTTCTTGCAGTGAACGGTATGTCCAGTCTCATAAATTGTGATCATGGATCCATACTGTACAGCAGCCATGAGAAAAACATGACAATTTGTACAGCCATACCACTCTTCAGTCTTATCTATCATAAAATAATAGAAGGGTAAAACATGGGTAAAGCGTATCAGCCCTGAGTAAGAGTCAGATTCTGCAGGCAGGACCTGGGTCGAACTGCGGATTAGTCGGGCCAATTGGTTCCGGATACCGGAAACTTTAACCCAAGTAAAAAATAATAGAGGGGAAAATAATAAATCAATAACCTCTCACATGCATGTGGAGTTAGACCACAATAACCTTCCCTCAAGAAATGCATTGCAGTCTCATTCAAAAGTGTCACTATTCAACTTTTCATACATACATATTAAGTAACATAATAATTAATGTTGTCTTGTCTGTAGCATCCATCCAATATAATGTAAAAACAATAATTAAGGGTCACTTTTTCTTGGTCAAGAAAAGAGTAACATTAAGGGTCTCCTCCATTATATCCTTAGACATGCAATCACTGACAATCTGTGCAAGTCTAGTAAACATTTCATCCATTTTAGTTTCACCAAAATGACTAGATAGCAAGGGTTCTAATATAGCTCGAGAAGCCTTTGCAGCATCCAGTCCAGCATTCTTGAAAAAAACTGGTGTACATATCTTATCCTCGTGCAAATGGAGATCGGATATCCCTACGCGGATGATTGAGAAAGAACCTTCCTCTTCGATCACAGCTTTCAGCTCTGACACCGATGCCTTGTAGAAAGGCATATTGAACGAATCTAATTTTTCTTTCTCAATTATGCCCTGCAAACAAACACCAGGAAATTAGGACTAGGACTAGGACAGGTTAAAATCATGTACGTAGTCAATGATAAATATATAATTCTACGTACCTCGTGAACCATATCATTGATCGCTTTAGATAGAGGTCCAAACATGCCTTGACACTCCCAAGCCCCCGGATCTTCCCGTCTTCTTCCTACAAGTGTTACAACCATGCATCCACCAGCTATAACTTCCACGGCACGGCATCTTAAAAAGGTTGAAAAATCCTTATTGAATTGTTTCAGGTACGCGTTCACCACGTTTGGAGGGCTTGTAGTCGATATGTAGATGTTACCTATATTATCGTATGCTTCTTCAGGAGCCTATACATAAGAGTAGAGAAAATTAAACGACATATCGTATGTATATTAATTTGATAGATATGCAAAAGGATGGGGAAGAATACTACACATTATTACACATACATGAGATAGCCAGTGTAATGAGTTAGATGAGAAAACGAAGTGTAGACTTTGAAGAGGAAAAAGTCTTTCATAGAATGAACCGGGCACTCCCGTCAAGAAACAAGCCCCTAACCCACGACCCATACGTTTTTCCTGAAGCTTTGGAAAAGATCTGAAAATGGAGTTGAAATCATTGCTTGGAAGATCATTCAGATGTATTAGAAACTCTGGCGATTCGCGGCCTAAACTTTGACATGTACGGTCAACGGTGTCCATGAGCAGAGAAACCGCATAGATGGTATTAGGCCCACTCGAACAACCCATGTCAGAAATACATAAAGTTTTTGGAAATGTTTTGCAATACACATCTTTAATAGCTTCTTCCATTATCGCCATAGCACTTGTTATGCATTTCCGCTGTACGTACGGGGTCAAAACAAAACCATTCAAACACAAAACATAAATCTTGAATATGATCATAAATAATAATGCACAACGTAACCATAACCCACACATGTAATGTAAAATCCAGAATCTTGGTCAAATATATATTCGAAAAAATATATCGAGAAACGTGTAATAAGAAGAGAAGAGTACCTGAAGTGAGGAGTTGTTGGAGTAACTTTTTTCTCCGGTGCCACCCTCCATATGAAGAGCTCTTGTAGACTCCATCATCAACCCTTTGCAAAATTCTGCTTTGGGATATCTAAGTATGTATGTATGTATATTACGCAAACAGAATAATTAAGAGAGGGGACTTCACTTCATATTTTACACATGCAGTTAATTATCATCATTTTATTGACAAGCAAAGCAATTGGAGTTTACTATTGATAAATTAATCTTTCATTATTTTATGGGGCAGTTTGATACTCTAAAGGAAATAATTCAAAGGAATCTTTATATTAAAAATATAATACTAGGTGTTAACTTAAAATAGTCATTGACCATAACGTGGAAACATGGAAACAACTGGACAACATTAAAAAATAGTTATTGACCAAAAGCATTGGATTCGCGACAGTACGTACCACTTCTGTTTCAAAATATATTTCAAATCATAAGTCGGTTTAAAAGTTTTTATGCGGACTAAAAAAAATGAATGAATGTCATGATTTCTAATGAAATGACCAAATTGTCATTCGAATATCATTAACGACTTGTATCGTATAATTGATTTAAATTTTAAGACGAATGTAGTACATATTACTTGCCCATATTAATTAGGAATGTTGCAATTTAGATGGACTAGATCTTTGTATTATTCTTCATTTTGGGTCTCTTGGATTTAGGAGAAGGGAGGCCTCTGTCTTTATATTAACAACCTCAGAAGACATTTATTAGGCCTCAAGGTCGATCATCATTGATCACACAATATGCATTGGTGTATGTAACTTCTCCGACAAGCAGTCCTGCGAATCTCTACCGCATGATATATACATCGCAATTATATTTCTCTCCCTATATTCGTATTCGTTATTAAAAAAAATTGCTCCGACATGGCAACAAATATAGTATTCCTACGTCATCCTCGACACGTACATCACTGTAATATATAACCTGCAATACAAAAGTACTCCCACTCTGAACTACGACATGCTGATTCTGCTTTCGGGATGGTGCAGCTATTTTCATTTACTTTCCCCAACCACATGTTTACTAACTTGCAAGTGGTTCAATGCCTCTGCACCGCCGCCGTAGGAAGCTTTCGGTTCGAGGAGACGGTTCAAATCCAATACATCATCACAAGACTTAACAAATATAAGACATTAAATCCTGTTCACAGAATGCCATGTGTATAAGAAAAAGCTATGCTTCCATTGTCCAGCATCAAATCTATCTCCCTCTGTGCATGAAACTAGCTGCTAGTTCATTAAAAAAAAACAAATCCCCTTTAGCCATGAAATACAATGAATCTAGGAAAAATTGACCATGTTGGCCGCAAGAACACGTTAAATTGTCCAAGTCTAGCAAAGGCCTCAACGAGAAAGAACACAGGAGCAAGGTGTATTAGAAGAAGAGATAACGGAATGAAACTGAACAAGAACTTGCTGAAGTGCCCAGTTTTGAAGACACGTTTTAAAGGCAGAAACTTAGAATCAATCACGTGATTAAAAGGGTTTAAAAAAGACCATGATCGAAAGCTCTATAAGCAAAAGCAGAAAGGAGCTAGGGCACTGGGCAGAATATGGCGTCTTCCACACATGGAAAATGCCCTTAAGATATAATCCAGACAAATAGAACCACTACAAAATTGCTGCAACTATCATCAAGTATGATTAAAAGGCCCTCAGAAGAAAGAACGTTTAAGACTTAGATGGGCTCGTATGTTAATCATATTAGCAGAACATATGGAAGATTCATTGCAAGGCCAGTTAGGGAGCAAGTATTTGAATGCTTGTAAGTTGTAAGTGTGTGGAAGAAGAAAAGGCACCAGGCACAGAAGGCTTAGTAATTGTTCCTTTTTTTCTGTTCTGACTGGAAAACTGCACGATAAGGATCCAATTACTACAACACACTTGTTTAATTTAGACACGATTTTCGAAAGTCTCAAGTTTCATATTTGCCTTGATTCCAAAGCTGGGAGGCTCCACTACCATGAAAAATTCAGCATCAACATTGCCCCCCAGCCAACAAAAAATTGGTCAAAAGTTCCCATTACGGACCTAGAAAAGCGAAGACTAAAACCAACTCGAAACCAGAACACAAATTCATCATACAACTACACAAAAAAAATAAAAACAATACTTGTGTTGCCGCACGCTCTAATATAAGCGCCAGGGAGTAACGTACAAACTGGACACTTTAATCACAATGCAACCTACAGAAACTAGACTAGTCCAATGAAGGAAAAACACATTCATAGACAATTAAAAGTTGCATTCAGTGATTATTTGTGGCCAAGACAAAATGTTTTTGAAGCAAAAACTCTTACAGTAAGAGAATATTCGAGAATATACAGTATTATTTAAATTCTGCACTTAAAAGGAGTCTAACAAAATAGGGTAGTATTTGATAATAAAAGGGTAGGGGGGGAGGGGAGAGGGAGAGGGAGGAAGGGGGAATAGCGCAAGAACCATACTGCTTCAACTTTGAAATGAGCTACATTAAAATAAAGCAAGAAACAGCGCTCTGTTAGTAGATATTTGCATCGATTTCATGCTACGGCGAAAGAAATACTATCACTGGAGAAGGCCTGAGATTTTCCACACATGTTATTGCAAAAAAAATCTTAAACCTTAGACGATTTCCATAAACAGAACCGCACTATTCATTTACATCATTCGTATCAGAACAAGGAACCTACAAACATCATTATTCACTTTATCTATACATCAACAAAATAACAGATGCAGGTTTATAGTCCTCAAAATGTCAAATGTGATTGATTTCACCAGCATGCACTTACATGATCGTCATTTTCGGATCAATGCAAATTCCCAATTGTCACTACACAAGTAACCCAAAAAAACTATACCATAACTGAAGCCTCTTTAGACATAAAGCTTTGCTTATGTGCAAAACCAATGACAGATACGACACCGATACAAAAAAGTAATGGCTCTCTCACGGGAAAGATGTAGCTACAATACTACAAGTTTCAAGCTTGCTACTTACACATGTTTATCAAACTTACCATGAGAAGGAATTACATTGATTTACATCAACCAAGATGAGATGCAATTAGTATGATATAAGTTGATTCCCAAGAATCACAAGCAAACATCTTATAAATCCACACAAATAATCAAAACAACAAAACAACTTAGACAACTTCAGCAATCAGCAATTCATAAAGTAGAAGTCAGTAAGAGTGAAAGTAAAAGCTACATTATCCTCAATGAAAAATCCCACACAAAACAGCAAACTGAGTAATTGAAATGAAAACTATCACTCTATCATCCTGACCTTAATCTTTAGTGATATACTCCTCCTTTCGTCCTTCGAATCCCGGCCTCATAAGCTTCTTCTCCCGCTTGGCGATTTTCCTCATCTTAGTCTCCTTTATCTTTCCGGTTATATTTTCCTTTCTCTTCTGCTGCCTTGCCTCCTTAGCTTTATCTTGATCTTCCTTTCTCTCCTTCCATTTCTCTGCATTCTTCTCCTTTCTCTTCTGCTCTTTCTTCATACTCTGCTTCAACAACTTGGGATCATCATGCACTTTTTGACCCATTGCCTTTATGGCTGCAGATTTCCACCTTTCCTTCTCAGCTACCTTTGGATTCTCCCTCTTCACCTCTTCCAACCTCCTAGCCCTTTCCAATTCCTTCTCTTTAGACATTTTCCTCCTCTTCTTCTTATGCTCTCCACCATTGTCATTAGAAAGCCTCACTTTCCCATACTCTATTACAGGCTCTGCATCACTATTTCCTGAATTCACGCTCTTATCACCGGCCACCACCTCCTTATTCTGACCAACATCTTCTATCTTCCTCTTCCTATCAATTTTATTCTCCCTATACTCCTTAGGTCTCTCTCCACGATTCCCTCTCAATAATTCAATCTTCCTCCGCAATTTCTGACGCAATTCTTCGTAAGTAACAGATTTCTCGTCCTCGAGATTGCCTTCCACTTCATCTGCGGGAGGTAGAAGAGATTGCTTAAGTTGATCGAGGGTGGAAGACTGAGGGATTTTCTCGGGGTCATGGCGATTGCGGCGTGCCTGTTTAAGGTTTTTCTTAGATTGGAGTTTCAAGGAGGCCTTGGCAGGTTTAGAGAGGCCATGGAAGTAGGCTTTCGGGTGATCCGAAGAATCGTCATTTTGAGGGAGGTAGAATCTGGCTGGGATAAATTCTACCAGCTTGTCAAAGAAGGCACAGTGGTCATGAATCGCCTCTTTGGTGTGGGCGGTATATGTAGCAGGAGCGGTAGCGATGGCTGTGGAAGCGGAGGCGGCTTTCTTCTTCTTTGCCATGGAAAGATGGAAGCGAGAAAGCAGCTTGGATGGTTATGGCGTACGACACCTTAGGGTTGGTTTTTGTCTAGGTCATTCTATTGAACATTAAGATAAGAAGTTTTCCGAGATTATTTGGGAATTTTTATAAATATTTATTAGTGGCAATTCTCACGCCGTGCAAGACACAACGTGTCCGTTAAAGGCATAAACATAGAAATGTGTAATATTTTTATAATCATAGAGATGATACAATCATAGATTTTTATTAATATGATGCTATATAATTCAAAGAAGCATTAATTTGGCTATCATAAGTTACAAAAGATAGTGGAATACAGTCATTGTAAGCACTCCTAGTTTTGTATATTACTACACCATTAAACATTATTGATGACAAAAGATAATGGTGGTAATATATTAACTATGTTCCCCACTACATCAAAGTTTTGCTTTTAAAAAGCTTACAAAACAACCATGATTGCATTATTAATACATAAACATACATCAACTCTCACCTTGCCTTTTCCTTGTTTTACATCTTTTTGATTGGACTTTCAACTTCATGAACCATAGGTGGAATCTCAACTGATCCAGCCCCCTTCTTTGGAGTAGTTGTTGGGATCGTTGTAGGTATAGAACCAAACATTAAGGTTCTTTTGGAATGTGGAGGTTGGATACATGTGTTGTCTTTTAACTCAACTGAATCAGCAATTTCTTCGAGGACAACTTTGGTCTTGGGGCTAAAAAATTGGGTTGTTTCTTTTGTTGGTTGTTGTACCACATCCGTTAGTGATTGAAGATCATATGTGTGCACCTCAATAGCTTCAGAGGCAAGAACGACTTCTTCTGTGTACAATTGTAGAACTGTATAGTTCTTGTCAGCTATGAAAAACTTTAGAAAACAGAAAACTTTCTTTCCAAGTATAGTTGCCTCTACTTCCTTCATCAATGGTTGGCCCTGTAAAATAAATGCAGATGTCCAGATTTTCTGTTATTAAGTTATTAGTGAGCAAGCACACAAAATAATAATAACAATAATAAAACAATAATAATGAAAAAACAAAAACCAACAATACACTTTTGAGTGAACTGAAGACAAGACAATTATATAGCCTTACAAGTCTAAAAATCTAACAAAAGGTTGTTGCAATAGCCAACAGGCTGTAGGTAGACCCTTTAAGAATGCTGGGACAAACTTACCAAGAAAATTTACCAAAAGAAATCAAATTGACAAAAAAATTATACTTTACCAGAAAACAACAATGTGCATCAGTTGACCGATGTATAAAGACTCAATATGTAAGCAACATATGATCCAAAAAGCTAAAAATAATCCAAAGAACCCTACATTGAAGGCTTAAACATAACCATCTTCCCTATTGCAATTACATAAACATAAAACACAATCGAAGCAAGTAAACAACCTACCATCTTAGCAATGAATTTACCTAGATAAGAATGAAATAGACGAAAATTATTACACTCACCTGCAACAGAGAGACTAACAAAAAGGGAAATAACACATGATTTTCAGATGTCCAGATTTTCATGTCAAACAACACTTGATTACTCTAACTAAACTACATGGAGAGAAACACAATTAACAGATAGGAGATGCAAAACTAAATAATTAACTATGTGTAAATACCATACATTATTATCTGCTTCAAAAAGCTGATCTGCTGTGAATTCAGTCAGTTTTTCGAGAAGTGGAGAAAACACCGTAGCACCAAGTGTCCCAGAATCATCAATCAAGTAGACTTCCATACGACCACTGTAGAAAGTGAGATTTATAACATATTATTAATTATGAATCATTGTTTAAGTTGGCAGAAAATGTTAAAACAATAATAATGAAAAAACAATAATAATGTTAAAATAAATGCAGATGTCCAGATTTTCTGTTATTAAGACACAAAATAATAATAACAATAATAATGAAAAAACAAAAACCAGCAATACACTTTTGAGTGAACTGAAGACAAGACAATTATATAGCCTTACAAATCTAAAAATCTAACAAAAGGTTGTTGCAATAGCCAACAGGCTGTAGGTAGACCCTTTAAGAATGCTGGGACAAACTTACCAAGAAAATTTACCAAAAGAAATCAAACTGACCAGAAAATTATACTTTACCAGAAAACAACAATGTGCATCAGTTGACCGATGTATAAAGACTCAATATGTAAGCAACATATGGTCCAAAAAGCTAAAAATAACCAAAGAACCCTACATTGAAGGCTTAAACATAACCATCTTCCCTATGCAATTACAGAAACATAAAACACAATCGAAGCAAGTAAACAACCTACCATCTTAGCAATGAATTTACCTAAATAAGAATGAAATAGACGAAAATTATTACACTCACCTGCAATAGAGAGACTAACAAAAAGGGAAATAACAAATGATTTTCAAATGTCCAGATTTTCATGTCAAACAACACTTGATACTCTAACTAAACTACATGGAGAGAAACACAATTAATAGATAGGAGATGCAAAACTAAATAATTAACTAGGTGTAAATACCATACCTTATTATCTGCTTCAAAAAGCTGATCTGTTGTGAATTCAGTCAGTTTTTCGAGAAGTGGAGAAAACACCGTAGCACCAAGTGTCCCAGAATCATCAGTCAAGTAGACTTCCATACGACCACTGTAAAAAGTGAGATTTATAACATATTATTAATTATGAATCATTGTTTAAGTTGGCAGAAAATGTTAAATCATCATTGTTTAATTATGATCAAGCGCATACCGTTGTATTAAAACCAATTGGTGTTAATAAAGACGCTACTTTATTTCCTTATCATTTAAGAGTGTGGGCAATATGTCCCAACACACCCCATCAAGTGTTGGCAATCTATCCAACACTTGCACAATTTTTTCATTTTAAATAATGTTACACCCAGGGTTTGATCTCATGACCTCTAGCTTTGCTACCATGTTAAGATCAAGCGCTTACCGTTGTATTAAAACCAATTTGTGTTAATAAAGGCGCTACTTTATTTCCTTATCATTTAGGAGTGTGGGCAATATGTCCCAACACTATATTGAGTGCGAATACTAGGCCTGTAAACGAGTTGAACCCTACCGAACCCTGGCAGGGTTCGAGCTCGGCTCGGTGTGTTCAAACCTTAGGCTCGGCTCGGCTCGAAATGGCCGAGCCTTATATTTTCTTTATCCGGCTCGGGTTCGGCCTGGTATTTGGGGAAAAAAGCTCGGCTCGAATAAAAAATTAACATATGATTCATAAAATATATGATATCAATATATGGTAAGGTATAATTCCTATTTCCTAAACACTTCGAACTGTATATGAATTTATGATATCCGAGCCGAACATGTTCGAACATGTTCGGCTCGACCACCGAATATCTAATTTGTAAGGTTTGGCTCGAAGTTCGAACCCACGAACCGAGCCCGAATCGAGCTTTTTCGAGCCGAATACTCCGAATCGAATCGAATACTTAGGTTCATTTACATCCCTAGCGAATCAGTGTGAAGGGGCTGAATGAGTCATTTGCACCTATGAAGTCTCAAATATACTAATGAAACCTCTCCACAATATCATAGAAGCTTTTTCTATGAGTATTCAACATGAGAGGCAGCTGGAGTACTCAGTCAATCATCCACTGAATACACAACCTGCAATTTTTGCAAACAGATCCAATACATATTTTAATGGTGATAAGTGACAATCAATATGGGAAGGTAATCAAAGAGGGGTAATTACAAGAAAGTGCTAGTTCAAAGTTTCGGCCGACTCGGCTCTGACTCGGCCGACTCCTTTCCGATTCGGAGCATATGGTACAAAGTTAAAGATTCATTTCAGTTTAGACTTGAATCGGGTACGTATCGACCAAACTCGGCCAAACTCGGCCGAGTCAATCCGATTTAAGTGGGAACTTTAGTGATTCGATTGGAACCTTGAAAAAAGATAAAGCAAAAGCAATCATATACAATATTCAGCCAATCTTGACAATAAACTTCACTCCAAAAGCATAGTAGCTGACAGAGTCTTTGCTATTTACTTCTTTACAGAAGGAATAGTACACCTGTGACTTTGTCAATTGTCAAAAATCAAAACAACTCACATAATTATCCATCTTTCCAGCCTCTTTATAATAAAAAAATTCATACAGAATTATCATAGCAAAACTTCACATCCCACAACAGAGCTTTGATTCACCACAACTCCTCCATTTTTTGGTTAAATTTCGTCGATTTTTTAAGCATACAAAACCTAATTAAATCCATGTTGTTGATTACCCAGACAAAGAAAAAAAACCAAACATCAAAACCACAAATACGCGTGTTAAAACAACAAACAACCACAAATAAGCATGTTAAAACGTAACACGACAGCGCATATTTTATTGTATTTAATCAAAAGAAATGATCTTGATGATTGTTTTGGGACATTTTGATGTTGTGTTTTATTTATATTTTTTTTTGAATTTTTTAGATTTTTTTCAAATTTTTCAAAACATTTTATATGGCAGAAAACTCGTCTCGCCCGAAACGATACCGGTACGCGACGATTTACGTGACTCAGTGGTCTCCGAATCGGTAACCGAGACCTCGACTTTGAACCATGATACGGTCATACTGTGGATTCAATGGGCACCCATTGAATCTTGTTACAAGAAGAATGGCTACCCACCAGATTAGAAACCTAAAAAGAGGGTGAATTTTACATAGAGGGATGATAACACTAGAGGAAATGAGATGAGTCAGGTATCTGAACAACATGACAAGGAACATGAAGCAGGTCTAGGTTTAACTACTTATCAACTTCAGAAACTGGCTAAGTCATTGGATCAGCTGAACTTTGATAAGAAGTCAGAGAAAGATCATTTTGTCAATCAGACCAGCATTATGACATCAAACTTCAAACAAAATGACAAGGAGGTGCAAGGTAAAGACATTGTTTCATGGATTATTGACTCGCGAGCTACAGATCATGTAGCTTGTTCTATCGATAGATGTGTTTGAGCAGGCTGAGATTGTTCATGGAGTTACAGTGAGTTTACCAAATGGTGAGGCAGTTGAGGTGTCACATATTGGAACTTGGTACTGAATAATAGAGTTCTTTGTGTGCATGGTTTCCATTGTATGAGCAAGTTGACTGCTGATACAAATTTGTCTATCGTGTTTGTGGATGCAATATGCATTGTACAGGACAAGAGCACTGTGCTGAGGATTGGTACAGCTAGGAAGGAAGCTGAGTTGAATGTTGTATTGAAATTTGTGTAGATGAAAAATGATTAGTGAGGGAATTTTTAATGAAATATTATATTGATAAAGTAATGATTAAATAGTATAATCTGTGAATAAAATGAATTGATTAATATTATTTTATTTGTTGATAGTGAAATGATTAGTGAGAGAAATTATAATAAAATAAATAAAATAATGGTAAATAAGATAGTGGATTGAATAAAATATTGACTCATATCCAAATGGATCCAACCCAACCTGAAACCAAACAGGGTCCTAGGTGTTTAATACACAACTGTTAATGGCAAGGTAACAACCTCTGTTGAGTTTTGATACATTATGCTTGTGATTGTTTTCATTAGAGTTTTGTTTGGAGTTTTTTTTTATAGTACTTCACCAATCATTTCTTACAATTCTCTTACCAATCATTTATTCAATTACAAATAAAAAAATATTAAATCATCTCTCACCATTTCACTTTATCTACTTTATTACATTATTATTATTATTTTATTAATTATACTATTTTATTTCAATTCATCTCACCAATTCATATTTATTTATCTACACAAATTTCAAAAAAAAACATTTTAACTTTTTAATCATTACTGCAATTATTTTTATTGTATTTTATTATCCACTAGTATCTAAAACAACCCAAAAAAAAAACTCCAACCCAAAACAAACAGAGCCTATTTGTTTCTTGTACTTCTTCTAAGCATGTAATTAGCAATCCTAATTACACAGTATACATTTGTTCCCATCCCATAAACAAACATTAGAGCATGTCTCATAACATTTCAACACTAACAAGTAATGTTTTGGTAACCTCAAACACAGTCCAACGTGCAAGAGAAGCCTTCACAGTCCAAACGAAAATCAGTAAATCTCAATCATACATCAATCTAATTTTCATAGTTAGACAACACTTAACCATTTGGTTCACGGAATTCACCCCTGCTTCACCATACACATCCTTAGGATTTTCACGGCCTCCATCATCTCCAAAAGGTAGTTTGGTTGCTGAACATGTTATTATAGCCTATTACACAAGTGTGTGTGTATATATATATATATATCAATGGAGAAGACCAACTAAAGCAGCTGTATCTGTAAATATGTTCGGAAAATCTCCAGAATTAAGCCAATGCAAAATCTGAATACCAGGAGCTTTCTCTGTATTTGATCATTAACCAAATCAAGAACTATGCACCTCCAAACCTTTCATTAATCGGGCAATGATTACAAATTCTCTATACGCCCTGCCCTATTGAAAAAGGAAGCATCGATACAGGTAAAAGAAGGTACAATCCAATCAACAAAAGAGAAGAAAGCATATATGTGTATAGCTCCAACAATATCAGTAACAAGGAAACATGAACCAACTAATCAATCACCTGTAAAAGCAAGAACAATTACTACGTATTGAAAAGTGGAAATAGTTTTGCATACGTAGAAATGATTCCATCTCCTACGACTTTGCAGAATGACAGTCAAGAGAAAGAAAGAACGAAAGAAGCACAAAAAGTGAAAAATCATCACCCCGGGAATTTGGTTTGAAGGACATGTGTTGATGCATAAAGAGAAGGATACAACCAATGTAATGTGATATAAAAGGAAATGAAAGAGTTGAACTACTGATTGAGGTGTAATAATACATCAAATTTTGGATTATAATCAAATACATATATCATAAGTGCTAAAACCTTACAATTTCACTAATATGTGTGATACACATAATCCACTATCAGATTATGCATTTGACAAGGACTTCAACAGGAAAATGAAAGGGAAAAAAAAAAAAACACTAACTTAGCTAGCCTAGTGAATACATCTCAGAGCATTCCAAACAAAGTGTACATGCTATGGAAATTATAAGCGGTGCATCTTAGCAAAATCCATGCACAACTGACGGTCCCGTGTATCTCCCCATCCTCCCCAGCCCCTAAAACCAGCTTTATATCCAGGTTGGTTCCTGTAGACCTGCACTTGCCAGTCGTTCTTGATATTGGCTGACTTATCAATGTCTTCAACAAGAATATTTACCTCACCTTTGTCAATGCAAGCTTCTCTCTCGTCCTGTCCTTGATGCAAACCGCATTTACCAAAGTGAACAGCGCTTGTTCTAGGTCCACGTAGTGTAAAAACAGGGCTCCCGAAAGAAGGATAAACGGTTGACCACATTGTTATATCCCAGTTATAATCATCAAAGGAACAGAATTCTTTAGCTTTTCTATGTATTTTCTGCCACACGGTCCGGTTAAAAGCATAACCAACATTTCCCATTCTCTCTGCAATCAAGCTTTCAAACTTCTCTCCCCTAGATTTCACATCACTTGGCGCAAGATTTGCGGCGTAGCAATCAGGACACTTCAGATTCTTCAATTCTGTGAGTAACACAAGGTTACGGTACGCGTTAGGATAAATAAAATGGTCTTCCTCTATGAAAAGAATATGCCCTGAATGTTGCTTAGTTTCCTTTAAACCATCCCACACTGTATTCATCATCCACCACCAATGGTGCTTCAACGACACGATCTTTGGTGACCGATGATTCCCATACTGATCAGGCGTTCCATCACATTTTTTCTTAACTGGGTCGTCCTTGTCCTTACAATCAGTGGGGGATGTTCCAGGAAAACCGTCGGGAAACACGTGAGGGGAATAAGGAGCAAAGATCTGTTTCACTTGACAGAAATCGATACTCTCTATGATCTTGTTCATCTCATGAAAATACCCATCATGACTAACAACAAGCAAAGTTTCATTGATCCCATCTATTTTTGAAAGGCTATCAACAACTATTCTGAGATAATGGGGCCGGTTATGAACATACAAAACAATGACTATATGATCCTTAGCTAGATCTGGAAACAAATCTGAATTCTTGGGAGGCAATTGATTTCTCTTTTCCAACATAATAGACAACTCAGTTTGTATGGGAATGCTTACTTTTGGGGTGAATTGTGTATAGTTAAGAGTGATATCAAGTCTTCCATAACTCTCAGTGGAATAAATGCCCACAAAATCCGAAATAGTGCTAATCTTCAAAAGGAAAAATACCAAAAATGCTCCAAACAGTGTCAATAGAACAAAAGACAGAAATCTTCGAAAAGTTGCTTCCTTAATTCTTGCTTTCCTAATATAAGCCATTTATAGCATCAAAAACTAAAACATCAAAATCCTAGTACATACTTCCAACTTTTAGCATCAAATACCTTGAGAATAGCAAACGAAAATAAGATGGCCACAGCACAAAAAGAATCAATCTTGATGAATTCCACAGCTCAAACATAAGAAACAGTTGTATCCCTAGTTAAAACATAGCATTTACCAAAAAGGGTTTTTGAACAAACCACCAAAAAAGTTCCCAGACTGCAGCATCCTCCTGTAGAACCGAGTACTACATATTGCTGGAAACTAAAATTGTCCGAGTATTTGGACTACAGATCGACGGACAAAACTATGGAGAAACCAGATGGAATAAACACAAGGTGTTTGTGAAAAGAACCAAACCAGAGAAGTAATATTGTAGTCTTCTGTATCAGATTGGTACAAAAAGGAACAACTACTTTTTCTTACTTTTCAGGGAGAAGAGGGAGAACGAAGAAAACAGGGGAGAAAGAGTCAATTCAACTGGTATATCATGTTACTTAATTTTTTTTTATTTTTAAATTAAATCATGTAACAATAACGATGTCACGTGACTCGCGTCAATGGAAAAATTGTTCATTTCTTCCTAAATTAGTGTTCATCAAGATAGATAATTTAAAACGACTCTTTATTTGCAGCATTGCATTTTTATTGATATTTAAAAAGGTCGATAATTCATCTTTTAAATACTATCAGAAAAAGAAAAAAAAAATCATCTTTTAAATGTAGATTGTGATGAAAAAGCGATTGTTTTCAAATGTGGATTCAATACAATGTAGTTGTAATGTTGAGTCGTGATACGTTATGTATTGTTTAAATAAAACCATTTTTTTTCCTCAACGGGGTTCGAAAACTGGTATTCATATCAGATTATAGTCTAGCTCACCACTAAACCGATTATAGTGAACACTGGTATGCCGGTTAGTCCGATTATGCCAGATTATAGTGAACTCTGGTATTCACCAGTTATTTTTAATTGTAGAATCCTATCTACAATTCATTTTGCATTGAATCGATTGAGTTGATTATGAAAAAAACATTGGAAACCCCTATTTCATATATTAACCCAAAGAGCAATTTTATCATCGTCCTCTCATACTATTTCACATTTACTTTCTTTTTTAAAAAAAATGACAAATCAGCAATTTATGGTAGTTATTTCCACAAGTACAGGATTCACCTTGACATGTAGAAATTCTATTGGACATGGTCTTTCATGTTAGAGTTCAAACCGGACCAGAATAAAATTTCCATAACCGAAAACAATGCATAAAAGCTTAAGGATAAATGTTGATAAGGAAAAGAAAATTTGGTTTAATATTGTTGATATAGATAATTGTTGGCTCGAAGTTTGATTGTATGATATGATAGTCATGCTACATTATCGTTATGATAGGAAGATTCAGGAATTTTGATTCAAAATGTAGTGTGGTACATTTTTTTTTTTTTTTTTCTTTCTGTTTTGTTTTGTTTTTTTGTTTTTTTTTTTTTGTTTTTTTTGTTTTTTTGAGAAGGTTGTTAGCTTATGTAGGTTTCGAAACGAAATCAAAATTATATACGCACACCCTTTTATTCAGGGTTATTAATATATATTTTCTCAAAAAAAAATAATATGTAGACTATTGTTTAAAAAGACTGTTCTAACGGAGACTTCAAAAAAAATATGGACTTTAGAGTTTTAGTAAAAGGCAGTCTTTTATTGAATATAGATTATATTATTGACTGGAAAGGGGAGACGAAAAATGTGTATTTTTTTAACTTAAATGCGGTGTGTTCACGAGTTAGCTGTCTTATCAACCCTACAACACGGTTATGGAAGGAAATTCTTGTTCGTAAACTCTTCAATCCATACGAAGCTGAGAAGATTCTCTCAATTCCTTTACTTACTCAACCTTCGTAGAACAAGTTGATTTGACACTTTTCAAGAAATGACGTGTATTCGGTGAAAACGGGCTATATCTTAGCCTATGATATCAAATTTTGCAGCAACATGAGAGAGGAACCTTCTAGTTCCCATGGAAATCGGAGGCTATGGAAGCTGAAAATTAAGCCACGTATTATTCACTTCATGTGGAAGTTGATGCACAATGCTTTGCCTATGGCTGTAGGCTTAAAAACAAGAGGAATAGGCGATGGATGGTGCCAAGTGTGTAATAAATTCAAAGAAAGTGCTTGGCATAGTTTATTTGAGTGTTATTGCTAAAGCTTTCTGGAAATCAATCCCCGTTCGGCGATTGTCTAGGCTCTGTACGAGCTTGTTCCTTTTCGGATTTGCTGGAAGAGATTTTAAACTTTCAAGACGAGCTCAAGGTGGCCCAACTAGTAACTCTTCTTTGGAATATATGTAAAACACGTTGTTCTTTGATCTTTGAGGGACAGGACATTCATATTAATTCTTGCTTACACAAATCTCATGTTGAAGCTGAAAATTATTATCGGGCTGTGATTCGCCAAGGGACTAACCTGGGCGTTCAAAAGTGGGCCCAAGTTTGGAAACCTCCTTAGGGTGATTTATATAAGTTTAACGTCGACGCGGCATTTAATGACACAACGACAACAATAGGAGGAGTTCTTAGAGACAACCGAGGCAGAATCATCAAGAGTTTTTCGAAAAAATTAGAAGCAAGGTACGACGTGGAGATTGGTGAAGCTTTAGCTATACCACTCCATCGCTTACGCTATTACGTGGGGGTATTTCCGAGTCATTCGAAGGAGACTCTCTCTCCACTTACCATCGTCTTCTAGCAAATGATGAAGACGTCTCGCCAGGGGAATAATTATTGAGGATCGCCGTAGGATGTTATCTGCTTTTATCTCTGTTTCGTTTTCTTTTGTGAATAGACATGAGAATATTCCTGCTCATTTTCTAGCTAGATAAGACATTAATTTAATAGGAACCGTGGAATGGGGTACCTCTCCTCCCCATAATGTTTCTTTAGCTATTTCCGCAGATTGTGAAAAATAAATACTTCTTTATCCCTAAAAAAAGGGGGGTAATTTCCCGAGTTTTCTTATTTTGTTATTCTGGTAAATCCTGGGGCAATAAATCGGGTTCAAGACTCCTTCTTGAGTTTAAAATGGTGTGTAACATGTATTTCGTATCCGTAAAAAACACATTGTTTTCGGTTTAAATAAACACGTTCACACCGCACAAATATATCATAGAAAATTTCTCATTGTTAACCCGAGGCGGAGGTACTCTTTCCACAACGGGGTCCACGGACCACGCCAAAAGAAAAAAAAAAATTTAAGTTTTACCTATAGAAAAAAATTATGGACCCCGTTAATTATTATTTTTACTCTTAAAAACATTTTTAGATCTCGTTGAACAATTTTTTTGGATCCGTAACTGTCGTTAACGACATTTTTTATTGCTTGGAAAAGAAGGGTACACATCTAACTGAATATTACCTGCCGGTTGCTAAATAGTAATCATCACTGGGCCGTAGTCGTCCAACATTGAAGACTTGGAGTGCAATATGTATTGATGAAGACTTTAATATGATTATCATGACTTTAACTTGAATCTTTAGTTAGACAGCAGGAACGGATTCAAATAATTTGTTCAGTAGGTCGTAATTTATTTCAAAATAATTTTTCTATCCACAAAATCCAAAATTTTTTTTTCTATATATAAAATGTAAGTGTTTTTTTCATTTTAACATGATCCGCCGACCTCAATTAAAACAATGTGTATCGACCATTGAGGACAGGAGGCGGAGCCATATATTTCTAAACAGGATACATGGATCCGTCAAAAAGATTTAGTTAAGTTTTATCTATAAAAAAATTGATATGGTGGAAAAAAATTACATACAAAAATTACCACACCCCCCACCCCAAAGAATTTTCCGAGCTTTTGTTTGTGGATTGAGGAAACTAGAAGGAAAGAAGGTATTAAAGTCAAGGCACAAAATAAGCCCGACTCATCCACTGAACAACAGTGAAAGAGACGAAACGCTCTATGAGAAATTTTTAGATGGTAACTCCATTTATTTAAATGATTAAATGAGGATAAATTTGTAGGTCTAAGTTTCAATTCATAGTATATCGATGTGATTTAAATTCATCCACATTAGATAACTTTACGTATGGAGTTATCGTCCAAGAATCATCCACACTTTACGTGATAAAATAGTGTGGATTAGTGTAATACTCCATTAAATTGTTGTAAAAACACTCTTGAAACTTTTATGTGGCAAATGGGTCGGGTTACTAATAAGAATGATGTGTCAAGCTTGTATATATATTTATTATATAACGAATAATAACTTAATGCGGAAGCAATTGGTGCCATCCAGGGTATAAAACTTGCTAGAAATAGCCCTTCTATCTCACATTTGTTCTTTGCGGATGATAGTCTAGTCTTATGTAAAGCCAATCCTGTTCTAGTGGAAAATCTTTGTGGGGTTCTTGATCTTTATCAATCATGTTCTGGTCAGCTTGTAAATATTCAAAAATCGGGCATTTTTTTTGGTAAAGCAGTCAATGATAATTTGAAAAATGCCATTATGCCTTTTTTCCCTGGGATCTCCCTGGCTCCTCAGCCTAAATATCTTGGGCTCCCTTTATGCATTGGAAGAGCTAAAAAGGAGGTTTTTTCCTATATCAAAAATAGCATTGTCTCTAAGCTCTCCTCTTGGAAAAATAATTTCCTTAGTCAAGGGGGAAGGGAAATCTTACTTAAATCTGTCATCACTATGCTCCTCTCTTATCCTATGTCGGTTTTTAGATTGCCTAAGGGCCTTTGTAATGATATTTCCTCTCTGATGGCTAATTTTTGGTGGGGGGATCCATCAGCGGAAAAGAGGGGCATCCACTGGATTTGCTGGAAAAAAATGTGTCTTCCTAAAGGCATGGGTGGTTTAGGATTTAGGGACCTTGAATCTTTAAACATGTCTTACATTGGTAGACAGATCTGGAGAATTTTAAAAAACCCTGATCTTTTAGTCTCTAAAGTCTTGAAGGCCAGGTACTTCCCCTATACTGATATCTTGCAAGCTTCAAAATCTGCTAACGCTTCTGTTTTTTGGAAGGGTGTTCTCTCTGTGCTGCCTACTTTCAAGGAGGGTCTCCTTTGGTCAGTGGGTAATGGTGAGTCCATCAAAATTTGGGGGGATAGGTGGCTCCCCAATCATCCTAGTTGCATGCCTTTCTCTCCTGATGTTTCTGCTCCAAATCTTTTTTGGGTTAAGGACCTAATTAGGGACACTTCTTGGGATGAGGAAAATAATTAGAACTCTCTTCTGGCCTGTTAATGCTCATCAGATTTTATCCCTACCTATAAGTCTCTACAATAATCCCTATGTTCTCTGCTGGCAACCATCTCCTAATGGTGTTTTTACACTTAAGTCTGCTTATGTGTTTTTCTTCTCTAAAAATAATGAGTCCTTATGCAAAAATGCAGCTGGAGTCCCCACTTCTTCTAGCTCTCATGGGAAAATTTGGAAGATGATTTGGACACTTACAATCCCTAATAAACTGAAACATTTTTCTGGAAATGTTTGAAGGGCATTCTCCCTTGCAGATCCCACCTTGCTAGCAAACTGAAATCCCTCTCTATCCCCTCTTCCTGCTGTTTTTGTGGAGAGGATCCTGAATCTACTGAACATATCTTATTCTTTTGTCCTACAGCTAAAGATATTTGCGGTTGTAGTACTATCTTTTGGCCAGCTTTTAATAACCAGAATTTCGATCTGGCTTCTTGGTGGGCTTCCCTTGCCATGGATAATGGCTTTAATAGTTTAAAGACAAAAGTTGAACAAACTATTTTCTTACTTTGGCATATCTGGCTATCTAGAAATGACTGGATTTTTAACAGAAACATTTCGGATGCACATTCTGTTGTTTTTCTTGCTACAAGGGATTTTGAGGACTATTATTTTGCTAACTCTCAGGCTGCACTTGATCCTTTTTCCCCTGATTCGCTGCATAATAATCACCCCCCTCCTCCTGAAACCTGTTCTTCTACTGATCTGATGTCCCAATTTTCTTTTTGTATCCAGACTGATGCTGCTTGGAGCTGCTCCTCAAAGCCAGCAGGCGGTGGTGCTGCAATTTTTGACAAAAATTATAACCTGGTGGAAATTGGGGGAGGTCTTTTCAAAATGTTGATTCTGCTCTGGGAGCTGAAGCTGAAGCTGTGAGGTGGGCACTGTTGAAGGCTAAGGAAAAAGGCTGGAACAACATCCTTATAAAATCAGACTCTAAGTGTTTGGTCACTATGGTGAAAGACCTTTCTTTAGCTCATCCCTCGGTTGCAGTTATAATTAAAGACATTTGCAATCTTTTGCGCTCTTTTGCTAAGTATTCCATCTGTCACATCAGTAGAAATGTTAATTTAATTAGTCATTGTGTTGCTTCATTTGCTAAGAAACTTACTACTCCAGCAGATTGGACTGGAGTCTTTCCTACTTGGATCGTTTTTTTGAAACGTGAAGAGGAGAATGCTAGACTGTTGTAACCCTTTCCCCAACTTTTCTAATGAAATCTTTCGTTTCCCGGAAAAAAAAAAAAAAAAAAAAAAAAAACTTAATGGTTATTTGCATTCTCGTCATCCTATTATTAATCAATGTTCAATTATAAACTCTCTCAAAACTGAAGTTGTTGGGATGTACTTAATTGACATAAACACAATTGACTTCAACGGTCAACATAATCCATATTGATGAATAAAGTTAGTCTTTCACTCAAAAATTTATTTATCTTAAAAGAGTTTGGCTCAATTCATCCTCTTCTTAGTTGATCTTCACAATATGATTTATAGGGTTGGCTTTAGTGGCACCTCAGTTGACTTATCTAAAAACCTGAATTAATAGACACCACACATCCATATGTTATTTTATTTGAAACACCACACTGATTTATGCAAATACCAATGGCATCACGGTTTACGTGTGACAAAAACATTTGACGACTATTTTCACCCCAAGTAAAGATTGACTTTTCAAATGTTAGTCATAGAATCAACCGTCTCAAAATCAATATAGATTCTAATACCGACCTCCAAAAAGTCAATTCTAGATGTGGTAAGAAAATGTAGGTGTGGTGTCATTGATAGATTTATCATTTACAAATACAAATTACAAATACAATGTGTGATGTCTTTGACAACGCATCATGTATAAAAAAGCGCGACGTCGTTAATTTTCGGGCCCGATAAATGAAATGTGTGTATTTGGGAATGTTCTTATATTGGAAAATGGTGGGCTTAACATGTGCATAATCTTGGGCATCTTTATCGAGGGTTACAGTTGATGGAATGGATCCTGGCCCATTTATACTTCAACTTTGTGATGGACATATGCCACATGAGGGCTGACCCATTTCTATTTAGGCCTTAGGCCTCTTTCCTTCAAATGTGAAAACGATTTTTTTTATTAAGGAAATTTTGAATGGGAGGAAGAATTTTTATTACAATATAGAGGAGATGATACTCGAATCCGATTCTCAAAAGTAAGTACAAATCATTTACCACAACATTTTATATATGCTATGATAAGTTATGCGAATGCAAAGTAATAAGTGCACAACTCTTGATATTTGACACAAATATCTTTTATCACTAGAGCTTGTTGTGATATATTGCCCACACTCTTAAATGATAAGAAATAAAGTAGATCCATTACTGACACCAATTGGTTTTAGTACAACGGTAAGCGCTTGATCTTGACATGGTATCAGAGCCAGAAATCACGAGATCGAACCCTAGTTTGAACATTATTTAAAAAAATTATGCAAGCGTTGGGACATATTGCCCACACTTGAGGGGGTGTTGGGACAGATTGCCTATACTCTTGAATGAAAAATTGTGCAAGTGTTGGACAGATTGCCAACACTTGAGGGGGGGGGGGGGGAGGTGTTGTGACAGATTACCCACACTCTTAAATGATAAGAAATAAAGTAGCTCCATTACTGTCACCAATTGGTAAAGTAGCTTCATTACTGTCACCAATTGGTTTTAGTACAACGGTAAGCGTTTGATCTTGACACTGTACACGAATCTAATTAATCCAAAAAATACATATCATGTTTGTATATGAACTCGTTTAGTTCATAATTCGGTTTGATTTTGTTCGGTTTATAAATGTATACTAGTGTAACAATCACATAATACATCAACCAACATTAAATTAGTGAAATTATATTATAAAAAAATTCCAAGAAATATTCTCATTCAAGCTTAAAGAGAATGGGCACGTACGTATGAGTTGGCTGTCTATTAATTAATTATTAATATATTATGAATCCACTTCCATTAAAACGCTAGGCTGGCTGGCAACTTATATTAATTAAGGTATGCCTCTACCGACAATAATTTGCCCCCATCATTCATCATTTTTCTCAACATCTTCCCCCTCCTCCCCTCCTCGAGAAGTTCTTGGGTACTCACTCCACATGGTGAAGTGATTCGTGGGTTAATCGGAACCACACAGTTCTGTTGGGAGATATTCCACACTTTTGAATGAATAAAGAAATATAGTGAGTATTTACTAACACTAATTGGTTTTAGTAAAGACGATATTATATTTCTTTATTCATTCAAGAGTATAGGAATATCTCTCAACATGTTTACCGTTGTACTAAAACCAATTGGTGTTAATAAATGCGCACTATGTTTTTTTATTCATTCAAGAGTGTGGGAATATCTCCCAAAAAGTTCATATCTTGAATGTAAAATGCGTGACTCCGATCAACCCACAGATCACTTCACCGTAAATTCCCTCATCACCCAAAAACTTCCCCTCCTCTTTTTTAGACAGTAGTATGCCCCTCTTCAGTTTTCAGTATCCCTAATTAAGAGCTTCAAAATGAATCATTATTTTCCAAAAAAATAAAAATGAATCATTACAAAACTACTATTTTTATATATATGGAACACAAATGGACTGTATGTCATGGAACACAAATGGACTACTATATATATATATATATATAGTAACACAAGATATAATCAATCTTTACAACTTTAAAGAATTCACTTATTGATTTTCGTTATATATCCCAACGTTTCCGGGGGGAAATGGACAATGTACGTATGAGCCCAGCTTTGGCTTTTAGTATCATTTTTATGGAGTAAAACTAAAATAATTGCAGTATACAAATGATATTGGATATAATAGAATAACAAACAACACCTTATATAATTAAAAAAAGATTCCTTTCAGTAGGGTTTTGGATCTATTTCTCAACTAACGATCGATCATTAGTAATTAACATTCCCATGAATATCATTACAAAACAACATGAATCAGATAGTAGTACAATTAGTTAATATTTTTCTTCTTTATATGCTTTTGTTTTATTTAACTTGTAAAGTTAGATGGATAAAATGACATCAGAATTTGATATATACCGTAGTTTCTTAAGATAAATTTGTTTAAATCCAAATTTATGATAAAATTGGTCATGAAAGTTTTGTTTGCATATATATATATATATATATATATATATATATTTATTTATTTATTTATTTATCCTTAACTCTCTATAAGTTGTAGTAATTAGGCATGTTAATTATGAATGCATTGCAATCATTTCGTTTCTCACGTATCAATGTATACAAAATTGGTGTGGGATGGAAACAGTAAACATAAAATTGCATGGGTTGATTGGAAAAAATTCAAACTCAAAGTTTTTTGGTGGCATTGGATGGGTAATTTAAGGTTACAAAATTGGTCGTTGCTTGGTAAATGGTGGTGGAAGTTTCTTTCGAATCGGATGCGTTGTGGAGAAAAGTGGTGCAGTTCGGAGGATGTTTGGTGTTTAGATAGTATGCGGTTGGGGGTGGGGGGGGTTGGAGAGGTATAGTCGGCGTGGTTGATAATATTAAAAGGGCCGGTGTGTGTTGGGTTCGGAAAGGTGGGTGGTGGGGGACGGTAGTGGGGTGAGGCTTTGGGAGGATATATGGGTGGATAATGTTCCTTTAAAAGTAGTTTATCCTAGGCTTTTTAGGATTCTTCAATCAAAGGAGGTATAGTTGCAAATGTTGTGGTTAGGTACGGTGCTAGGTGTTCTTTTCGTTGGGAGTGTAAGAAAAGGTTGAGGGGTTTTGAGGAGGAAGAAGTGAGCGAGTTGGAGGATGTAATTTGTTTAGTTTGTGTTAATGCAGGTCCCATGGATAAATTGAAATGGAATTTCAGCTCAAATGACAATTTCACTGTGGCCTTTTTGCAAAAAAATTTAGAATTGCTATTTTTTTTATAATAGCTTCGGATCTAATGTTCAAGTGGTTGGGTGGAACAAACTACTACCCTCAAAGGTGAATTTGTTTATGTGGAAGGCAAGTCTTAATACGTTACCAACAAAACCGAATCTTATTTGACGCGGTGTGGCGGTTCAAGACTCTTTGTGTCCGATTTGTCACAAGTTCGACGAAATGATTAACCATCTTTTTTTCGCTTGTGATGTGGCTTTATTGATCTGGTTTCATACCTTTAATTGGTGCAAGATAACAAGGTTCAATGCATTCTCTTTTAATGATTTATGTCATATGAATATTGGAGTAGCTTCATCGAGTTTGGATTCACGTCTATGGTCGGAAATTGTTGGAATTACCTCTTGGATGATTTGGAATACAAGAAACAAAATCATTTTTAGCTCTCTTATATTAAACCCGAAAAGTCTGTTTAGGTATGTGCAAAGATTAACTTTTTCTTGGCTCTCGAGTGCTAAATGTCTCAAAAAACTAGACTAGAAAGAATGGATGGCGAATCCGATGAACGCAGCTACTTGAGTTGTGTAATTAAAATAGTAGACCGGTATCCCTTATGGCTGGATCAACAAACTTTCAAAAGTTTTGGTTGCGGGTAAATGGATCGAATTGGATGAATGGGAAAATAAGTGCAAGTTCACAGGTGCAGATCAAACTTAGTGCATGTTTTGAAATGGTCTATTTGGGAATCTTTTCTGGACTTTTCTGGAGGTGTAAACTTTGCAGCTGCTTTTTATATAAGGAATGGATCGAATTGAGAGAATGGGAAAACAAGTGCATGTTCACAGGTGCAGTTCAAATTTTGTGCAGATGCTTTGATATGGTCTTTTTTGGAATCTATTTTGGTCTTTCATGGAGGTGTAAACTTTCAGTTGCTTTTTTCGGCTGTGCGATTTCGTTGTCTTTTAGAATTTCGATGATTTCCTAGAACACTTTGTAATATGTTTTTAGCATTTTGCTGATAATATAAATTTTGGTTGTTCAAAAGAAATTATTATTACAATGATCGTACAATAAAATGTCTGTGAACAATTAATAAACGCCATTTAAAACCTCAATGTTATGAAGCTACGACTTAACTCTCTTCAATTAATTAAATAGCATAGGGTATTTGTATGAAAGTGATACTTATACAACACAATATACTTTTTTTTTTAGGGATACAAACACAATATACTTATGAAGTTAGAATATTTGTTGGTTAAAAAAATTCGATAATAGTGAAACTCATATGAACTAATGTATGCTAGATCATTCAAGAAGTATTGCAGTTTTGTTTGAAACATAAGTTGAATAAGGATTCAATAAACCTTAAAAGAAAAAAAAAGAAAAAAGGTTAAAGGTCGTAAAGGACATATTTTAATCTAAAATGGTTGAGAAGGACAAACACGTAGTAACACATATAGTAACACATGTACAAAAATATAGTAACACATTTAGTGACTGTCCTTCTCAAACATTTAAGTTTAAAATCTGTTCTTATGGACTTTGACCCAAAAAAAAAACCCTTAAGTTGGCCCTACATTGCTAATTAATATAAGGACAAGTCTCTTCTTCACATTTGTTTACATGATGAGAGGGACATTCGATCTACCAACATTACAAATCTTTTATGTACCATAAAATCATCCGATGCTGACAGGGGCAGATGCATGATCTCAGATAAAAGGGGGGCAATAAAATTTTAAAAAACAAATAAAAATTTTAAGTGGGGACAAACCATATGATTTGTACATATATTAGTGTAATTTTTCCAGATCAAAGGGGGCAGTTGCCCCCCTTGGTTGTATATAGCCCCGTCACTGGATGCTGATGTTGCAAATTCATTAATTAGAAAAGAAATAATTCTATAATTAATTAGCTAAAGGATTTAATGGTAAAGTAAATTAATCATGATAGTATATATATATATGTATTATCATATTCATGTGTGAAAAGTTTAATAAGTTGCTTGTATAAAGGGTTTGATCATGCATTGATTCTTACTTGAAGACAAGGTCATAATTTCACTTAAAAGTTAACAAAGCTTACAACATGCCTGCCTGCCTGCCTCAAGAGTAAAGGGTTACTCTATGTTGCAAAGAAGTTGCCGAAACAAGTTACTACGTGCCTCCCAAAATATAAATTTATTTAGTTTTTTAAATTGTCTTATAATATAAATCTATTTAAAAAATCAATAAAATATTTATTATATTTTTTTCTTATGACATTCATTTATTATATATTTATCCACTTTAATTTCATTACTTTACAGCTATTGTATTAATTACAATCAAAAGTTATTTTGGGCTTTTATTATTAAAATTAATATTACATAACCAACCTAACCAATTTTCTTAAACAGTGTGAAAAGTTTAAATTGACTTATATTTTGCAATGAAGGTATACGTAGTACAAGTGTTGAAGTAAAAAAAAAGGACTAAACGCTATTTACATCATATTTCTCGTCAATCTAGCTAAGATTCTTAACACGCTTAAGAACATGAGAAACAAAGACGTGTATCGGCGGGTAGCAGGGGCGATGTACATTTGAAGGTGGAGGCAGTCACCTTTATTGAGTTGGAAAAATACACAAGTATATATAAGATGTATTTTATCTACTCCGGCTCCCTTAACATTTATTTTCGCCCATATTTCGGTCTTGTCACATAATTTGGTTGCTTAACAATTATTTTAACTAAACATCACCAGAGTGATATATTTTAAGAAATTTTATTATAATGAAAAAAAATAATGAAAAATAAACGGTAAAGCGAACCTTATTTTTGTATTATATTATTATTGTCATATCAAAGTAAAAAAAAGAGGGATAAATCATAAATCATAGATATAAATTGAGGGCAATTTCCTTTATTATCTTTATTATTCAAACATAATGTATTTGTTGGACTGTAAAAAAAAACCAATATTGTATCGCCCTTCATCCGAGGGCACACGTCAGCCCCTGTTGGGTAGCAATTGCTTGACTTATTGAGAATTTGATTTCGCCAATATCATATTCCATAGTTTGCTTTTCAAAAAGTATATCGCTAATTATCCATATCAAGATGAATAGTACTTGTACTACTCACATTGTTATCAATTCATTGCAACATAGTGAGGTTATTAAAGAAAGCTCGTTGGGAATTGCTTGCAACAAAAGTGGACCATAATCGCAGCCTAGCATGCATGCATGTAAAGCAGTTTATACGACTGACTCCTATAAGGGACAAAAGGTTCATCGCTTACATGTCGATCATATAAAAATTCCCGAGTTAGAAGAGCATTATGTCACATGTGCCATAAAAAGAATGTTTCCTCTCATCGGAAAATGGTCCAAAGATTACTCCAGACAATATTCATATATGTAGTATGAGGTGTACACATATCGCATTGCGCATAATCGACATATGGTGACCGACTGACCGTATAATGGCCTCCAACCATATCAGGTTGCCCGTTGGAGAAGAATTCGCCTCATTGAGAAGATGAGAGGTGCTACGTATACTATGCCTTATGTGTGAGGAATCATGCTTTGTTGGATTGAGTGGGCGTCCATATTTTTTCGTAAGAGTTTTAAACATGGGAATCTTATTTTTTTGAAAGACCTGCCACGCACGTTTGGCTGGCATGCATAGAGAAGATCGATTGAGACTCTCGGAACAAACCCGCCCATCTGTCCGTAAACAATGTGTTGACCAAACGAAGTCATCAAAGACCAAGCCACCCCTCCCCCAACATTTGGGACGACATATTACATCCCAAGGAATGAAGTGTAACAACAAACATATACAACATTTGTGCTCATTCCATAAGAATTGTCGACATAATATTTCAAGCTAATCAAGCACTCCTCGAGGGAGTTTTAGAAGATTGAATAGCATAAAAAGCGATTGTGGAGACGACAGTTTGAATGAGGATCTTTCTCTCATTGTCTATGTTTGTTGTTACATTGACCTTGTTCTTTCTGCGTTAATCCTATAGTGTTGTTTTTGCATTAACATTTAGGTAGTTTTACTACGACAATGATCGTGACACAGTGAAGGACACAATATACTTTTACATCATTAATAATGTTGGACTAAATCATACTCAATCACTACTAAATAATATTCAAAAAGTGTGTTGTATCATATAATTAAGATCGATACAACCATTGTAATAGCATTTCCTTTATAAAAAAGGGGTAACGGGCCAGAAGGACAAAATAAGATACAAAATGAGAAAAAAAAAAAACAAGAAAAAAAAATAGTGGTTAAGAAGGACAAAAACACGCATGTTACTACATGTTTAACATGATTTAACATGCTTTTACTATAATATCTGTGTCACAACGGGTGAGAAATACTTTTTACACCATGACCATTCTAAAATTTGTGTTACACCATAATCAAATTACATAAAAACATATCGTGTCACTAGTTATATCGCAATCGTTGTAGCATCACTCTTAATAGTAAGCATATTGCTACGTGTACAATCACTCAAACATTAATTTATACAGCATTAATAATGATGTAAGACTCATTAATAATTATATAAACTTATTACCATCAAATACATAAATATATAAAATTAAGTCATATCACCCTACTCATGCCGGAGTGTTTATGTTATCATCAGCCTAATAATAAACATGCAAACATCACTCAACTTGATGGGAAATACTTGTGTGGTGTCTCTACACGATGTTGAAACACCGTATGACACCATAGAGACCACACACTTTTATTCTGTATTTAAACTGTATGGTTGTGATCATTACATCCGTCATTTCACTTCAAATTCCCTCGTCACACAAGTATTTTCCCAACTTGAGGGTTGTAAATCATTAGTAATAATCTAAACACAATATTTATCACGTGCGGGGAGAGCTATTTTGATTCAGACTTCATTGTCATTCCAATCCTTTTATTTCATGCAGACCATAAAGATTCTGATTGGGATCATTATGCCACTTGAACGTATATGTAGGGACTTCTATTGGGGTTCGGAAGAAAGCAAGTGCAAGATGCATCTTATTTCTTGGGACAAGCTCTGTCTTCCTAAAGCAACTGGTGGTTTAGGGTTCCGTCGCTTAACAGAAATGAATTATGCTTTTCTTGTTAAACTAGCCTGGGAGTTTATTAGTAATAAGGACGCACTTTGGGTAGAAGTCCTTCGTGCAAAGTATGGGGATATTTTTGCCATGTAAACAAGGAGCTTCCATCACTTGGAGAAGCATTCAATCGGCAGCTCACTTAATGAATGCAGGCCTTGACCTGACCCATTCTGTCCCCCATTGGAAAGATCACCCTAAAGGGATGTATACGATGAGCTCTGGTTATCATTTACAGCTTGAAGAGACCATCGTTGGCAAGAGGAGAAAATATGAGAAGACATCTGGCGACTCAAAGGCCCAAGTCGTGGCAACCACTTTATATGGAACTTGTGTCACAATGCCCTATCAGTTAATGAGCTTCTTTACCATCGGCACGTGGCTAATTTTAGCATGTGTAATCTATGCGGAGAAGCGGAAGAATCAGCTTTACATGGATACGAGACTATCTATGGCCAAGAGCTATTTGGAGAAAGTTCAATGATGAGTCGACCAACATGGATTTCTTTCAATCGAATAAGCCTAAGGACTGTATACGATTTTGTCTGGGCTCTTCTTGTAGATCTTTGAAATGACGCTATGCGTGGAGAGAGATCGTGAGTGGTATTTGGAGATGAAGGAATTTGATCTCCTTCGGGTAACAACAAAATCGTCCACCCCTCATGTCTTCATTGACCAAATGGTGGAACGAGTAAAAAATCTGAGATTGACTTAAGACATATTCTGATGCAGTCTTTCTATTTTCCTACAAGTCTGTTGTTTTTCGTGCTTATGTACTTTGGAACATCTTGTACATGTTGACTTTTGTTGAGAAATAAATATGAAAGTAGTTGTTTTAAAAATAAAAATAAAAACACAATATTTATATATAAACTTCCTCAAAAAAAAAAAAAAAAAAAAAATATTTATATAAACAAGTGTTGCACCAATATACTCGAAGACCTTTGTTTTCCCCTCACTTGGACCCCAAAAATCTCCACACACACACTCTACACTCTGTCTCCTCTCTCTCTCTCTCTCTCTCTCTCTCTCTCTCTCTCTCTCTCTCTCCCACAACATGCAGCTTCCACCACCACCACCACCCTCCTTCACTTTCCTCCTCCTCCTCCTCCTCCTCTATTCCACCACCGTCACTGCCCACAACATTACCCGCATCTTAGCCAAACACCCTGAATTCTCCACCTTCAACCACTACCTCACCACCACCCACTTAGCCGAAGAAATCAACCGTCGCGACACCATCACTGTCTGCGCCGTCGACAATGCCGCCATGTCTGATCTTCTATCCAAACACTACAATCTCCTCACTCTCAAAAACGTTCTTTCACTACACGTTTTCGCCGACTATTTCGGTGCTAAAAAACTCCATCAGATCACCAAAGGCACCACTTCCACCTCTACTCTCTTCCAAGCCACCGGCAACGCCGACGGTACCTCCGGTTACGTAACAATCACCGACGGAAAAGGAGGAAAAGTAGCGTTCACTGCTGAAGATAGCCAAACCCCATCACTATTCGTCAAATCTGTTGAAGAACTTCCTTACAACATTTCCGTAATTCAAATTAGCAGTATATTATCATCCCCTGTAGCCGAAGCTCCGACCTCCGGACCGGCGGATCTGAATTTAACTTCATTGATGAGAAAACAGGGGTGCACTGCATTTGCAGATTTGCTAAAAACTTCAGGGGCTGAAGAAACTTTCACCCAAAATCTTGAAGGCGGGATCACAGTTTTCTGCCCAATTGATGATGCCATTAAAGGGTTTATGCCAAAGTTCAAGAATTTAACCAAAGACCAGCAAGTTTCATTGCTGCTATTCCATGGAGTACCAATTTATGAATCTTTAGGGATGTTGAAATCAAGAAATGGATTGGTCAATACTTTAGCTACTGAAGGAGCAAACAAGTATGATATAACAGTCCAAAATGATGGTGAAGATGTGAAATTGGATACTAAAGTTGTTACTGCTAAAATTACAGGAACAATTCTAGATGAAGAGCCATTAGCCGTGTATAAAGTTGATAAAGTCTTATTGCCTAGAGAATTATTTAAGGCTGCTCCAGCTGCCCCAGCTGCCCCTGCACCTAAAGGTTCTAAGGGTAAAAAAGACATTGCAAGTGCTCCCGGACCGGACGACGCGTCGGAAGATGATGGGATTCCGGCGGATCAGACGGCTAGCTCAAGTTATTCTTTGAAGATTAATGGTGTGCTTCTTCTGAGTTTGTTTCTTGGTGTTTTTGGAAAGTGTTTGATTTGATTAATTAGTTGGAGATTAAATTAAAAAGGATTGTTTTGGACACTAATACTACTCATTTTGTGTCGTTTTGTTGTGGATTTTTGTGTATTTATGTTTTGTTTTACAAAGTGTAATTATGTTGTGTTTTGATGTGATTTACATGATGGTTGAAGTGAGTTTGATTACACTTAAGTGTCCAATAAAGATCGATTGATTTCATTTTAAAGTAGTATTGTTTTTTTGAGAAACATTTTAAAGTATTGTTATGAATTTGTTTTTTTTTTTTTCGAGAAAATGAATTTGTTTATTATTATTTACATCTTATGTTGATAAACATTTGTAGCACATTCTGTAAATACTTGTAAATTTTTTTATTTTTTATTTTTTATTTTTTTTTTTGAATCCTTATTATGAAGTTTCTAACTCTACAGATTTATATTTACAATTAAAAAAGCACAATGGAAACATTGTCTTTTTATTTTTATGTGAATTACACATTTAGTAATTTTAACTATAATTCTAAGGTTAGAATTACAAATTCTCTGTTTGTAATGTGCATAAAATGCAATAGACATTATGATGTATAAAGGCATTGTTAAATAAAAAATATGATATTTAAATTTGTAAATATTTGATATGATATTTGTAAGTATATTATGTGTTTAAGAGAAGTTGCAAGCTGATGATTAAGGATAATATGTGTTTCCTAAAAAAAAAAAAAAAGATAAAATGTGTTGGTTAGTGCTGGTTATTGTCTTTCTTCATCGGTTTCGAGTCCTACCGGACTTTAATCGGTTTGATAGTTTTAATGGTTTATTAGTTTTATAGTTTAATAGTTTAGGTCGTTATGGACGTATGATAAGAGATGATAGTCTTTTCCTCATTGATTAAAAAACAAGTTATCTATAAATGTGAAGTTTAACCCTCATTTTGTAAAGCTATGTTCTTTGTTACCGAATACTATTATTTTCTTCTCTCTTGAATTCATTTCTCCGACGAAGTGAAACTCTATCTAACGGCCTTTGCAAAGTCGGTATAGTTTTTTTTAAGAGTCAAAGTCGGTGTGGTTGTATTTAATTTTTTTATTTAGCGAAAAAAATTCTATGTTCCATAAAAAAAAAAAATGGTGTCGCGCGGAATATATTGAATTAGTAATAGTTTTATATCACGGATCATAAGAACCGTATCACTAAGTCTCTTATGATTATCATTGACAGAATATATTGAGTCAAAATAATTTTATATCACATTTCGTAATAACACATACATCAATAAATCACATTATAAATTTATAATTGATAATGTAAAAATATTCACTTTTCACTAAATTGTTGTAGGGTAAACAATAATCATTTTTTTCTAAAAAGATACCGACCGACAATCATGGAATCATTAAAAAAAAATAAGAATAAGAAGGGCTTACTATTTTTACTACAAAATAGTACTACTATTTTAAGGGGGGGGGGGAGGGTAGAGGAGTGGAGGACAAAACCGAAATGGAAGAAATGGGACAATTATTTGTGGCCCTAATGAATGGAAAAAAAAAAAAAAAAGGCAGTGTCACGTTCTTCTGGAGTGTCGGTGTGTTAATTGTGGTGGTGTGTGGGTGTAACTGTGGCAGTACTAGTTTGTTACATACTTTTCGTTAAAAAAAAAAAAGGACTATATTAATCGACATTCCACCTAAAAATGCAACTTAAATCATCTCATTTTATTGATCACGATTAAACTAATAGATTTATTCGTAATTCATTGACTAATAAAGACTTTGTAGTCGTATGCATGTGTCAAAAGTCTCGGGGGTCCGTTTGCAGCCGAGGATTATTATTGACCGTGAGCTAGCTTAGATGGGGATCAAGATGAACGTTAACACATTATAATTAGTATTATCTTAAACAAAGTAAACCAGTTGGATTTTGTACGTATTCTCTTTTTTCTGAAAAGACAATTGCAAAGTAAAGGTTTTCTAGATTCAGATTTTCCAGATTCAGATCGAGGTTCAGGTCTTCTTTTGTTAGTCAAGGATGATAGAATGTGTTGACCTTCATCTTTCGTATATGCATCTTTTCAGTTTTAGATCCCAATTGAATGTGTTTTTTTCCTAGAATGTGTTATCTTTATATATGCATCTTTTCAGTTTCAGATTTCTTTTTCCGATTGTTTTCTTTTTTTCTTATCCTTCTAATTGCTAGATTTCAGCAAGTTGCGGGGAAAGGGGAAAGGGGAAAAGGGAAAAGTTCTGGGTCTGGACAGCTTATTCCTTCTATGAATTCAGGAATTGAGCAACCATTTGATCTTCTTTGTGGCTCACCGAAGGAACAATATGATGCGATGAAATGGTTGCTCAATTCCTGAATTCATAGAAGGAATGAGCTGCCCAGACCCAGAACTTTTCCCCCTTTCCCTTTCCCGCAACTTGCTGAAATCTGGCAATTAGAAAGATAAGAAAAAAAGAAAACAATCGAAAAAAGAAATCTGAAACTGAAAAGATGCATATATAAAGATGAACACATTCTAGGAAAAAAATACATTCAATTGGGATCTAAAACTGAAAAGATGAAGGTTAACACATTCTATCATCCTTGACTAAAAAAAGAAGACCCGAACCTCGATCTGAATATGGAAAATCTGAATTTGAAAACCTTTACTCTGCAATTGTCTTTTCAGAAAAAAGAGAATACGTACAAAATCCAACTGGTTTATTTTGATTAAGAAAATACTAATTATAATGTGTTAACGTTTATCTTGATCCCCAACTAAGCTAGCTCACGGTCAATAATAATCCCCGACTACAAACGGACCCCCGAGACTTTTGACACATGCATACAAATTATAACACACAAAAAAGAGAATAGTTAAGAGGAAAAAATCATAAATAAAGGATGGGTCTAGGGTTCATGAAAATAAAGAAAATAAGTGGACAAAAATGTATTTATCCCTTTAATATTTGCCACTAGTATTATGTAAAATCTTGCCTACTGTGTGAACCTCTCTAAACGCTTTAGTGGTAATGACATTTGTCCTATTTGCTTTGATCTTGCCGAAAGAGTTTATTATTGTCATTTTGAGTGTCATACTTTTAACGCACTCTGGAAAGAATTCGATACCGGGAAAAAAATGGTTCAACCTTCGGTTTTAGCTCCATGTTAGATTTCTCCGCTTTACTGCTCAAAACCAAGGATGAATTTACTGATGTGAAGGTGATAAAATTCCTTTGGCACATCTGGAAACCAAGGTGTTCTTGGATTTATGACTTAAAAGCTATCCATGTTCGGCACATTCTAGCCCAAGTTGACTCTGAAACTATGGATTTGTATGACAGCTTGCACAACCCGATAGACACAAGCCGAGGAGTGGTTTCATCTAATTGGGTCGCTCCCCCTTCGCATTTTCTTAAGTTTAATGTGGATGCTACTCTTAAAGATGACTACTTGTAGTTGGAGGACTTGTTAGGAACAATGAGAGCACAATTATTCATTCTTTTTCTCATCGCTTAGGGATGTGTTCATATCCAACTCTCGAGAAGGCATTGTCCATTTAGGATGCTATGATCGTGGCCATAAGTCGGGGTCTCTTTGACATCATTTTTTAAGGAGACTCTCTCCTAGTTCATAAACGGCTTACAGAAGATCTTGAAGACAGATTTGCTCATTCTTTTAGGTTAAGATGGAACGGAATACCATGCCCATTTATTTGCTAAGAAAGGTTTATGCTTAAATGGTTGTAAATGCCGGAGAACCTCTTCTCCTGCACATGTTTCTCTAGCCGTCTCGGCATATTTTGGTTTTAATAAAATTCTTTTCCCTGTAAAGAAAATAAAAAATTGCGTCCTCGTAGAATGTTTAACGTCCTCGTTGAAAACATCCAATCCAATCGAACGAACTCGCCTTGTGGAAATCAAAATCCTTATCAGCTGCATACCGTACCTTCTTCCTCATTCATTACACATCAGACTTAAAAAAACGCAGAGGCAGAAAGAGGAAGGGTTTCAAGGTCGAAATTCAACGGATTCAATTGGAAACGGGAAAGGTTTGAACAGATTCAAGGTTGAAAGGTAGATGATTCAACTATTATTTTCAGTTATCTGCAAGAATTATTTTCTTCTTTTGTTTCTCTGTTTCGAGCTTTAGGTAAAGTTGCTGGTTATACAGAAACCAGAATCCGGATCCGATCCATAATTGGATCGTCAGTATTGATTTACAGCACCGATCGAGACGCTCGATCATGCACAGTGGAAACTACGAATTAAATTCACATACGATTTTACCACGATTTAATTCACATAATTAATTAATTAACTACAAGAAGGTTTAAGATTTACACAACCGGAGAGAAGCCGTGATCTTCCGAGTTGTATCTCCAAGTGACGCCTGGTGGACATCGATCTTCGCCGTAGAACCTCCTCAAATATGCATAAGAAAAACCCTAAGTTTTTCTTCTCTTAATGACTAGAACAAGAAAACTAATTTTTCTCTCCTTTTATTTGATGATGGCGCAATTTTTGTATAATCATTGTGTTGGGAGGAACTCTCTTTATATAGGAAAATAACTAGTCAAGAGAGTTATCATTTTTCACACCACAATTACCTATTCCCACAAGGAAAAGATATTGCCAAAAGATAAGAGATAATCCAAAAAAATCAATCTCTTATTTTTCCATTAATTACCCAACAAATAAATAATTAATTAATTACACATGTGACATAATCTAGGAAAATTTCTTTTCCTAATTTATCAATGGGGCGCCACATTCTATGTCATTATCTTAATAGAATATATTTTTTCTATTTTACATATTATTTACCAATTAAATAATATTGCATATTCATTAAATAGACCAACTATTTAATTTATTCTCGAGGTTCCATAAAACGAGAAAACACTCGCGTGTTAAGAGCCAATCCGGAGACCATGGACTTATAACCAGTAGCTACAATAAATTGAATAAAATATTTATCGTACAGAACATTTCTACTCAACTTATTAATTCCAGAATTACGCCACCATAAATTCGAAACTGAACTCTATCGATTATAGATATAACTTATTCTCAAAACGTCGAGTCGAGTCGATAAGTGTCCATTGATATAATCATTACATACAGACTAACCCTCCATAGACTATCCGTAATGAAGCGGCGGGATTATTTCCGTAAACCTTTTTCATTACATCTTATCCTTATTTACCATTAACCCACTAGTGATCAATTAGTTCATAACCAATACGAACTCCCGGGATCGATCAGTTTCTAGGATTAACAAATAAGGGGATTGTCTTTCTACTTCCCACAGGAAGGAATGGATTCCATACCTGTGAGACACAGACTCCTCACTCAATCCAGAATAGTGCCGACGTGAAAGTGATTCGGACCGCGCCTCTTAGCGATCCTTAACGAACATGTCAAACCCTATCCTGAAACAAGTAGGAGTATGCAATCACTTCAGGATTAAGGTTAATCCATATATGATCATCTTGTGATTTAATGAGATTTCTCAATCACGGAATTATCTGAGAAATGCAGATTAAATCGGTCCAGTTCTATATGACTACATCATATATAAATGCCCTACTTAGACAGCCAATGTCGACGGTCCGGATAAGACGGTCACACCATAAAGTGTTCTGGGCGCATTAATGGTGGTTTAATCAATAGACTCCATACTTTGATTAACTTCATCATGGACTAACATTTCAAGTGTATCATGCACCATAAACTTAATCCTCACGTGTGACACACACTAAGTTATATGGCTACATATGATACGACTTGGGGTTTTCAGCAGTGTATTACTTATAAGCACGAAGCAAATAATAAGATGAGAATAAATCTGTCATTTATTAATTACAAAAACAATTACATAAATTATCATCCGGGTGTTATTTCCAACAATCTCCCACTTGCCCGTAAGGACAAACAACAATTGTCTTTCGGGCACACATTTTTTGATGACTATACTTCATTTTTTGGATTGTTTCACTTACATTATTTTTGCTTAATTTCTAAAAGTTCTGATATTTATTGTGTTTCTCTGTTTTCTTATTGTATCTCAGAAAAGAAAAAGAAAAAAAACAATTTCTGAAAATCCACAGCTTTGTTTTGTTTTCCTTCCATTTAATAAAATAACTTCTCATTGTAACGCCTCGTTTCTGGATCGAGTGCTTATCCGGAAAGAAAAGTTCGGCACGTATAAAATAAAATAAATTTCACTTTATACGTAAGCCTCTACTACGTCGTATCAAGTTAAGCAAAACGGAAGCAAAAAACTCGAGTAAATTTTTCCAACAAATGTTAAGAAGAGAGAAGTGTATCATTTAATACATTGGAAAACCAAACGTATGAAATCCTTCAATAGGAACTAAAAAAAAAGTACAATCCAAACAAAACTTCAAGTCTAAAGTATAAATGAAAACAAAATAAATAAACTCTTCAACTTCGGCGTCCTTAAACGTCGTCGTCAAAGGCCTCATCGATCTCTAGATCAACCTGTTCATCTTCTCACCCCCCAAACACATAGAAAAACAATGCATTTGAGGTGAGTACTAAGTACTTAATAAGAGGTAGAATCTACAAATTAATTAAGGTTTATAATTAAAATATTATCTTTACGAGACCGACTCAATCTAGGGTTCACTTCATGTCCATCGACATGTCATGACTAAATGTTTCTAACATAACTTATCTTGGTTACGTCATCACTCAAGGGCACTACGCATGGCGTTTATCAGCCTGAAGATAGACTTGCTAACTAACGGTGAATAGCACCTGATAGCTCCGGGGTCTCCCCGGTATGCGTATACGTTCGATGAATTTCCTCCACTACCCTTCGGCCTTTTGAGCCAGTAGCGTTGTTCACCTTTTATGAACGTATCACATCGCCGATATGAATTAGTGCCTAACCGAGAATAGGTGACGTTTTATCTTTTACTATCACATATGTAACTTTATTGTGACTTAACTAGCCACCTAAGTGTTTTCAAGACAAAACTCACATTATCAAATCTACTCCCTCACTTAGACAACTAGACATCACATCCTATCAAGTACACAGACATTGATGGACTCTAGTTCATCAAAGCACAAGCCCTTTCATGCCCTTCCGACGGATCCAAACTTCAACTCCCTTTAAGAGTACATCCGGTGCCAAAACTAAACGAATTGGAAGCTCAATCGAGGCTTGTTCATGTTTAATTAATGTTATTAGATCATGAAACAACGTTTAAAATCCCAAACATAGCTTAAACAACATTTATTAAACTGGGGGTCAATGCGTGCGCATCCCTATAGAATGTGTGTGCATTCCCTGACCAAAGACATACTGAAAGTCTCTGCCCAGCCAATGCGTGCGCATTGCTCATGCTGGGAGTAACTCCTTAGAACCTGAACCAACAATGCGTGCGTATTCCCTTGAATGCGTGCGCATTGCACCTGCTGTGAAAAGGATGTAACATCCTGAATCACGAATGCGTGCGCATTCCTTTGAATGCATGCGCATTAAACCTGCTGTAACTAACTAGGCAATCCTGTAACAGGAATGCGTGCGCATTCAACGCTGTTAAACCCTAAAAACCTGATTTTTCACCCCTTTACGATCCCTACTCGAATCCAAACATGTTGTACACGGATTTTATCAGGAAAAACATAGCTTATTCATATACTAACATCTCTTAATCCATAAACATCATCTAGGTCAAAACCTTGATACAAAAGCGCATCAAAACACGATCTAACCACTCTAAACCATAACTAATTTCTAGGAAGAGCCTCTTACCTTTCAAACAAGCTAATCCAAGCCAAACTCTCAGAAAAACTGCAGCAAAACTTGAACTTTTCTACAGAAACCTATGTGATCAATCCATAATTAAATTAAATACGATCACAAGCTTCTAACCAAACAAAACTACGAATTCAAGAGTTTAGATACATTAAACTCGAACAAGAACGCCCCTAGGGCTCGAAACATACTTTAAAAAAACTCCAACTTTCTGGTGTTGAATCGACGCTCTCTTCACGACGATTTCGTTGCTCTACTCTGATCTGAAAACGATTGAGATCCGACTTAGAAACTGGAAGAACTCTCTCTCAGCCCTAATTTGCTCTCACACGCCATTTCAATGAACGTAGGAAATTTTCTGATTTCTTTTTGGTTATGAGAACTAATGGGACGTTTTTTTTCCTTAAATAGATAATCCCAAAATAATAATTTCTTATTATTTTCCCTTATAATAAATAATCAGATTTTTCCTTTATATATATATATATATATATCATAAGCTTAATTCCAATAAAAGAAGTCAAAATAATAATATTTCGTTTTCGCAAAATGACACGCCTTTCCCGAAAACCAGAATATTACACTCATGGTTTCTCGAAAATTCTCTATATTTGTTCTTGGAATTTGAAGATATATTTTCCAGAAAACACTTGTTATATAATGAAGTGCAATCAGAAAGTTCATGAAGTTGATTTCTCTTCTTTATTTGAAGCAAGATTCAGTGGATTAAGGACTAGATAGATGTTCTAGTAAGTTAATTTATGCTTTTGATATTATGATTGAAAATATGTTGGCTTCAGAAGGATTATATTTTACTTGCTGCAATTTCACTGACTTTTGGATCTGGGTATTGTCACTACATTTTATTTGTTCTTTTAGCATCTGCTGCTACTAATCCCGGTTCAAACGGTAATGGAACATTAAACTCCTAAATATTGATTCAAGTTTTCATTTTTCTTGTTTCTCCTAAATATTGACTTTTTGTTGTTTATTTGTTTTTATTTTATTTGCAGGCCCTTTTATTAATGGAAGTTTGATTCCAAGTGAGTATTTTGTTGTAGTTTCCAACAGGGCACAAGGTCGAAATTCAACGGATTCAAACGGAAGGGTTTCAGACGTTTGATTCTCTCTATATCTTCATCAAAATGGCTATTGTCGACGAAAGAGACGCACCTTTAGTAAGCCGTTTATAGTTTTATTGTGTTAAATTTAGAATTTCGGTGTTATTGTGTTAAATTTCCATTTTTTTCTTGATCAGAATTCATGAAAATATATGATCGATTATTTGTGATTAGAATTATAGAAATGTATGATAGTATGATAATGTAATGTGTAGGTTTTTGTGGTTAGAATTAATGGATACTTAGTAGGTATTGTATTGATGATATTGTAAGGTGTAGGTTGAATGAGTATTTTGTGATTAGAATTAATGGAAACTTATTAGGTTGAATATATTATTGTATGATACTGTAATGTGTAGTTTGAATGATATTGTAATGTGTAGTATGAAATGAGCTTTTTATTTTTTATTTAGTATTACGGTCATTGCATAGTATAATGTGTAGAATGAGAAGCCTTAATTTTTTATTACGGTCCCTGGATAGTATAAATGTATAGAATGAAATAGCCTTATCAGAACAAATTAACTATTACGGGCAATTACATTAGTGTCCATAATTTTATAACCCCTAAATCAATGACTTAAAAACGTGAAACAAACGATAAATAAATGTTGTTTGAAATTATAATGAAAATCTCGACCTATTTTATGGTACGCCTCGAACTGAGAGGTTCTTAGAATTGCATGCTTCCCTAGGGTGTTTTCGATTCTTTCTGATCCGCTGTGTCGGCCTAATCCCCATGCATTGTATTGGGGCTCCTTATAAAGCGTAGCTCGTAGAAAATTTCATTAGGTTTGCTTAATAGAGCATCTTTTCCCGTTCCCAGCAGCTTGGTATAGCCTCGGCCGAAAGTGAGGCATCCGTTAGATCAAAAGTCTAAGCTTTGTTCTGCTAGCTCTGTCGAGCATCTGTTCTCCCTCGTCATTATCAAATATTCTATGACGCTGGTTGTAACATCCCGACTTTTCAAAAAAGGTAAAATAGTAATTGGTCATACCCACGACAACCTAATTATTATTTATCCTATTTATTTAATAAAAAATGATTTAATTAAAAGGATTTAGTTATTTAATTAATGGGTTTAATTAAATGGCTATAAAAAGAAATAATCCCAATTATTTCTCATAACTTACACACGCATATTCTGAAAAAAAAAAAAAAAAAAAAAAGGAATGGCGGCATAGAAGAAGCAACGCAGAGTTGCCAGGGAAAAGACAGAACGTAAACTTCAACCGTGTGATCAATCCGTTCGTCTGATCAAGATGCCGTAGGAGAGAAAAGTGATCAGCACGATGAGACGCAACATTGGAAAATAACATCTCTCAATTTCGTAAGTTTTCAGTTTAGCCATAGTTTTCGGTATTCGTAGAGTTCGATTCTTGAAAAATTCGTATCTTTTAATCCGTAGCTCTGTTTCGCAGCCATGAGTAGTCGAAACGATCGTCTTGAAGCGTAGAATAATATAAAAATAGTTCCACAGCAGTAAACCCAGGTAATCTTCAGTTTACAGGCTTTTTCAATTTCGTTTTTCTGCAAAGAAATAGGATTTTAGGGTTTCTTGTTGATCACATAGGTTTTGGGGTTGAGGATCAACAGTTGTTGCAGCTGCTTGGTGTTTTGCTGTCAGTTTTGCAAGAAATTAAGGTAAGAGGCTCTTCCTATGATTCCAATTATCGTTTATAAGGTTTAGATCAAGTTCTAAGGTGTTTATGATAGAAAGATGTGTCTTTTTGTTGATCAAAGGATCATAGATGATTTGGTATGTCTAGATATATTTTCCTATGTTTTACTGTGTTATTTCCGATGCCAATTAGGTTAGAAACGAATGGGAATTCGTGTCTTGATGATTTTAGGGTTCTGGGCAAAACCCAGGCAGACGGGCGTCTGTTTTTGGCAGACGGGCGTTTGCGATCGTTGCAGCTCAAACGGGCGTTTGGGTATTCTGGACGGGCGTTTGAGGTGTGACTTATGATTCAGGAGCCCTTTTTGACGGACGGGCGTTTGAGGTTAGTGAATGGGCGTTCGGTTTCGGACGGGCGTCCATAGGGTTTTAAACGGGCGTTCAGGGTTAGACGGGCGTTTAGGCTTTTCAAACGGGTGTTTGACCTGTTTTATTTGTTTTCACTGTTTTCATCGTTTCAGCTTAGTTTCAGGTTTTATACTCATGTGTTTACTGTTTTAAAACCCTTAAACATGATATATTAACATTGAATAAAATATAAACAAGCCTGAATTGAGCTTCTGATTCGTTCAGTTAAAACACCGAATGTACTCTTAAAGGGAGTTGAAGTTCGGATCCGTCGGAAGAGCATGATAGGCTTGTGCTTTGATGAATTAGTATTCATCAATGTCTCTGTAATTGCTAGGCCTTGTCCATGTCTAGTGGTCTAGGAAGGGAGTAGTACATGCGAGGGAGAGTAATTGAAAACACTTAGGTGGTTAGTTAATCATCCTAATAAAACACGTACTTGACTAGTAAAAGATTAAACAACATGTCTCTCTTGGATAGGCACCAGTCTATATCGCGATGTGTGTGCTACCTTTGAAGGTGGAAGAACTCCGTAGGTCAACAAAACCCTAAGTACGGAGGGACTCCGCTGAGGTGTGCGTACTATCGGAGCCTACCTATTCTAGCCTCCGTGGATATTGGTGTGATCCACTAATATGTTGCAATCGATATCTCCTGGTGGATATACATCAGGCGTAGTGCCCTTGAGTGCGGTTGTAACATAGATAAGTTAAGTAGAAACGTTTAGTCAATTCATGTTGATGGACATGAAATGAACCCTAGATTGAGTCGGTCACACAAAGATAACTAACTAAACGATTAAATATCTTTTCTTTATAAATCTTAATTGTTGTCGTAGCTTCTCACTTTTACTAAGTACTTTGTACTTACCTCCTTTGCATTTTTCTTTTGTATGCATTGTGGGGTGAGAAGACGAACAGGTTGATCAAGTGTAGATGACGACTTTTGAAGACATTGAAGTCTTGACGAAACTTCTAGTTTATTTTCTTTGTAAAGGTTGTACTAGTCTAGTTGTATTTCTTTTCTTAGACTTGTTGTACTTCTACTTTTAAGACCTCGAATTGTTTAGGTCTTTGGGTTTTTCGTCGTTGTAATTTTAACTATCCATCTTTAGTATGGTTGTATCTATTCTTAGTAGCATTTATGTTTTTACCCGAGTCCTTTTAGCTTCCGTTTGCTTTTATTTGATACGACGACGTAGAGGCTTGCGTATAATATTAGATTTATTTAATGCTATACGCGCCGAACGTTCTCTTCCGGATAAGGGCTCGGTATCCGGGAGCGGGGCGTTACACTGGTAAAAATACTCTTCTCTTCTATTAACCCCGTCTACTGTTACAACACAACACAACGACATTCAAAAAAAAGTAACCATGTGTAAAATAATTGATATATATATGAGTACATAGGGTTTAATAGTTTAGTATATATATACATACATATACTTATATATATTTGTATTTGTGTGTGTGTGTATATATATATATAAACATATATGTACACTTAATTTCTCACGTTCTCTTATCTCTTGAACCTATTCGTCCCAGCTCCAAAAGCGAAAAGACCCCACGAATCTATACTAAAATTAGAGGGGGGTCAAGGTTAGTACAAACTTCTTCTTTCAGATCCCACTGGTAACGAGTGGGCCCAAATAATTCAATCGGAGTAGTTGCGGAAACATACCACATAGTTCCAGCAACAACAAAAGCTGCAAAAAAGACAGCAGCTATACTACTGGAAAGTACGGTTTCAATATTTCCCAGCAATCCTTTGTATAGACGTTGTGGCGGGCGGACAACAACGTATTGGGACCAAATACGCGGGCCCCTTAGGAATTCTTCAAGCTCTAGCAGATAGTATAAAACTGCTTTTCAAAGAAAAAAAGAAGACTTGGAATAGATTCTAATAGAATCTAAAGTCCATATCCTTTTCTTTTCTTTTTTAATCAATTTGTTTTATCACTATTACAGATGTACGGAGGCGGGTGGTTTCTTGGCAAATTTGGTTAATTTTTGAATTTGTTGGACCCTCGAAAAGATCATTTCTTTCGATGTAGAGGCTTTAGCTTCATTAGGGGTTATTACTTCCTTAGTAGCTCAACAGATGTACTCTTTGCCTGCTTATGCATTCATAGCACAAGACTTCACGACTCAAGCTGCATTATATACTCATCTAATCTTGCTTGCACAATGGAAAGGGCTACTGGCTTATCTCTCCAGCGAATCAAATTGGCTAAAGGTTTACGTTCATGAGGCCAGGCTAAAGTTTCAATCAATTCCTGCCCCTTAGGAATTCTTCAAGCTCTAGCAGATGGTATAAAACTGCTTTTCAAAGAGGGCCTTTTATTTGGTAGGTAATATTGATGAAGTTACTGCAAAGGCTATAAACTTAGAAATGGAGAAATGACCCTAAATCTTTGTAGCACTGCATCTTTGATGCAGTCATCGATTCTCCCGAGAGGTCACAATGCGCTCGAATGACCCCTTCTCATACTGAGAATGTATAGAACCCTATTCCGGTCTGGTCCGGTATGGAATGAAGGAGATTGGCCCTCGAGTGTAAAGGCAGAAGGGAGCTTGACTGCAAGACCCACCCGTCGAGCAGGGACGAAAGTCAGGTTTTTTTGTTATTGGGATAGGTGAATTCTTATCAATCCATCCCCCGAAGGAACCGGACATGATAATTTTTCTTCATCCGGCTCGAGCAAGAATCAAAAGAAGCAAATGAATCCAGATGAACTCTATATGTTACCTATATCTACACATATAGGAATGTTTGGATGTAAAAAAAATTTACTGTATTCTTTTTACGAAGTTCCAAATATCAAGTGTAAAAAGTTAAGTTCTTAAAAGTATATATGTAAACTTATATGTACACTTAATTTCTCACGTTTTTTAGAACAGTATTATTGTTGAGGGTATGTATATAACACAACAACATTCGAAAAAAAGCTAACCATGTGTATCTATATATATACTAAAAATTGTATATATAGAGAGAGAAATTATACATTCATGTTGTTCGGTAAAAACTAGTTTTATAATTTATAAACCGAAACACCCCAAGTATAAGGATCGTAGTATAGGGTGCTATCGGGTCGTCCTAAGGGAATGGAATGTTTATCAGATTCAAGTATAAACCTATATCGATTATGTCACAATTATCTATCTGAACTAAGATTAAAACTAACTAAAACCTAAAACTATCAACTAAGACTAAACAGGAATAAAAACAAGCAAGACAAATAAGAAAACAGAAAGCCAGACGAGCGTTCACTTTGGTGAACGAGCGTCTGAAAACGAAATCTAACGGACGGGCGTCTGCTATTGCGGACGAGCGTCCAACTACGAACTGAAACAGAAAAATGCAGAAAACTAGGGTTTATCAAACTAGAACTTAACTAAACTTAATCTAACGATTTGATTCAAACAATTGAGGGAAAACACAGCAAGGCGACTAGATTCCACCTATCAACCAACAATCCCAACTAGATGGTGATTAAAAAGACATAGTTTTTAGTAGTGATTTATTCACGAATTCAATTAAATATCTTCAATCAAATTCTAGGGTTTCGTTTATCTTTTCAAATAAACTAAACATGCAATCAAAACGAAATCACGAGATTGTTTCCAAGCTCTTACTCAACTAATCATGCATAATCTCTTAAAACATAATTAGATGCATTACTTTGAATAAAAGAGAACTTAAATAAACATACTTTCATAAATTTATTCAAGCATAAATTAAACATAGATCGTTTCATCAAATCTTAATTCAATAAAACTTAAACAATACAAAACAGATCCAAAAAAATGAAAAACTATGAAATAAACTCACTAAACTTCAAGCATCGAACTCCTCTAGTTGGTCTTGTTGTTGATAGGCTTCCTCCGATCACCCCACTGCAGGGTATTTAGCCAACAATCATGATGAACACGATTGTTGAGGGGGAGATTTGCATCTCTGTATAAAAACGGCTCCTTAGGGTTCTAGGCGCAGCTATGTGTATATGAGTAAATAGTGTGTAAAAGGTTAGGGTTTTAAGGCTTCATAATGCGGTGCTTTTATAGAGTTTTAAGTCGGCTGGAAGTAAGTCGGCTTCGAACGCTCGTCTGCCTATCCGGACGCTCGTCCAGAATGCCTGGACGCTGAGTAAACGCTCGTTCATCCTCCGTCCGAATTCTCTGAATGTAAAATACAATTCCGGACGCTCGTTCACTTTATCAAACGCCCGTCTGGAATGGACGCTGCACGAACGCTCGTCCAAGATGCTGAGGGTCGGATTTCTTCATCTTTATCCAATTTCTTCAAGCCAATTCCAACTCTATCTTGAATAATTCGACTTGAGCTTCATTTATCCACTTATAGCACTCGAAAGTCAACACCTACATGATAAATAAACAATGCAAAAATGTAATAAAATCCAAATAAATAATTCCATTAAATCAACACTTAAAATCATCAATTTTGCATACAACCCTCTTAAAATCATCTTTACTCAATATTTACACTTAAACCCTTAATTCTCATGTAAATTACGCAAATGTGGGGAAAATAATAATGAAATAAACCTTTAATAATCATATAAATATGGCCTTAACAACTCCCCCACACTTAACTTTTTGTACGTCCTCGGACAAAACAATCAAAACTATAGCTCAACTTTATAAATAATCCACATAGATCTCTAACTCACGTAACGAAAGATACAACAACTATAGCAAATGATACCAACACAGAGATAGATTCGGTGTAAGTGTGACAAGCCGTTCTCAATCTAACAAGCCTTTCAAAGAAATATCCTCTCAAAGATTCCAATGACTATCCTAGGTACAGACAGTAACAGCTCCACTCAAAGCCTTCCCACGCACTCAGTAGGATAATCTCTACAGCATATCATGCGGTTCTACTGGGTATAAGATCCATGATAACAAAGACTTCACTTTATTTGTATTCACCATTTTCCAAAATTTTCAAATTTGACGCATATCAGAATAAGCTCTTACCCATCATAGTAGAATAGGACATTTCGTGATAACACCCTACCTTACTCAAATCATAAAGTAGCTTCTTCCAACTGTCGTGAGCTTTTGGCCATCATAGTGGAATAGGACATACGAGGTATACCCTACCGCACTCAAATCATAAACCAGCTTCCGACAAACGTATTTATTAATAATTGCTTACTCACTTTATTCATTCACTTTTCAAAGTCATAAGTTACATCTCACTTATCACATTCAAACGTCATGATATTCACAGCACGCGGTCTAACTTAGGTGTAACTATACTGACCTTCCTAAGATAAAGCATTAAAAATAATGAAAGGATATAGTTCAAAAGTCTTGCTTAAAAATCAAAGGCTTCCGTGAGTGTGAAATGAATACTATCTCCATAAAAGTAAAACATGCTACAATTATCTCACTAAGTCACATACTATCATCGTTAGAAAACTACAACTAGCAAGCATCTAGTTCCAATTATATGCTCGAGACTCACAAAAAATTTTAAATTCCACAGAAATTTAACATTCACTCATATTTCAGAGGATATAGCATAAAAACATACCCAATTTACCCCCCCACACTTAAATCACATTATGTCCTCAGAATGTGCCAATATAAAAGAAAAGAAAACTTAGCTGGTTTCAACAGTGGTTGTCGGATGAAAGTTGGCAGAGGTCAGGCCGGAGCATGAACGTACCGCGACAACTCGAATAGACAACACTGGACATAAAAGCTTGTGAACCTGCTCAAAAGTATCTGCAACACTCGACATACCATATAATCTCGGGGTACACGGGGTATATGAGCAACACATAACACAAAACACTTACAATGAACGTAGGAGGAATAACCATCAACACAAAATCAACTAAAGTATTATTTCTAAAACAATAAAACAAAACAACCTAAGAAAAGGAAACGAACTAGGTTGCCTCCTAGGAGCGCTCTTTTAATGTCAATAGCTTGACACAAAGTTCAAGATCAACCCGGATCGGGCCACTTTGGTTTGACTACCACCACCTCAGTATCAGAATCAGGAGTACTGGGGCGGAAATGATTTTCACCACAACAACAAGTCAAGTGCGCTATAAGAGCATTAAACTTTTCTCTCCAAACTACACTGACTCTCTTCTTCTTGTTCTTGCGCACGATAGGCATAGACATAGTGGTATGATCAGAAGTGTCAGCAGAAGGTACCTCACGGGTGGATATAGGAACGTCATCATCATCTGACTCAAAGAAATAAGATGGAATCTCTTCACAAATCAGGACATCTGAACTCTCATCTCTTCTTTGGAAATAAAGAATCTCAGGCTTTTCCTTCGGTTGCCCAAAATATTTTTTAAGTCTATGACCATTCACTTTGAAAGCTTGATTACCATACCCGTTCAAAGTAATTACTCCACTTGGATTAACCTCGAGAATCTCAAATGGACCAGACCATCTAGACTTGAGCTTACCAGGAAACAAATGAAGTCTGGTATTATATAGTAAAGCCATTTCACCAACTTTGAATTCTCGGTCCTTGATCTTAGCGTCATGGAGTATCTTCGTTCTCTCCTTGCTGAGCTTAGCATTCTCGTATGCACGGAGTCTGAATTCGTCGAGCTCGTTCAATTGTAACAACCTTTTCTCCCCACAAAGCTGGCTATCAAAATTCAAGAATTTAATTGCCCAGAAAGCTCTGTGTTCAAGTTCGACAGGTAAATGACAAGCTTTGCCATAGACCATTTGGAAGGGTGACGTGCCCATCGGGGTTTTAAATGCAGTACGATAGGCCCACAATGCGTCATCCAACTTAAGACTCCAATTAGATCGATTATTGTTCACGGTCTTCTCTAAAATTCTTTTCAAGCTCTGGTTGCTTACCTCGACTTGGCCACTAGTTTGAGGATGATATGGTGTACCAATCTTATGTTTCACACCATACTTCTCAAGGATCTTGTCAAGCGGCGCATTGCAAAAGTGAGTACCTTCATCACTAATGAGTGCTCTCGGACAGCCGAATCTAGTAAAGATATTCTTTTGTAAGAATTTCTTTACAACCTTGTGATCATTAGTTTGAGTAGCTATGGCCTCGACCCACTTTAAAACATAATCCACACAGACGAGGATATACTTATTACCACATGAGGATGGAAAGGGTCCCATAAAATCTATGCCCCAGACATCGAAAACTTCGCATTCAAGAATGGGCTTAAGTGGCATTTCCATCCGACTACTCTGCCGTCCAGTTCTCTGGCACCTATCACAACCTTTACAAAAAGCTTCTGCATCTTTAAACAGAGTCGGCCAGTAGAATCCAGCTTGAAGAATCTTTGCAACTGTCTTCGGTGTTCCATAGTGACCTCCGGTAGGACCGCTATGGCATTGTTCTAAGATATCCCACTGATCATGCTCAGGAACACACCGTCGAAGCAACCCGTCTTTACAGACTCTGAACAAATAAGGATCTTCCCATACGAGATATTTAAGATCAGAAAAGAACTTTTTCTTCTCCTGGTACGTCATATCCTCTAAATGACCACTCGCTAAATAGTTGACGTAGTCAGCATACCACGGCCTAACCGTTTCAAGCTTCATCAATTGCTCAGTTGAAAAATCAATGCCTATATCATTGTGATTTTCTGCACCCTCATTTACTAAGCGAGATAAATGATCAGCCACAATATTCTCACTACCTTTCTTATCTTTAATCACAAGGTCAAACTTTTGTAGAATTAAAATCCATCGAAGTAACCTTGGTTTTGCATCCGCTTTATCCATAAGGTAGCGCAAGGCTGCATGATCTGTCCATACAATCACTTGAGATCCTAGAAGATAGCTTCTAAACTTGTCAATGGCAAAGACGACGGCTAAGAATTCCTTCTCAGTCGTAGTATAATTGCATTGAGCCGGGTTCAAGGTACGACTCGCATAATAGATGGGCCTGAACCTTTTATCAACTCTTTGACCTAAAACTGCGCCTACGGCGTAATTAGAGGCATCGCACATCAACTCGAAAGGCTTGGTCCAGTCAGGTGCAACTAAAATAGGGGCACTGATAAGCTTGTCTTTCAGACAATTGAAAGCTTCCTTGCACTTCGCATCGAACAAGAAATCGACATCTTCTTTCAAGAGATTTGATAAAGGCTTGGCAATCGTAGAAAAATCTCTAATGAAACGCCGGTAGAAGCCAACATGACCTAGAAAACCTCGTACCTCCTTTACTGTCTTAGGGTACGTCATCCTTTCAATGGCTTCAACCTTAGCCTTATCAACTTGAATGCCAGCATTGGACACCTTATGTCCCAAAACGATACCTTCGTCTACTAGAAAATGGCATTTTTCCCAGTTAAGCACCAGATTCTTCTCAACGCAACGTTGGAGTACCATATCTAGGTTCTTTAAGATTTCATCAAAACTATCGCCGTAGACTGAGAAGTCATCCATGAAGACCTCCATGCATTGCTCCACAAGTCCATCAAAAATGGCCAACATGCACCGTTGAAAAGTCGCGGGTGCATTGCATAGACCGAATGGCATTCTACGAAACGCAAAAGTACCAGATGGACACGTAAAAGTTGTCTTCTCTTGGTCATTAGGGTCAATGGCTATCTGGAAGTAGCCAGAATAGCCATCAAGGAAACAATAATACTTGTGACCACTCAGTCTTTCAATTAGTTGGTCAATGAAGGGTAGGGGAAAGTGGTCCTTGGCAGTAACCTCATTAAGTCTACGATAGTCAATACAAACTCTGTAGCCAGTCACGAGACGTAGGGCAACTTCCTCCCCTTTTTCATTCTTTTCAACCGTAATACCGCCCTTCTTTGGCACAACTTGAGTAGGGCTGACCCACTCGCTATCGGCGATTGCGTAGATGATTCCCATGTCGAGCCACTTTATCACTTCTTTCTTGACAACCTCTTGCATATGCGGATTCAGCCTTCGCTGAGGTTGTCTTACCTTTTTAGCTCCTTCCTCCGTTCGGATTTTATGCATGCATATGTCTGGGCTGATCCCTCGGATATCACCCACTTGCCAACCGAACGCGAGGATGTTTTTCTTAAGCACTTCTATCAGCTGTGCTTCTTGCTCTTGGTCAAGTTTCGAAGAAATGATCAAAGGCAATTTATCTCCATCCTTAAGAAAGATATACTTAAGGTGTTTTGGAAGCGGTTTGAGCTCTAAATCAGTAGGTGGTTGCTCAATACTAGACTTTAACGGGCCACCTTTCTCCTTATGAGCTTGAAGTGGTTGACAGTAGAACACCTCATGTTTCCGAGGCTCAACCCCAGAAAGGTACTGGATCAAATCATCCATCGGAATCCTCCGGTCAACACTTGCTTCCTTTTTCTTGTGATCGATCATTTTTCTTAACTCTTCATCTTGAAGCTCTTCTGCCAGCTCCTCCCAATCATCTACTTCCCAATGAGTAGCTTCTCTCCAAAACTCTACCTCGTCCCAACTGCCCATCAGAACTTCTTCTTCACCAGGGATGAAGTCTTCCTGACTCAGTTCTTTGAAATCATCGTTTGTTGCTGGGTATCTCCATGCTTCTAACTCAATAACAGGCCCAGTATGAGCGAGTGTAGATGGCTCGTCAATGCCTACGGCTGGAAATGAATTAGAAGATGGTCCGCAGTCAGCCGGATCCTCAATGTCCATGACTTCAAAAACACCTATCTCTGTAAGCTCCATTGCATCCTCATAATAGGCATCTCCTCCGTCCTCATATATGGCTTCGACAAACGATATTTCATCAATTACGGCTCTTTCAGGATGTGTCCCTCGTGTGAAGGTGACAGATGTGTCACCGACTCTAAGAGTAATCTGTCCTTTGCAGAAGTCGATGAGAGCGTTAGAAGTGTCTAAAAAGGTTCGGCCTAGAATTAGAGGCATCTCCTTATCAGGTGGATAATCTAGGATAACCCAGTCGGTAGGGAAGACCAAATGTTCAATTTGAAGGAGAACATTAGCTACACAACCGGCTGCAGTACGACTAGATTTGTCTACCATCTGAAGAGAAATCGGGCGTTCCCGCATCCTTTTATCTAACCCGAGCTTTTTGCACACGTTTAATGGCATCACATTAATAGAGGCCCCTGAGTCGCATAAAACATTTTCGAACAAATGGCCTTCAATCTCACAGGAGATTGAGGGTCTGCCAGGGTCACCTCGCTTAACAGCTACTTTTTGTGAAACCATTGCGCAATCTTCTCGAAACACTTCTTCAGCCATCCCCTGATGCTTTCTCTTGCTCCCACAGAATTCTTTAAGATACTTAGTACATTTAGGCATTTCAGACAATACCTCAGCTAAGGGCATACTCACTTTAGTGTCCCTAAGTATCCTCCGCACTCCAGCATACTGCTTGTCATTAGTGAGGGCTTTCTCTTTCCTTTTTGGTGGATAAGGAAGGGCTTTATCATTCTTCGTGGCCTGATTCTTTATCGCCTCATCCTCCTTATCCTTCCATCTCACAAACTTTTCTTTCTTTTTCTTAGTCAGGGGTACCGCCCCTTGACTTTCCTTCCTTTCCTCATCATCAGAATTATTTTCATCCTCCGAAGAATTGTCACTAAGCTCCTCATCGTTGCTTTCTTCGGCATGTGGTTTCTGATTTCCCCCTCCTGAACTCATAGCGTCAGGAGGGGCTACTCGTTTCCCGACATCTTGCCGGGTCCAGCCTGTTTACCACTTCTCAACGTTACTTCATTCAACTCCTCTTCTTGCCCATACTCCCACTGAGGTGTAATGGCAGTGCAAACATTCACATCAGCTTTTGGGTTTCTCTCGGTATAACTCGGGAGTTTACCGTGAGGTCTGCTTGCTTGCTGGTCTGCCATCTGACCAACTTGTCTCTCAATTGCTTTAACACTAGTAGACAGAGTCTTCACCATGTCTACCAGCTCATCGAATTTGTGTTGAGGGACACATGAGGTGGTATGATTGTTGTTCTGAGTTTGATTCCAGCCACCTTGAGGCCTTTGGGAGTTCTGAACTGGCCTTTGATAGTTCGAGTTGAAAGAATTTGAATTTGAAGGGCCAGGTGGTAACTTGGCTTGATTGAAGTTTTGTCGTTGAAATCCTGAGTAGTTCTGGCTTTGATTGAAGTTTCGGAAGGGTTGGTTTTGATTATCCATTAAGTTTACCTCCTCCGTCATCTCAGTCCCTGCCTGTGGTTCAAGATAATTTGAATCAGAAGGCTGCATCTGAAGATTGGCTAACTGCTTGCTTATCAATTCCATCTGAGCAACCAACAGTTGTGTATCAGGATTGCTTGCAGTACCTTCTTTCTTAACAATATTGGTCTTCTTGGGAGTCGACCACATATTGTTCTTGGCGATGGTCTCAGCCACTCTGTAAGCAGTCTCATCACCTCTCCCTAAGAAGGATCCATGAGCTGTGGAGTCAAGATAGTCTCTATTAGGTTGAGAGACACCTCTGTAAAATAGTTCCAACAACTCATGTCTATCATACCCGTGATTGGGGCACTTCCTCATCAACAGATTCAATCTCTCCCAAGCTTTACCAACACTCTCGCCCTCCATCTGCTCAAACGTAGCTATTTCCCGTTTCATCTCCATAATTTTGCCTGGTGAAACCCACTTGAGAGCGAAGGCCCTTTTGACATCATTCCATGTATGGAGGGAATGATGTGCTAACGATTTAAACCACCGACTTGCCTCACCTTTCAAAGCAAAAGGAAATAGCTTCAACTTGACTATCTCAGAATCAACACCAGGATAATGGCCTGCTTCACAGATTTGTACGAATGTGGACAAGAAGTCGTGTGGATCTTCCGCAGCAGTACCATGGAAAGAGCTGTTCTGAACTAATGCAACCACTCCGTTCTTTAGATCAAAGTTCGCTCCTCCCATGTCGGGAGGACGAATAGGTCTATGCCCCTCGAGAAAATCTTGATTAAGATATGGAGTGTAGGGGTCCTGGTTCAGTTGATTAAGCTGGTTCTGGCGAAATTGTTGGAGTTGTTGATTTATGCCAGCTTGCTGATTCTGCTGTTGCTGCAGGGCTTGCATCTGTTGCAGGATTAAATTCAACTGAGCTTGGGGATCGGGAAGTTGATTAGGAGGATTTTGAATTGGATCTTGATCTGTCATGGCGTCAAGATCAGGAAGAAGTCTCCTTCTAAAGATAGATCGTTCAGGTTCTGGGTCAAAGATTAGAAGTCCCTTCTTACTTCTCGTTTGCATAAACCAGAAGAAAGGAAAAGGAAGAGATCAACCTTAGGGTTGATTAGAAAAGGTTAGAAAGAGAAAAGAGAGAAGAGAAGAGAAGAAGTGATGATTGAAAAGACTGAACTGGCGTCCAGTGTTAGTGGACGTTCGTTCAGGGCCGAACGCTCGTTCAGGTTAGTGAACGTTCGTTCATAAGACAGAGTAGATGTGGACGGGCGTTCAAGTTGTCGAACGCTCGTCCAGCTACGGAAACCTAAAAACTAAGGTTTAAAACTTAAAAACGAAAATAGAATTAATTAAGGAAACTTATACAACTATCGAGAATTAATGAAAATAATTAAAATCAATATAGAACAAGGTAAAACGAAAATAAAAATAAACGTAATTCTAAAATTTAAACCTACAAGTTAAAATTAGAATCGATATAAAAATTTTATACCTAAAAGAATCCGACAACCGTTACCGAATCCCCGGCAACGGCGCCAAAAACTTGTTCGGTAAAAACTAGTTTTATAATTTATAAACCGAAACACCCCAAGTATAAGGATCGTAGTATAGGGTGCTATCGGGTCGTCCTAAGGGAATGGAATGTTTATCGATTCAAGTATAAACCTATATCGATTATGTCACAATTATCTATCTGAACGAACTAAGATTAAAACTAACTAAAACCTAAAACTATCAACTAAGACTAAAACAGAATAAAAACAAGCAAGACAAATAAGAAAACAGAAAGCAGACGAGCGTTCACTTTGGTGAGCAAGCGTCTGAAAACGAAATCTAACGGACGGGCGTCTGCTATTGCGGACGAGCGTCCAACTACGAACTGAAACAGAAAAATGCAGAAAACTAGGGTTTATCAAACTAGAACTTAACTAAACTTAATCTAACGATTTGATTCAAACAATTGAGGGAAAACACAGCAAGGCGACTAGATTCCACCTATCAACCAACAATCCCAACTAGATGGTGATTAAAAAGACATAGTTTTTAGTAGTGATTTATTCACGAATTCAATTAAATATCTTCAATCAAATTCTAGGGTTTCGTTTATCTTTTCAAATAAACTAAACATGCAATCAAAACGAAATCACGAGATTGTTTCCAAGCTCTTACTCAACTAATCATGCATAATCTCTTAAAACATAATTAGATGCATTACTTTGAATAAAAGAGAACTTAAATAAACATACTTTCATAAATTTATTCAAGCATAAATTAAACATAGATCGTTTCATCAAATCTTAATTCAATAAAACTTAAACAATACAAAACAGATCCAAAGTAATGAAAAACTATGAAATAAACTCACTAAACTTCAAGCATCGAACTCCTCTAGTTGGTCTTGTTGTTGATAGGCTTCCTCCGATCACCCCACTGCAGGGTATTTAGCCAACAATCATGATGAACACGATTGTTGAGGGGGAGATTTGCATCTCTGTATAAAAACGGCTCCTTAGGGTTCTAGGCGCAACTATGTGTATATGAGTAAATAGTGTGTAAAAGGTTAGGGTTTTAAGGCTTCATAATGCGGTGCTTTTATGGAGTTTTAAGTCGGCTGGAAGTAAGTCGGCTTCGAACGCTCGTCTGCCTATCCGGACGCCCGTCCAGAATGCCTGGACGCTGAGTAAACGCTCGTTCATCCTCCGTCCGAATTCTCTGAATATAAAATACAATTCTGGACGCTCGTTCACTTTATCAAACGCCCGTCTGGAATGGACGCTGCACGAACGCTCGTCCAAGATGCTGAGGGTCGGATTTCTTCATCTTTATCCAATTTCTTCAAGCCAATTCCAACTCTATCTTGAATAATTCGACTTGAGCTTCATTTATCCACTTATAGCACTCGAAAGTCAACACCTACATGATAAATAAACAATGCAAAAATGTAATAAAATCCAAATAATAATAATTCCATTAAATCAACACTTAAAATCATCAATTTTGCATACAACCCTCTTAAAATCATCTTTACTCAATATTTACACTTAAACCCTTAATTCTCATGTAAATTACGCAAATGTGGGGAAAATAATAATGAAATAAACCTTTAATAATCATATAAATATGGCCTTAACACATGTCATTGTATATATAAGTTATATATATATATATATATATGTAAGTTTTTTTATTTATATATATGTATGTTACCCCTAAGCAACGCAACACTAAATATGTATATACTTATATAACAATTTCATAATCACTCGCAGCCTTCCGCTGTTGGGTCCCATGGAGCATTGATTCATCCGCCCGTAAATTGGTTTGAATCCCAAATTAGGTTCCATACGGAAAATGATACTCTTACAAGACTACAAACCTTATTGGAACAAGCTGCACCAGGTCGTAAATTGTTTGATAGATTGAAGGCAACAATGTTCGGTCAGTTTATTGATTTTTTTTGTAAGAACTGGGAGTACAAGGGGTGGCTCATAGCATTTATGTATTTCCATATGGTTTATCCAGACCGCGACGACGGAAAAAGAGAGTTTGGAATGATAATGGGATACACATTTGGAAAATTGAACGTTGAATTGCCTCAACACTCGATGTGTTTTGCACCAACTTGTGAACTTAGTAAATGCACCACGAGTGTCACGTTGGAAAAAATTGAAGCAGCGTTTTGAAGTAACCATAACCATAACCATGAAACTGTATACCGGATGGGTCTAGTGTACCTTATTTATGGCTTAATAATCGGAAACGACTTGGGAGTGGTAATACCGAGCCAGATCTTTTATATCGTCGAGGACCTACAACTTGTCGAGACTTTTCCATGGGGGGAGTATATGTTTTGATCTGGAATTGGTGTAAGATAGTACAGGATTGTAGGGAACATGAACCCAGAGTTGATAGGAAACCGCATAAGCCACATGTAGCAAGTTGTTTATACGCGTTACAGTTGTGGTCTTTTCATGCCATGCCACGACTTATAGAGTACGGGAAATATGCAATAGTGATAGGAGAACATGCTGATGCTCTTCCAAGTTTTTTGAGATGGAAATGCAGTGACGGCGGGGTGTATTACAAAACACTGGTCTCTAAAACCGTTAGTCCATGGGTATGTACCATATTATCAATTGTATCAACCTACATTGTCAGCAATACTCTTAATATGTTGTATCTAAAACTGTGTGTTTTTTTATTTCTGTATGCAGGATGGAATGGTCGATGATATTCTGATAACCGCCGAAGATAGGCGGTTCGTAATTTCACTGGGGTTGCCGGAGGCGGAGGTTAAAGCTCCACCTCGTGTATTATCCGTTCCCTCCGTCATAGCCCCGCCCCTATCAATGTTCCGGCCCATACCCCTAGTCCGAGACATGTAGCCCCTGGCTCTCCTATGCATCGCCTCGTCCGTGAACGTCCAGAAATTGACGACGAGGACGTGCGAGGTAGCCAATACCATCGTGTGGATGACCCGTCTACATCCGCATACCCTCAGGGCAACTTGCAAGACGATATAGGCGATGGTAGTATACCTATTGTCGGCGGTGTGCGGTTGGAATCACTGATGCCTGTACTTACTCGTATAGTCCAAAAAGAGTTGGAAAAACTAATTCTGAGTTAAGAGAAGCGAGGACCAAGCTAAGTGAAGTGAAGGTTGAGTTGAGAGAAACGAAGGTTGAGTTAAGTTTTTTGAGGACTGAGTTGAGTGAAGTGAAGGCCGAGTTAAGTGAAGTGAAGGCTGAAGTGAGACGTCTGAGAGCGGCTGCGGCAGCAACTACCAAAATAGTCGAAGAACGACATACGAAGTTTGTCAACTTTATACGAAAGACGGCGGAGCAACATGTTTGAATTAACTACTATATAAAATCTAAATTCATTTATCTTGTTAACATAGATTTAAATTCACACCCTTCCCTTTTACAAGATTCACATAGGAATGTTCATCCGGCATCACCGTCCCAAGGTGGGACATTTGTATCACAAGGATCCCAGGGTGGTGACTCACATCCCGACGGTACCCAAAGCACACCAGCCATCGAAAGTGGGCCGTCTTCAGGTCCACAAGGTAGCCGTGAGACCGAGACACCTCGAGGCCATGATACAAATGCGGCTCAGATACAGGTATGAATTAACCCTTAAATACGAATTCCATTGAGTTATCTTGTTAACATAAATTTAAACTCACTGTCTTTCTTTAATTTACAGGGTACACTTAAGAATGTTCAGCCGGCATCACAGTCCCATGGTGGGACACAATCACAAAGCTCCCACGGTGCTGGCTCACATTCCGGCAATACCCAAGGCACACCAGTCACCGAAGGCTGGCCGTCTTTAGGTCCACAAGGCGAAGTAACACTAAGCTGAACATTGAATGAGCTCATGAAATTTTTGAACGAGCTCAGTGAAATTTTGATGTGGGCCTGAGTTTGGGCCGTTTTTAACATTAATGCTATGGGCCGTTTTTAACTTTATATTTCGACTAAAAGGGGAAAAAAAAAACGACAAAAACGGTAGTAATGCTATGCATGCAATAAGGAAAAATAAAAAATAAAAAAAAGGGAAAAAAGCAAAACGACAAAAACGGTAGTACTGCTATGCAGATTTAAATGGTACTACTACTATATAAGATAATTAAAATTTTCGTAAAACAAGTAGAAACGCAAATGACCTTTCCAAATACAGCATTGAATTCCCTGAACTGCAAACTAATCTCGTCTTTGATTTGAAAACAGAAGTAGTAGCAATCATGGCGAAGAAGACTAGGCGCCCCGAAACGGACCCGAATAAAAAGTACAACGGAGACGACGACGTCAAAGCATTGCTGTACGACATGGAATTCAAATGGAAGGACGATGATGCCTGGTACACCGTCAAAATCGACTTATCCGACGACGATCATACATTGACGGTGAAGTTTCTGGGTTTTAGCGATTATTGGGACGTTAAATACACATCCGGTGAATTTCTTTCTGAGGCTCAACTGGATGAGCTCTCTAACTTGTTCCGGCCGGTGTCGAAGCAAGTGCAGGACAATGAATGCTCCAATGTGCATCCAGGCATGACGGTTTGTGCTGCTTATTCAACTGCAGCTGATGATCTCCGCTATTACGATGCTGTTATCGAGGCGGTAAGCCTAAATGGTACATTCAACTGCAGTAGTACATTTTTTCGAATTTAGTGATTTTTTTGTTTGTTTGTTCTGTTTGATGTATTTTTTGTTTGTACGTTGCCGAGCAATGCTGTTGCTGTTCTTTAGTTCTGATTTGAAGGAAAGAGCAATGTTGTTTTTCCAGTTTTAACTTTTAAGGCATTCTACCATAATATTTTGAAGATTTCATTGATAAGCTTTACATGTTAAGAGAGTACGGTGTGAGAAATGAAGTTTCCTGCAGAAATCTATCAATGTTGCTGAATACTTATGATGATTTTGTAAGAAATGACGTTACCTGGCTGGATTAAGAGAGAGCTAACTGTGCAGAAATCTATCAATTTTGCTGAATTCTTATGATGATTTTACAAGAAATGACGTTTCCTGGATTAAGAGAGAGCTAACTGTGCAGAAATCTAACGATTTTGCTGAATTCTTATGATGCTTTTGTAAGCTGATACGTGTTCGTTCTGGATTTCTAGGTACACCATGAAACACATTCTTTTAAGGATGGGGAAGAGGAATGTCCATGCACTTTTGTCTTGTGCTGGACACACGGTCCAAAGAGGGGTTATCTAACCCTTACAAGTATTGTAAACATATGCACATTGGTTAGTACCTCCCAGGTCGATCCCAAGATTGCTTCGTTTTTTAAAAGGGCAAAGGAGAAAATGAATACTAATTCCAAAGGGCGCTGCTTTTTGCCTGAAATCTCTGCATCTGCACTTAGTGGCTCGTTGTGCAGTACAGATGCCATCTGCTCTCCTCTTGGACTGTCTACATCTGAAAGCATAGTAACAGACGAAGATATGGGTGGGGATGACTTAATAAGATTTGTTGGCCCTTGCTATTTCTTAATTGAAAACTTGGAGAGTGACCTCACTCCGTCTTCTATTAATCACTTCATAAGAGAACATACATCTGTTTCACCGGAAGCTTATGTATTTCCACGTCTATCATCAGTTCCCTGTTCCACTGCAGCGATTGTGCTGGATTCCAGAGCGGAGCTTAAAAAAGTATATGAGTTCTTGGCCAATCCCAGACATTTAATCGTATCCTTAAGGGGAAGGTATGAATCAATGGCTTTACTTTTGTTCTGTCTTATGATTTGTTTGTTTTCCTTATATTGCATGGTAGTTGAAGCAATGTTGTTTAATGCTACATATGCAGCATTCTGCAATCTGATGCTCACTATAGCATATCCCCATGTGCTTTCGATTTGGTGCCAAACATGTAGAATCACTTTCATATACTTCTTGAATGCGTGATATCTTGTACCTGATATTTGGTTTAACTTCAAAGGTATTGGGTCATAGTGAACTGAGAGGTGCAAGTAAAAACTTTGCAGTCCTCACTAGTATAGTTTGATTGAATTGCTGAAGGTTTCTTTAAGCTTTTCTTGACATGGATGTGGGCTAAGTGAAAACTGCATATTTCTGCTTTATTAGTGGCATACAAGTTCAGTTTCACTTGTTGTAATTCGGCATCTTTAAAAATAGGGAGGTGGTACCAAATTATAGAAGGTGAGTAGAGTGGCCCAAATTGTGGACGAGAAAGTGGCTGTGGACATTTAGATCCTTCCTATTTCTGGGGCATGTAAGCTAGTAAGATGGTATTTTTCGGTTACCCAATTTGAGTTAGATGGTGTGTGTTTTCTCCATTCGGCAATCGTCATAAAGATCCTATATGTACATTCATACATTCTGACTTGAAATTATAGTATGCAAAATTTCCAAAATTCTGTGAGAATCAAGGCACGTTGAAGAATTAGGTATACCGTCATAAGTTTTTTGGCTTTGTGAAAAAAAAGTGCACATATTTAGTTGCTTTGATGGCATGTTTATCATGTTTATTATATGGACTTGCAATTTCTTTTACTTGCACCAGGCCCTGGGTTTTGATTGAACAAGAGTTGAGGCATGGAACATTTGGACCAACACTGGCTATTGAATATCGGGTAAGATTTCTGACATATTGAAACAAATAACAAGAAGATGCAACACTACACTTTTTAGATGGTTTGTGCGTGCACAAGTTGAATATTTTGGCTGTAGAAGCCAAGTTAGAACACAGTTGAAGAGTTCTTCTTTGTCCACCTGGCACATTGAAGCATCATCACTATGTTGGGTTAGAGAAAGGGCCATACCTTTTATGCCTACAAAACACAAGGCTTTTTTGAACCCGTGAACTTCGGTCATAACACGACTTTCACTGATACGGTTGATTGGTTTATGTTCTACATTGCAGGATGAGAATCAGAAGGGCAACGAACTGAAAATCGTACAGTCAGGGACTGATACATACAAGAAAGCAATGGAAAGAAAGTCAATGTTTATGGAATTGTTAAGGCACGAGCAGACGCTGTACCAGAGACTAGCCCTGAAAGAATCCAGATTCTTTGGGTCTTCATAATGGATGTTACTTCTCCTTTTGAAGTTTTTCGGCAAAGGCAGTATAAATTGTCTGTTCGTAGCAAGGCGGAATTAGTTAGTTAGATCGGATCGTTTCTGTGTTTGGACAGTTGGCATGAGTGGACACAACTTTAGCTGCCAAACAGAAAGGGAAGATGCAAAAAGCTCAATTTCAAAAACCTAACAGATTTCATTTTGATTACCAAATCATAACTCTTAACCGGAAACTAAAATACTACAACATAATACCACAGTACAGTTGTGCACTTCCATTTAGCCACTACTTCAACTTAAACAAGAGACGGATATTACTTGTATTTTCTTTTATTGCAACGATACTTAATTCTCAAACCTAAGCGAATAAATATTACATTATTGACGAGGAAAACAAACACTACATAGAGAGCCCATAAATATATTCCCATTACTGCTTGCTTGCTTGCAGTCGCCATAGGATCACGCCTCATACAATATAACGATCCTGCAAAAGCTATGATATTATTAATTGCCATCAATATTGTATGATTTCATAACCGAGTCATTACGAAAATTAAGGGTTCTGATCGGTTATTCATATTACCATGCTTACAGAAGCTCTACAACAAGGGCTGAAGCACCTCCTCCTCCATTACAAACACCGCTTGCTCCATACTTTCCGTTCTTTTGTTTCAATACCTGCAAATATCATCATTTTAACAGAATCTGAGAATACTGTTGTATATGAGAATATAAAGGTAGGTAGGTACAATGTTTGAGCTCCTACCCCCAAAAGTGTGACCAAGATACGTGCTCCACTGCATCCTAGAGGATGGCCCAATGCTACAGCTCCACCGTGTACGTTAACCTTTTCCTGCAAAACAATGAATAAAACAAGATGAGCTACATTAAACTAACAAAATCTTGAGGTCAGACGAACAGTAACTGACTGGAAATCCATTCGAGAAAAGAAGAAACTGATGCATTTATCTGTGTCAAATATTTTTTCCATCCTACTTTTATTGACCTCGAATAATAAAGTATCTAACATCCAGCAGTAGGCTAAAGAAAGGAAATGAAAGGATTATCTCAAATGTTTAGCTAGGCTAAAGAACTTACAGGATTAAGTCCAAGGAGCTTCTGATTTGCAAGAGCCACGACCTGCATAACCAATTTGTTTGAATAGCGGTTCATATTTTCATGTTAGGAATATAAAACCAATGTTGTTTGAATGGCCTATTTATTCAGCATACCGCAAAGGCTTCGTTGATCTCATAGTAGTCAATATGAGAAGCCTCTAAGCCGGCATTTGCTATAGCTTTTGGAATTGCAAGTGCAGGAGCAGTGGTAAATAGTTCAGGTGCCTACAAATTAGAAAATCAAAATCAATTGCCTTATGCAGAATCAAAAAGTTGAACCAAAACGTTACAGTGTGCTTCAGGCAGAGTAATTGTGTCGTACCTGAGCAGCATCCGCGTACCCCCTGATCTTGGCAATTACTGTTAGACCAAGGCTAAGAGCCTTCTCACCACTGACCAAGACTAAAGCAGCTGCCCCATCACTGAAGAACATTTACAATTGTCAATGACTGTCAACAACTTTCGTAAACTTACCCCATGAAGTGTTAGAACATTTAGGACATTTTCAGATTAAAACCTTCATAGAAAATCGATTGATTTTTTTTGCAGTTTTACTAGCATTAGTTACAGTGATGAAAAAACTGTACGTACATGCAAAATGGTTTAAAATTTATCCACAAGTCGCACCGAAATATTAGCATCTTGGTGAGAAATTAAATGAAATCAGATCAATTCTCAAGCAACGAGTGCAAAGTCAAAACAAAGACGTTGCATTTTTGTGGCATATCCAGAATTACACAAGTAGCTTGGAAGGCACTCGGTGACGAATCCAGGATTTTCATGCCGGGGACTAGGTTTTTTTTTATATAACAAAAATGTTGTGAACAATCCTGAACTTTTTCAACAATGTTAATGATAGAAAAAAGAAGGTACATGTAGTCCGAGGGCTGTTGTGAGCCTATATATAAACAGAGAGACAGATATACTAAACATACTTTAAATTCTTTAATATATGTACTTTTTTCTAAGAAAACCAGGGAAACTTGGAGAGAAAAAAAATAAAAATAAAAATAAAATTAGAGGCAGGTGTAACGAAGACTAACCTTATGCTGGAAGCGTTGCCAGCAGTAACGGTACCTCCGGTTTCCTTAAAACTAGGACGGAGCTTCCTCAATTTTGCAGCATCAAGCTGCGAAAACAAGGTGATATGCAGAATCTCAGTAACCTCATAAGAACACTCACCACCATCACATTGATTAGTTCAAGCTTAAGTCCACTTATGGCTTTATCCTTCTAATCTTCTAGCAATGGTGGGTCCACAAAACTATATTCCCAAGAGATGTCATTTGCACTTTTGTATCTGGACGCTAAAATATATTTTGTCCATATAAATGGAATTGAAAATGAGCAATGCTCTTATTTGCACGACTGGCCCTATAATTGCCCATGATATTAAGAATAGGAACAGCATGAAATGTAACCAACTTTCTCACTCTCGATTTTCAAGTTCTACAATTTAGGACCACATGGATGAGTGAACGTCCAAGAAACAACTTTAGACGAGAAACCTAAATTACAAACATAACTACATAAGATCTTCCATCTATGAGGGAATTTACCTTCCCTAGACCTTCATCTTTATCAACAACAATCGAAGGTTTTCCCCTTCCACCAGGCACTTCAACCTGCATCAAATCAGTCATGGGTGATCGGCTGATTTGCAATCAAGAGTGTACTTGATATGGTAAAAAGGTCGTATAGTCTTACTGGAACAATCTCCCATGAGAATGCACCACATTCTTGAGCAGCAATGCCTCGCTCAAAGCTTTGAACAGCATAATCATCCTGATTTGATATTCAGGTTAGATTTTTTATTTTTGGTAAGTTAAAGAAAGGAAAAATTAAAGGTTTTGTAATATCAGAACCAACAAATTCATATGCAAACAAAACCATATTAAGATTGCCCTTTCCAAGCAGAACACTTGTATACTTCGTCATGCCCCTCATGTATCACCACAAATACAGAACACGTGTTTCAGCAGTAGTTACCAGTACTTTTATAGAAAATGGGGAATCAAGATCCAATCCCCGGATCACCTACTTTAATAGCACGATAATTTGTCATCTCATCTAAAAGCTTGAGTTACGAAGAAGTGCAATTTGTTACTTATACACTTAGAACAAAACAGTAACATGTCGATCTACATAGTTAAGTAGATTGAAAAAAGGACAGTCTAGCAATCATCACAACCAGGAAAACTTTGACAAAGTATTAATTAAACAAACCTGTTGTTCTCTTGAAATTTCATGATTTTCGGCACATATTTCAGCACAAACTCCCATGCCGCAATCATTGTAAACATCCCACAAACCATCTTTCAACATTCCATCAACAAGTGTATCATGCCCAAGCCGAGACCCCTTCCTGCAAATACACCGCCACAATCAAGCAAAAACTTCAGCTTAACTAAAGCTGAAACTTTGATCTGTATATTCATGATTTATTGTTAAGTACGGCAAAGAGAACATAGAATGCAGATGCACACCCCTAACTTATTAAGCATTGATATAAATATTGCAAGATGTAGAACAAGAAACTGATATCCTAAGTATCAAAAGTGAACTATTCCCAGGGAAATTCGATGAGTTCGCACAATCCTATATACATATATTTAAATGATGGCACTGGAGAAATTGAGCACATTCATTTGGATAATCTAGAAGTGAAAATTCAAATAAAAGATCATTTAAAAGTGTATAAATCTAGTCCACAAACACTAGAAACTGTCGCTTAGGAATCTTCTTGGGCACAAATGCACAAGTCATGCCATTCTGTGAAGAAAAATCAGTAACAAGAAAGGATAATATCAAGTGAAAATTGTGAATGATTATGATTCATGGGAAGCACAAACCTTGCATCTGCCAAATACTTAGGGACATTGGACATGCTCTCCATGCCTCCAGCAACAACTACATCATTGATGCCCAACTGTATGCTTTGAGCAGCAATTATGGTAGCTGTCATGATTGAAAGGACACATAGTATGTGAAACCCTTGAACATTAAAACGGAAACAAAAATTCTGTTTAATAATAAATGACCACTGTTTTGGTTAAAGATAATACATACCTTTCATTCCGGATGCACATACTTTGTTGATTGTAGTACAAACCACTGTATTGGGTATTCCTGCACCTATTGCTGCTTGCCTAGCAGGAGCCTGCCCTACGTTCGCGCTGAGCACATTTCCAAAGAAAACTTCTTGTACAAGAGATGGGTCTACATTTGCCCTCTTAAGGGCATCTACAAGATGACGTGCAATAAGAACAGAGGAGTGACAAATGCTGAGAGTTGGATTGCATGATAAGCTTATCATAATGACTGAAAACGTGAACTTACTTTGAATAGCTATAGATCCAAGTTTAGTTGATGATAATGAAGAAAGTGTGCCAAGAAAACCACCCATCGGTGTGCGGGCAACACCAACAATGCAAACATCTGTAAACATCAAATGATGAAGGTTTAGATTTTAGATCATTATATCATCAGAAGGGTTTTATCGCTTCCTCATGACAGGCAGAGCATTCATGAAAGTGTACAACCCCATCCCCAGATCCATGGAAAATAGTGAAGCAATAGATTCTAGGAAAAATAATGGTTTACCATTACGGAAAAAGCAATAGATTTTAGGTCATGCTCTAGAACAACAGCTGAACCATAATTTAATGTCAAAAAGAACTTGAAAATTCAATAGTACACAACTGTTCACAACCAATATAATAGGATAAGAAGTTCACAATGAACTCAAAAGAAAAGGAAAAAGAAAGGAGCAAGAACAAAAATCATAACCCATTCATACAACTATCTGGCAGACGACCTTCGAATAAAGTGTAAAACACGAATATCATACCTCTTGACTTTATACTCTCTGCTGTTGCTGGAGCCATGTTGTAATAAATATTATACTCCTGTCCCATTTGAAGTTCAAAGACAAAATACAATTAGTGTGATTTAAACCAACCTAAAAATCTATTTAAAATATGCATAATGGATCTACGTTATACAAACATGAGTTAAACATCGCCTCAAGTATGGCTTGATATAATACTTCACAATGTCTATATGACTCATGTAGATTTTATATTCACAACTTCCCATAGCCAACAAATTTGTGATTGTTCCTTCTAGTTTTGATCGTCTTAATTCATACGCAAAGATTCTTTGATCAATGAATATTTTAGACAACTACTTCAGGAAGACAATGCCTCATGAATATTATCCGTATACATTCTCACTCCTCCCGGAATATTTTGATCATCAATTAACATGCATGATCACACACTACCCTCACATTAGTCAACTTCCTGACACACAGACTCATATACATACATACAGATGCACAGAGAGCAAGAACAAGGGTGTTACAAGCACACCCTGTGCCACACCATGGTCACACAGTTATCATTGACAGTTGTTGATCAATGAGCATGACCTACATCAATCACTAGGATCCGCTATCACCAATTGCACCATATGATGTCGTTGATCAATTAGTGGGTCCGTCATCAATCAATGACATCCACTCAATGGCACCATATGATGGGTATGACTCAAGTTGCAACACAAAAGTTGTCCGTCCATCTATCATTTTTATATCTAGGATGACCCTACACTGATTATCCATGAACTAGCATTTCATACTGCACAAACATCCAGTCAGCATACCCGAAAGCTGAACTGTACTAGCCCACAAGACTCTCAAAAGAATGTCTCCAAAAGCAACTAATGTAATTAGCCGCTGTTCTAAATTATCACTACGTTCTATACTCATTCATAGACGTACACAATCAATATTAAAATTCTATAAGAAAACAATCAGACACAAACAAACACTTAGTAGCATGTCAAGCACATGGCAACTTTTCCGTCACCTGCAGCAATTGCACATCAATCACCGATTCAAGATTACACACATACTTCTCCCTCTCTCTCTCACATAAACACAAACACACATCAATCACAATATGAAACTATGCATTACATGAACTTCCGTTAGACAAATATGCCAGCAAATTATAATTCAAAATCACGTTTCGAAACGTGACTAAATCATAACGAGTTCTCCTTTGTTGAGGTCAACGAAGCACCTCCATTCTCCCATAAAACGAGCAATGAATTTAGTCAAAATTGAGTAAGGATATTAACCAGTACAGCAGATCATAATAACAGAGATGCATTCTATATCTACAGAAAACATAAGATCCTCATTCATCAAGCTAAAATAGTTACCCAAAGTTTCTAAAAGCGAAAATGAATCAGATCTGAAAAAACACAGCAACTAGGGACGGCAAAATTCAACAAAAGCAGCATACGGATATGTGAAACGAAGAAGCATCAAACAGAGAAAGAAATAAACAAAGAAAAAAAAATGAATGAAAAATGCTGCTAGTACCTTTGCTCAAGAAAGCAGGTGAAAAGGAAAGCTTGATAAGTGATGTGTACTATGCTTGAGCAAAAATGAACATACTCATGATGCAAATGTCCTTCTTATATATATAGAGATGGTCGTTGTGAAGAAGAGAGAAGGTGCATCCAAATCACGAGTTTACGGAAACAGGGTCGGTAGGGTAAATAAAAAATAAATCTGGAAAATGCACCTCGGACGTATCGACATAAAATCCAATCGGATAAAAGCTACCACGACACAACATCGATTGTAATAGATAAATATTATTATTATACGGTAGTATCTCCGTCCTATAAAAAATATCCATTTTTGTGGGGAGTTCTTACGTGAGGATTCCCATATGGGGTGCACACATATTGCAAAATAATTAAGATGTTGTATTTTAAGTAATAATAAACATATATACCCTACCACATAACAAATGTTTTTTTGGAATTTAAAATTAATATGTAAACATTAAATGTAATGATATAGGTAAGTTTGGAATAATGCCTTAAATGATGTATTGGATTTCGAACTGGAAACTTTTTGTGGGACAATACATTTTAAAAAATTTGATATTTTTTGTGGGAACATCTTTTCACACAGCAAATACTTTGACCCAATTCGAGTCAGAAAACGATCATTATACTGATTTAATTCGAGTCAGAATATTGAATGTTTTATATACCCAATGCCGATCAGAAAGACTTTCTGACTAAAATTGAGTCAAGAAAACTTTTTCTGTCTGAAATCCTGTCAGAATCAACGAGTTTGCAAATTATTCTGGCCCAATTTGAGTTAGAAAACGATGATTATTCTGATTTAATTCGAGTCAGAATTTTGAATGTTTTTCATATCCAATACTGGTTAGAAAAACTTTCTGATTAAAATTTAGTTATGAATACTTTTAACATTCTGTCTGAAATTCGGTCAAAATCGCTAAGGACAAAAAAACATAAATTTTAAAGGGTAAATTTGGAAAAATATTGTTGTGTACTAAGATTTTTAGTTTGTAAAAAGGCATTCGTTGGACGGAGGTAGTAATTGTTTTTACATAATCAATTATAATGGATATACATTATATTTAAATAATTTTATCAGCAATGTAAAAGAATATTGTTTCATTCCTCATTACTGAGTAATTATAATTGGAAATATCCCTATAAAATTGATCTTTAAAGATATCTTACGCTCCGTTTGTTTTGGCCGGAGTTTTCTTGGGCGTTTTTTTTACATCACATCACCAATCATTTCTTACAATTATTTCACCAATCAAATCTTCAACTACAAATAAAAAATATTAAATCATCTCTCATCATTTCACTTTATCAACTTTATTACATTTTTTACCATTATTTTATTCATTATTCTACTTTATTTCACCAATCATTTCATAATCTACACCAATCATTATTCTACTTTATTTTACCCATTCAACTTTCTAATCATTACTTCAATCACTTTATAAAAAAAAAACTCCAAAAAAAACTCCTAAAAAAACTCCAACCCAAAACAAACACAACCTTAGTGTTTTTAACGTCATGTCACAACATAAAAGATCTATTTTTGACGAAAATTTGATTCTATATTGGATGAGTTAATTAACACCACTCTCTTTCTCATTTCTTTTAGGGAATAGAAATGATATCTTTATTGGACATGGAGATGAAGATGGAGATGGAGATGGAGATGAGAATCGAACTCTCTATGTATCCAGAAGTGCAAATTCGATTTTCATGAGTTCACACCACTCGAGAACACAACGAATTGTCAACAAAACATTTGAAATGTAATTCATCAGCTCTATAATCATCCGTGTAAAATCGATCGTATTGATATAAAAAATACCAGATTTTTTATGTAATGTCGTTTCTTCTTTAAAAAAAAAAAAATACTGTCGCTAAATGTTCATATAAAGTTATTGATAGCCGGGCAAATTTATGTATATTATATCAGGTAGTATTATAATAAACAAAATGACGTAAGCTGTGACTCTTTCGAATGAAATTCGTGTGACTTAACTGGTAATAAATCCTTTCAAAAAAACAAAAAAAATTACTGGTAATAAATCCCCTAAAAAAACGTTAATAATTTGTTTTTTTAATTTTTAGAAGGGTTAATAATTTGATTTATTTTGTTTGACAGCACGAATCAATTCAAAATGTTTCATTTTGTTTGCTTATAAGGTATAAATATAAATGGTGGGGAAGGAAAAGCTACCTACTTGTACTTTTGGATTTGCTCCCAAAATTGACACTTCTCAGACATAAACAAAACGTTTTAAAAAATAAACGAACAAAGTCGGTCACGAACAAACTCGTATTCGACTCGTCAGTATTTATGATCGTTCGATTGTTTAGATTAACAAACCAAGTTTGAACAAAATTATAAGCTCGTTTACATGAGCAAACTCACGAACGGTTCTATTATGTTCGTGAATCTGCTTATATAGATATAATATTCCGATTTTCGGAAAATGACAGACGTGTCATTTTACGAAAACGAAACATTAGATTCATTGTATTTGTGGAATAAAGAAAATATAATTAGGTAATTTATATATAACTTGAAATATACATATATTTATGGGGACTGATTTGTATTTAAAGGAAAGTAATGGATTTAAGAGGTAATAGGTTAGTAGGAGGTTTTATTTGGGAAAATAACCTCCCACTAAGTTGCAAGTTTTCAGAAATTTGAATACAACTTTGCCTGCTAGTTTGAGAGAAGCAAGTCTTCTTCTTTAGAATTCTAAGTGAATCTTTGGCGGTTTTCAGATCAAAGTAGAACACCGGAATCGTGAGAGAACGAGGATCGTTTTGATTTCAAGTTTTCATCAAGGTATGAAAGTCGGCCTAAGAGCAGTTGTGTTCAAGTTTGGTGTTTCTTGGTTTAATTCGTAGTTATAGATGTTTAGAAACCTTGATTATAACTAGTTAATGAATTGGTTATGAATCAAATAGGTTTTCTTCAAGATGTGAAGTTGTGCTGCGGTTTTCTGCATGTTTTGCTGTGGTTTTGTGCTTGAAACAAGTAAGAGATCTTCCTATTGTGTTAATTCAAGTATCATAAGGTTTAGTCATGAGTTTGGAGTTGTTTTGGTGTAAGATTTCATGTGTTTTGATGTTGATCAATGTGCTATGTTGTGGTAGTTGAAGTACCTCTTTTGCTGCTATTTTGCTGTTATTTTGGTGAAGAACATGTGTGGAAAAGTTGTAGAATCGAGAGAAGCGTTGGAAATCATGTTTCGGGCTTGTCCAGGCAATAATGCGTATGCATTGGGTATCAATGCGCACGCATTGCTGGTTCAGAGTTGAGTAGGATGTGCACAGCAGGTGGAATGCACACGCATTCCTGCTTCAGGCTGGTTCAGGATGTTTGCTGTACACGCAATGCGTATGCATTGTAGGAAATGCGCATGCATTGGCCAGACAAAGTCTTTCAGCAAGATCCTGAATGAGGAATGCGCACGCATTCCCTCTGAATGCGTACGCATTGATCCTGTTATAGGGAAATTTATGTTTTTAGCTATATGACGGGTTTTAAGTGTTGGTTCTTGATCTAATAACACTAAATAAAGACGAGCAAGCCTTGAATGAGTTTCTGATGCGTTTAGTTCTGGCATCGAATGTATTTTTAAAGGAAGTTGAAGTTCGGGACCGTTGGAAGAACAAGATAGGCTTGTGCTTTGGTGGATTAGTATCCTCCAATGTCTATGTACGTGATAGGAAGTTGTGTCTAGATGTCTAAGAGAGGGAGTAGAGTTGGTTAAGGTGAGCTTGCCCTGAAAACACTTAGATGGTTAGTTAATGACTAATAAATACATAATTGTGTAGTAAAAGAATAAATACATGCCATTTTTGGTCAAGCACAGGGCTATATCGCGACGTGTGGGCGGTCAATAAAGTGAATATCTCTACTGGCCTATAAACGGCTGAATGGCAGAGGGACTTCGCCGAACACGTGCACTATCGTGTTAAACTCATGGCTATCAGTGTGATCCATTGATAGGTTGCAAACGATATCTCGTGGTGGATATACACCATGCGTAGTGCTCTTGGATGCGGGTATAACAACGATATGTTAAGATTAGAAACGTTTAGTCATGACATGTTGATGAGAATGAAATGAACCCTAGATTGAGTCGGCTTCTTAATGACAAACTAATAAAGTAACTTAATGCTTTATACACTTGTTAATACAGTAGCTTCTATCTTTTACAAGGTACCTTTGTACTTACCTCGAATGCATATTGTTTTGTGCATTTGGGGATGATAAGATGAACAGGTGGAGCAGGATATTGATGAGGATTTCGAGGACGATCTTTGAGGATGTTATCTCAATGTTTTTACTATCTACTTTTGAGTTATGCTAAACTATGTTCTAGACTTGATTGTAGTTTGTTTAAAGACATGTTGTACTTTGGAGCTTTTGTAAGATATCTTTGTTGTATTTCCTTTAAAGACTTCGTACGGTTGTAACTTGGGTTGTGTAAGATATCTTTCTATATTTAGCTGTTGCATTTCTATTATTGATTCAAAAGAAAATTTTACCCGAGTCTTTAGTTTCCACTAATGCCAAACTCGATACGACATAGTAGAGGCTTACATATAATATTGATTTATTTTAATATTATATGTGCCGAACGTTTCTTTTCCGAATATGGACTCGGTGTCCGGGAACGGGGTGTTACAATAGATCAATCAATGTACAACATAAACGTAACTCATATGATGATAAGCAATGTGTTAATCTAATAAACACTCTAGAGTAATTTTATAGAATATTTTTAGAGTTTTCATAATGTTGTTGGTACTATGATGTATGATATTACTTTAAATTTGTTATTTATTTATTTGGATTTGATTATTGATACCTTAACGAGTCGAGTTCGAGCTGGAAGACAAAAATATGTGTAGCAAGCCAAACTCGACCACAAGCATGAACAAATTTTCTTTATGCCTGAGCTGAGCTTGATCATATTTTTTTGTTAGCTTATTATACAAACATTCATTAACAAGCTCGTGATTTTAAGGAACCAAGCTTGAACATATATTTTTATTCGTTTATTAAACGACGAACATGAACAAGCTCGTGATCTAAACGAACATAAATTTAAAAAATCTGCACTCGATTCGACTCGACTCGTTAACATCACTAAACTTAGAACTTTGTGGTTTTTATTTATTTGTTTATAACAAATAGAATGCGAATAAACCAGTCAAAAACTCTAAAGAAAAAATGCATATCATTAATCCAAAGGGTTATTCAATTGCTAGCCATCGTTGAATAATTCTTCTTCTACCACCTACTAACCAATTTTGTCAAAAACATAGGTGGACTTTGCAGTTGCAGATGACCAGAGGTGTTAATTCAAATATACAATGTTCTCAAATAGAACCTATTTTCTTGACATCAAATCGAGCTTCGATTCTTAAAAAGCCGATCCTCATATAAATGATTTGATTTTTTCAGATGTCAAATACTCATATTTCACTTTCAGATATTGTATTGTATGACACCATTAAAAACGATCTTATTATATAATATAAGAAAATAATTATCTTGACATCTCAAGGATGATTAGCAATACTCAACTCTTTTTTATAACCCACTCAAAAAATAAAAAATAAAACTCTTTTTTATAACATAAAATAAACAACGAGTCAAACGAATTATTTATAGATTCTTTTTATAAAAAAAATGTATTAATAGTCAGTTTGGTCAATGGGCTTCAATTCTACGATTATGGTAGACACCACTAAAACTATAATAATCAACTTAATGAGTATTTTTATATTAACATGAAATTGACACAAATAAATACGTAAATTGCTGAAATTTTTTTTTTAGTGAAACAGAGTACTCCCTCCGCCTTTAAATATATGTCATTTAAAATATTAAAAAATATCATTAACATCTTTCTTCAGTATACATTTAATTCATATCCATCAAACCAGTACCGGCCCTTCCATAAGGCACACGAGGCGGTCGTCTTAAGCCTCCGACTCCGGCAGGGGCCCGGGATAAAAGGAAATCGGGTTATAATGACGGGAAATCCCGTCATTATATGTCAAATTACTGGCATTATATGTCTGATTCTGGTCATTATATACATGCACACATATAATGACGAGATTTCCCGTCATTAAAACTCGATTCGCCTTAAGCCCCCGAAAACGTTGGACCGGCCCTGCATCAAACCATTTTTATTTTGCCTAAAAAAAATCCAATTTTTACTTACTTTACACATTACACCTATTGCATTATTGTAATGTAGTATTAGGCATTTTACAGATATATTTATAAATAGATCGAAAATGGTTTATATTTAATGACAAAGTGGTATTATCCTCTGAGGCGCCATGTTGAAAGAGCTCTTGGCCCTGTCTTACCCTGAGTAAGAGTCAGACTCTGCAGGCATGCCTCGGGCCGAACCCCGGATTAGTCAGACCAGTGGGTTCAGGATACCGGAGTCTTCAAACAAAAAAAAATGGAGAATTAAGGATAATGACTACTTTTAGAATATTTTTGAGTAATATGACAACTATATATTTTTATAGGGAGAATGACAACTTTTATATTTTTTATAGTGTGAAGGACAAAACCTAAAAATGAAAATTAAAAATTAAAAAAAAAAATCCGCGTATGTTTCCTGGGAATTTTTTTTCTCCTTCCTCCCCGATTTTCAAACGTTCATACTTTTTGATCTAGATTACCAAACGTAGTGAAAATTGCACTGAATTTTTTATTTTTTGATACTGTTCGTTTTGAGACTTGGTTCGGTATACTTACATCGTTTTTCATAAAATTCACTGTCGAAATTCACTCCGTGAATCCTGAAAATCAGTGAATATCCACAGTGAATTTCGAACAATAATGAATTTCGACAGCGGATTTTCTGAAACCATATCGGAATATGTTGAATATGGTCTTAAAATAAAGAGTATGAAAAAATAAGGAATGTGGTGAAAGAATTTTCAAATTTGATATTGTAGATTGAAAAATATGATGTTTAAAAAAAGACGGATTAGAGATAAAGTGTGTTGTTGTTTTTTTTTTTTTTTTGGGAAAAATGGCCCTAGAAAAAAAAAAAAAATAGTTTTGTCCTTTATGCAAAAGTTTAAAAAAAACTGTCATTCTCCCTAATTGATAAAATGTTTGCGTCCTTCTCCGTAATTGATGAAATGATTCTTGGCGTGATGTGTATTGCCGGGGAAGTTATTGTGTGGTGTCTCCACACGTTGTGGAGACACCGTGTGGCACCATACAGACCACACAGTTTTATTCTGTATTTAAACTGTGTGGTTCTGATCGTTTCATCCGTCACTTCACCTCAAATTCTCTCACCATACAATAACTTCCCGTATTGCCAGTCGAAAGAGCAAGATAGCATTGCACACACCTCCTTCAAAGTAGGCAAAATTAGGTATACTGTGTGAATATTTGGCCATATGCACTTAATTGAATATGACATCAATTCATACATTGAAATCCAAAAATGTGAATATCGCGTTAAATAATAAATACAAATTGTGGCATGTTATGAAACGGGAGTGGATCCTCTGCTGTGAATGATATACACAGCACATGCTGTGACAATTGGAAGAAGGGTAGAAATGTAACTTCACATCCAAAATCTGGAGAAAAAGAAACCAAAAAAAAAAAACCTTAAAGTATGACTGTAATATCCCGATTTTTCGGAAAGGGCATTTCCGTCTTTTAACGAAAAGTCGGAATATTATATTTATAAATTTTTTTTTTGGATTTAAAAGAAAAAAAAAATAAAAAAGAGGGAATTAATGGATTTGGAAATTATAGGAGTTAATGGGATTTAAGTAGGGGATTAAACTCCCATTATTCTCATTAGTCAGTTTTTTTTAAAAAAAAGAAGGGAACGGGTTCTTCAATAGTGAGCAGCGCAGCAAAGAAGAGAAAAGGGCTGGGAGAAGATTCGAAATTGAAGCTTAACCGTTGTTCGTTCGTGCAGACTCCTCAAAGGAGAAACATTTTAAGGAACGCAGGGGTCGTTTGGATACTAATTTCGCTCAGTGAAGGTTAGTATTTTTGGAGTTATGGTTTACGTGTTTCGGACGAGTTGAATGTTAAAATTCGTTTTTGGCTTGTAATCCGTCGAATTTCGATCCTTGATATCTCCCTCGTTTCTATTCCGTTTTCAGATCGTAGCATACCGTTGGAATCCTCGTGACGAGAACTTTGCATTGGTACTAGGATCAGCGTCTAATTCTGAGTTTTTAGGCAGATAAAGTAAGGAGAAATCCTTACGTTTTCAGTTTTGAATTTGTAGCATTTGTGTTGTTTTCCTTGTTGTTTTAGTGATTCAATTGGCGTTAAATTGATGTCTATGAGATGGTTGATGTTTTGGTATGGCTGGTAGATTAATTGCGTAGGACTTGGTTGAGAGAGTTTGGTTTTTGGTTGAAAAATGGATGAAAAACGATGAAGGATCGCGTTTCAGTTTTCTGGAAATTCCCAGGTCGGACGGGCGTCTGGTCCTTCAGACGGGCGTTCACCTGGAGCTGGTCTTCCAGCCTTGTTTATTGTGGCTTTCAACTATCGTTTAGGGTTGTTTAATCAACCTTAAACCTTTGTAAACGTATTACTAATTTATTATAAGACCTTTAAAACTTACTTAAGTTTAGAGTTGGTCTTTTGATCATGATGAGTGGTGTCGGTGAGGGAGTGTTATCTAAATGAACTAGGATGACTAGTTAATCACCTATTACTACACAACTTGCTAGATAAAAGATTAAACACCATGTGGTCTTGGGTAGATCCTGATGATCTATAGCGTGATGTGTGAGCAGACAGTCAAAGTGAGGGTTCTATCGGCTTGCAGGCCTATAGGCATCGCCGTATGTTCATACCATCGGAACCGGTTATTGTATCCTGAAGATTTCAATACGTTCCGGGGTTATTGTATCCTGAAGATTTCAATATGTCACGTTCCACCTTGATAGCATGTTGTAACAAAGATAAGCTAAGTAGTTACAGTTTAGGCATATTGGGAGATGTAACCTTTATGCGTAGAATCGAGTCTGTCTTGCCTTTTAGTTGAAACCTAATAATGTTCAACCTTATATATTCTAAGCTTAAACGTACTTCTCTTCTTTACTGAGTATTATATACTTACCCCTTGTGCATTTTTGTTATATGTGCTTGGGGGTGAGAAGGCGAACAGGATTTCGAGTATTACGAGGAGTATGTTCCCGAGGAGGATCTCTGTTAAGGGTGATTTTATACGTTTTATAAGGATATATTTTGTATCAATATTCCCCATATATGGATGTTTTTCGTAGAATTCGAGCTTATAATCGATTAATTGAGTAAATGGTGTTTTTAATAGGTTAATTGCAAAATGTAACGATTTATGTGCTTAAATTGTGATTTTATGTTATTTTGGGATTGTGTTACGCTTTGGTATATTTTCCTATATTGTAGATACATATTTTGGCATGCAAGAGGATTAAATGATGAGGTTTTGCATGGAAGAGAATTGAAATGGAAGGAAGATGGAGATAAAGCTTGGAATGAAGCTTTCAAGCAGCCGAAATTCCGATGCAGTTCTTGATATGATATACACTGATTTGACTCTCGACCTCAAGAGAAGATTTGTAGGGCTTGAAGAGAGGATTCTACAGGGTTTTGAATCACTTCATTCCGACTTATAAGGCCCGAGATATGAGCGTTACAAGTTTGGATGCTGTTGCTGAAACTACTGGAAAATCCCGAAATATACTCGTAATACGACGGGCTAATCAAAAAGGCGTTTTCTGAAGAAGAGTCCTTAATGAAAGTTGTAGAGTTTTCCGAGAGATTTTTTATGACATTCGGATCATAATTTTTGGAGGTCTACAACTCAAGATATGAATTTTAGAAGTTTGAGTCCATTCTCAAACCAGCGTCCACCCTCAGTTCAAATCATCAGATTGCGTCCAAGCAAGCAGGACGGACGTCCATCTTCTAAACGGGCGTCCACCACCGCCTTTAGCTTAAACCGTCTTACTCAGCTTATAAATAGCAGCAGCCTCTAACCCTAATCAGAGGATATCGTAGCAGCTCTTCTCTTGAACCCTAAAGTCGAGTTTTGAGAGCAGCAGCCGGCCGGCTGAGCTCCATGCTTGGCCGGCCGGTGGTTAGTCTAGATATGATCTTCTTTTCGTTTTTTTTCGTTTCTTCCATTGATGATGAAGCTGTGAGCATGAAGCAAGCTTTGTGAGATTATTTTCCAGCTGCAACTCAATTTCTTTTTCACGGATGATTTTGTAAGTGTTAATTTAAATTGTTTCTTTTCCTATGTTAAATTGTATCTTGCAATTGTATATCGAAAGATGATTGCATGATTTGATGCTACCGTATGACGGAAGTCGGTGTAGTTTAGATCACCGTAGGAAAGATTAGATTTTTAATCTATACATAACGGAAGTTCGTAGGTTAAATATCTAGGTTTACGAGAGGACCATAATTTGATTAATTCGATGCAATATTTTCTTAGAATTGAATTGAGGGATATCACCGTTACCGGAAAGATATGATTTTTCACGTGTTTATTTCATTAAGTTGTTCTTGTTTTCTTTCATGATTTATATGGTTATATGTTAATCGAATTTAGATAACGAAAGTTAATAGATTCGTTAGATTGCCGTGAGAGAGATTAACAATTATTGTTCCAACAAACGGAAGTTGAGGGATAATGTTGTTAGATTAGGATTTCATCCATATCTTTGATTTGTATCGATATTAGTTAAGACCGGAAGGTAAACTAATTAATGGAGTGATAAATCGGAAGAGGAAACGCTCCTTTAGATAAGATAATAATCCAAGATAACTTGTGAATGAACATTTGTCTATCTTATTTCTTTCGGTGGGGTGATGGTTGTTGGAAATTGGTTGATCATGGTTTGTTCATGTTTGTTCAGTGTTAGTTAGTTTTACCGTTTTCCTAGATGTAGTTTTATTTTATGGTTGTCCGCAATTATCTTTCCTGGCTTTGGACTAACAATCCTCTGTCCAGTTTACTTTTCAGTTTTAGTTTAGGTTTAGGAATAGTTAATAAAGAAGAATTAATTAGATTAGATTCAATATCCCTTTTCCCTGAGGATCGATACCCGTACTTATCCAACTTTATTAGCAACTACCCGGTATTCGGCCGGTTAGGAGGTAGTTTTGCATGGTAGTATAGGTTTTATAAATTTTCTTTTGTTTTAATGATGCAAAATCTCTCCAACAATCTCTGAGCTTGATATTTCATTTTATGCACTTTTATTTACATTTGAGTTGTTGAACTGATTTATATATTTTTTTTTCATAGTACCTTGGGATGACGTGTGTTCATCTCTATTTCTTATTTCATAGTATTTCCGTTGGACTATTCGAGAGACTTCAGTTGTATTGTTTTGATACACTTTAAGCTTTTAGTACCTTTTCTGATTCTAGTATCTGTAAGGACAATTATTACCCGAGCATTAATATTTTTCCGCGCACTTTAATTGTATTGATTGTAGGCTTACATATATAAATGAATTAAATTTTATTTATGTATGTGCCGAACGTCGTATTTCCGGATAAGGGCTCGGTGTCCGGGAGTGGGGCGTTACAGTTGGTATCAGAGATACGTGTTCCTTAGGCTTCTATTCTTTGAGTTTAACTCAATCTTATCTTTAGATCCTTAGTAACACTCTGGTTCTCTTGGTTGTCAGGATGAGTAGAAACACAAGATCGATGACTTTGGCTCTTGGTAATCAGACATCTGAGAGGGGTGAAACCTCTAGGGGTCGTCGCAGTTTGTCACCGCCGCCTCACACAGCTACACCGTCACCTGAGCCGGAGCAGGTTCAGCATCAGGATCCACCACCACCTCCTCCACCTTTGGTTAACCCTGCAGCGTCACTCTGGCCTTCTTCGTATCAACCCAGATCGGGGCAGTATCAGCAGAGGACGGTTGTCTACCCACCACCGGTGACACAGGCACCACAGCAGGCTATCCCTCAGTATGGTTTTCAGCAGCCACAGTACCCCCCGCAGTATCCTCAGCAGTACCCAGGGTATCCTCCTGACCAGACTGAGCATCAGGCTCCGTATTACTACCACCAGCAGCAGCAGGTACCCCTTGGTTATTCCCCGGTCTATTAGCCTTTCAGGCCACCGGTTCAGCAGCAGCAGCAAATACCCTATGGTTACCCTCCGGTTTACCCACCAGTTAGGCCGGTTGTTGAGTCAGCACCACCAGTAGATTGGCACACTAGGCTGAGAAGAAACCGTATGCAAGATTTTTATGGGAAGGTGGAACATGCAAAGGCTGAGGAATGGATCAGAAGTTTTGAGAAATCGTGTAGGAATATAGGTGTCCCTGAGACAGAGATGGCCCAGTTAGCGGTCGGTTTTCTTTTAGGTTCGGTCGAGGCTTGGATAGATGCGGTTCAGAGTAGCAGCGGTAAGGTAACAGATTGGGCGGCTTTTAAAGCCATGTTTTACAACGAGTATTTTCCGGCAACGGTACAAGCGGAAAAAGCCAGTCAGTTTCTGAAACTTGAACAAGGTAATCACATGACAGTGTCCCAGTACACAAATCGGTTCAATGAGTTAGGAAGATTTTATCCGGAGTTGATGCAAGTGGAAGAACGAAAAATGGCCCGTTACAAGGACGGTTTGGCATATGGGATTCAGTCGGGCATGCTAGGCTTTACAGCAAGGAATATGGCAGAGCTACTGAATAAAGCCTTGGAAGTTGAGACTTTCAGGAAGAGAGCTACAGTGGTGGTTGGTAATAAAAGAAACTTTGAAACAAGTCAGGGCAGTGGCAGAGGGGCTCCGCAGCAGCAGTTCAGGAGGTTGCCCGCACAGTCAGCAGTTAGACCACCGGTTGGTGCCCCACCAGCAGTCAGGCCACCAGTTGGCGCTCCACCGGCAGCTAGACCACCGACTACCTCAGGTTGTTTCTTTTGTGGTGAACAGGGTCATTTCTCCAGGAATTGTCCACGCAAGGTAGCCAGTGCTCAGGCAGGTCAGCCTAGTAGAGCAGGTCCGAGTAAGCAGGTGCAGATGTTTGCTGTTGATGCCAGAGAGGTTGAGCCAGAGGATGATGTGATCACAGGTACCTTTTATGTTTGTTTTGTTCTTTTGAGTTATTTATAGCATGCTTGGAACATGTTGTAACTTTAGTTAACTGGACAAATGCATGGTAGGTATGATAAGAGTAGGCAATCTAGTAGTCAGGGCCTTATTTGATACAGGAGCTTCAACCACCTTTGTGTCCTCTAGGATTGCTAAGAAACTAAATTTACCTATGGAGCCTTTGAGAGATACTATGGAGATTGTTACACCCCTAGGCAAGGTAAATAAGGTGGTTAAGATGATACCACAAGTGGATGTTCAGGTTGGACCTTATCAGTGTAAGAGTGACTTCACGGTTATGGATTTCTCAGACTTTGATATGATCCTTGGGATAGACTGGCTATCCAAGAATTATGTTCACTTGGATTGCAGGGCCAAGAGAGTTATTTTCAGAGTCCCGGGGAAATCAGATAAGACTTATCAGGGGAACGTTTACAGGCCAGGCAAGAAGAGACATCCTATCATTTCAGCAGTCAAGGCCATCAGGGCATGTCAGAAAGGATGTGAGGGCTACTTGTTGTACGCCGTGGATGTGGAACAAGTGAAGCCTAAGTTGGAAGATACTAGAGTGGCCAGAGATTATCCAGAGGTATTTCCAGATGAGTTGCCAGGAAACATGCCAGACAGGGTCATTGAGTTTGAGATACAGTTAGTCCTAGGGGCGGCACCAGTTGCCAAGGCACCATACAGGATGGCACCGGCTGAATTAAAAGAGTTGAAGGCTCAACTCAAGGAGATGTTAGATAGGAACATCATTCAGCCCAGTACTTCACCTTGGGGAGCACCAGTTTTTTTTGTGAAGAAGAAAGATGGCAGCATGCGGATGTGTATTGATTACAGGGCTTTGAAAAATCTGACTATCAAGAATAAGTACCCACTACCGAGGATAGATGATCTGTTCAACCAGTTGCAGGGTCGGAAAGTGTTTTCAAAGATTGATTTGCGGTCAGGCTACCATCAGTTAAAAGTTAAAGTGGCAGATATTCCGAAGACAGCTTTCAGTACTAGATATGGACATTATGAGTTCCTTGTCATGCCTTTTGGACTCACAAATGCTCCATCTGCATTTATGGATTTGATGTAGCGGGTCTTCATGCCTTACCTAGATAAGTTTGTGATTGTCTTCATTGATGATATTTTGGTATTCTCTAGGGATGAGGCGGAGCATGAAGAGCATCTATGGATTGTTTTGGAAACGTTGAAGAAGGAGCAATTGTATGCAAAATTTTCCAAGTGTGACTTTTGGTTGGACCAAGTGAGCTTTTTGGGTCATGTCATTTCAGGTGATGGCATTCAGGTTGATCCGGCCAAGATTGAGGCAGTTAAGAGTTGGCCTACACCGACTACAGTTTCAGAGGTCAGGAGCTTTCTGGGTTTGGCTGGTTATTACAGAAAGTTTGTGAAGAATTTTGCAAGGATAGCTACTCCACTCACCAGACTTACACAGAAGAACACCAAGTTTGATTGGACACCCGAGTGTGAGTTAGCATTTGAGTTGTTAAAGGACAGGTTGACTACAGCACCGGTATTGGCAGTACCCGAGGTGTTCGATGATTATGATGTCTACACCGACGCTTCAGGGCAGGGTCTGGGTTGTGTGTTGATGCAGGGAGGAAAGGTCATTGCCTATGCATCCAGGCAATTGAAAGTACATGAGAAGAACTATCCTACACATGACTTAGAATTGGCAGCAGTGGTTTTCGCATTGAAGATTTGGAGGCACTATCTGAATGGGGTCAAGGCTAGAATCTTCACCGACCACAAAAGTTTAAGGCATTTCTTCACTCAGGAGAATTTGAATATGAGGCAGCGGAGATGGCTAGAGTTCGTGAAGGACCATGACTTGGACATTCAGTACCACCCGGGAAAGGCAAATGTAGTACCAGATGCCTTGAGCAAGAAACTAGTGGTTTTAGATCCCAGTGTTGAGGCTATCACAACAAGGGTTGATGACTTGCAGTTCAGCAAATTTGATCAGATTGAGGACCGTCAGTTTGCAGCACCGTTGTTGGCTAGATCGGAGTTGATGGATGAGATCAGAGCAAAGCAAGACGAAGATGCAGTTTTGGTTGATTTAAAGAGAGTTGCAAGAGAGAAGCCTATAGTGGGCTATGTGTTAGATCAGAGTGGAAATTTGTGGTATCAGGATCGTCTCTGTGTGCCTAATTCTGGACATTTGAGACAGAGAGTTATGGAGGAGGCACATAAGATTGCTTTTGCAGTGCATCCGGGTTCTACCAAGATGTACAGGGATTTGAAAGAAAGATTTTGGTGGCCCTCAATGAAGCTAGAGATTGCTAAGTGATAGGAGTCAACTTTACGCGACTCCGCTACAGTGTTTGGCCCCCGTTTACCACATTTTCAGCACATTTTTGGATGATTTAGACCACTTTCGGGGTAATATTGTGAGTTCCTAGCACGGGGGGTAATTCCATCATTTTTGATAGTTTACCACCCTTTTTGATAATATTGACCCCATTCCCGAGCACGTTTACCCTTTGGAATGTTTTGGTTGTTTTTTGTCATTGTGATGATGTAGGGTATTGGTGTCACGAGGACCCGAAAGGCAATGGTTTACAATGAGAAACATGACCGAGGCGAGAAAAGAGGTGGAAAAGGGAGAAAAAGTGAAGAATTGGTGGCACAGGGTCCAAACGCACGTTTGGAACCCTCAAACCAGCGTTCCAGGTCTCCAAACTGGCGTTCCAAGCCCAAACCAGCGTTCCAGAGTTGCCAGAGTCAAACAGAGTTCAGCTCCTTCAAACGCTGGTTCAGCCACTACCTCAAACGTGCGTTCCAGGCCTCTTGAACGCACGTTCTCTACCTTCAAACCAGCGTTCCAGGCCTCTAGAACGCACGTTCCCTGCCTTCAAACCAGCGTTCTGCAAGACAAAAACCCTGAGCTGCCAGAATTTCAAGCAGAACGCACGTTCCACTTGTTTGGAACCAGCGTTCGAACCAAAATCTGCAGGATTTTTCCTCCACCTATAAATACCCCCCTTAGTCCATTTTGGGATTATTATTCATCTTCTTAGCCAAACTCTACCCCTTTCATAGCTCGAATTTTGTAATAGCTTAGAATACTCTCTCTTAGTGTAAATCAACAACATCTTAGCCTAATCTTTCCATTTCTTAGCTTAGATTTTCATTTCAAACACTAAGAGACCACCTTTTAATTACTTCTATATTTTGTACTTTTTTGGATCTCAACTCGAATTTCTGCAATTTTATGGTATATTTCTCTTCTCTTTTACTTGTTATGGCTCTTATTTACTGTTTTATGCATGTTTTGATTAGTATAATGTGTAGCTAAACATCTTCATAGCCGAATCATGTGAAATTTGGTGAACTCACCCTTTGGGTGATGAAATTGGGAGTGGGTAGTGCTTTTTATTGTTGTTTCTTGCATCTTTCACGTCTTAGAACTTGTTATAACGGATTTGGGCTAGATTGATCACCTAGGTCAAAAATCACACACACCACTCTTGAGAGTTGTTCAGAGAGAGGGGTGTGAGGAAAAGGGTTCTAGGATCGCATTGTAGTGCGAGGTTACTCGTTTTTAACGTTTAAACGGCTCTCGTGCATGATTGTCTTGTGAATGAATCTCTCTTAGGAAAAGTTAGTTGACTTGGCATAAGGTGTTGGGGAAGAGTTGTTCAGACCTTATCACCGGGATTAGGAGCACGTACCCGTGAAATTGAATGTAAGAGTTCGTCCGTTTATTGCACACTCCCGGTTTTGTCATTCCTTGGGGTGAAACTAGCTATTTTGATCATGGTTCGGCTATGTCTCTTTAACTATCTTTAAAACTCAGTAGTTTAATCTTCTTTCTTTCTTTTTATCTTTAGACTCGTTAGTTAGAATCACTTAGTGTCGTTGTAGTAAACAAAACCTTAAGAACTTTGATCACTTAGACTAAGCATTACGTTCACTTTGGTACTTACAAACACGATTCCTTTGGGTTCGACCTCGTACTCCTGTAGCTATTCTAGCAATCGACCCGGTACACTGCCGGTTAGAGAGTTAGTTTACCCACAGTTTTGAGTATTTATAAATTGTTTTTGAAGGGGTAGATTTTATGCTCATCACTAAGTTTGTTTCTGAGTGTGACGTCTGTCAGAGAGTGAAAGCTGAACATAGGAAGCCAGGCGGGATGCTTAAGTCATTGAATATCCCAGAATGGAAATGAGAAAAGATCACCATGGACTTTATTTCAGGTTTTCCTAAGACGAAGGGTGGACATGATGCTATTTGGGTAATCGTTGATAGATTAACCAAGTCGGCTCATTTCTTGCCTTTCAAGATGAATATGCCCTTGGCAAGGATGACGGAACTATATATGGACAATATAGTGAAGCTTCATGGAGTTCCAGTCTCCATTGTTTCTGATCGGGATCCGAGGTTCGTCAGTCGGTTTTGGCAGAGCTTACAGGAGGCATTTGGTACCCGGTTGGATTTGAGCACCGCATTCCATCCTCAGACAGATGGTCAGTCTGAGAGGACTATCCAGACACTTGAGGATATGCTTAGAGCATGTGTCTTGGAGGTAGGCGGATCCTGGGTAGATTATCTACCAGTCGCAGAGTTTGCTTACAACAGAAGTTATCATGCGAGCATAGGCATGCCACCGTTTGAAGCTTTGTATGGTAGAAGATGCAGGACGCCATTGTTTTGGGATGACGTTGGGGAGAAACAGCTTACTGGGCCAGAGTTAGTTGAGCAAGCCAGAGAGAGGTTTCAGTTAGTGAAGAAGAATCTGCAGATAGCTCAAGATAGGCAGAAAAGCTGGGCAGATGTCAGACGGAGACCGCTTGAGTTTGAGGTTGGTGATCGTGTTTACTTGAAGGCATCACCAATGAGAGGAGTAAAGCGTTTTGGTCAGAAAGGAAAGTTGAGCCCGAGGTATGTTGGACCGTTTGTAATTCTGGAGAGGATTGGACCTTTAGCCTATAGACTTCAGTTGCCAGAGTCTATGTCTAGAGTTCACAACGTCTTCCATGTATCGATGTTGAAGAAGTGTTTGACGAAGACAGAGGTTGAGTCTACAGTGGATCCAGAGATACTTCAGGACAACCTCGCTTATGATGAAAAGCCGATTAAGATTCTGAACAGGAAGGAAAAGATGATTAAGAGGAAGATGGTTCAGTTGGTTCTTGTTCAGTGGAGCAACCATACACCTGAAGAAGCAACTTGGGAAGTTGAAGGTGATATGATCAATGAATTCCCGGAATTTTTGGATTTACCAGGTACGTTCAAGTTTCGAGGACGGAACTCCTCTTAAGGGGGAAGGAATGTAATATCCCGATTTTTCGGAAAGGGCATTTCCGTCTTTTAACGAAAAGTCGGAATATTATATTTATATTTTTTTTTTTGGATTTAAAAGAAAAAAAAAAGAGGGAATTAATGGATTTGGAAATTATAGGAGTTAATGGGATTTAAGTAGGGGATTAAACTCCCATTATTCTCATTAGTCAGTTTTAAAAAAGAAGAAGAAGGGAACGGGTTCTTCAATAGTGAGCAGCGCAGCAAAGAAGAGAAAAGGGCTGGGAGAAGATTCGAAATTGAAGCTTAACCGTTGTTCGTTCGTGCAGACTCCTCAAAGGAGAAACATTCTACGGAACGCAAGGGTCGTTTGGATACTAATTTCGCTCAGTGAAGGTTAGTATTTTTGGAGTTATGGTTTACGTGTTTCGGACGAGTTGAATGTTAAAATTCGTTTTTGGCTTGTAATCCGTCGAATTTCGATCCTTGATATCTCCCTCGTTTCTATTCCGTTTTCAGATCGTAGCATACCGTTGGAATCCTCGTGACGAGAGCTTTGCATTGGTACTAGGATCAGCGTCTAATTCTGAGTTTTTAGGCAGATAAAGTAAGGAGAAATCCTTACGTTTTCAGTTTTGAATTTGTAGCATTTGTGTTGTTTTCCTTGCTGTTTTAGTGATTCAATTGGCGTTAAATTGATGTCTATGAGATGGTTGATGTTTTGGTATGGCTGGTAGATTAATTGCGTAGGACTTGGTTGAGAGAGTTTGGTTTTTGGTTGAAAAATGGATGAAAACGATGAAGGATCGCGTTTCAGTTTTCTGGAAATTCCCAGGTCGGACGGGCGTCTGGTCCTTCAGACGGGCGTTCACCTGGAGCTGGTCTTCCAGCCTTGTTTATTGTGGCTTTCAACTATCGTTTAGGGTTGTTTAATCAACCTTAAACCTTTGTAAACGTATTACTAATTTATTATAAGACCTTTAAAACTTACTTAAGTTTAGAGTTGGTCTTTTGATCATGATGAGTGGTGTCGGTGAGGGAGTGTTATCTAAATGAACTAGGATGACTAGTTAATCACCTATTACTACACAACTTGCTAGATAAAAGATTAAAAACCATGTGGTCTTGGGTAGATCCTGATGATCTATAGCGTGATGTGTGAGCAGACAGTCAAAGTGAGGGTTCTATCGGCTTGCAGGCCTATAGGCATCGCCGTATGTTCATACCATCGGAACCGGTTATTGTATCCTGAAGATTTCAATACGTTCCGGGGTTATTGTATCCCGAAGATTTCAATATGTCACGTTCCACCTTGATAGCATGTTGTAACAAAGATAAGCTAAGTAGTTACAGTTTAGGCATATTGGGAGATGTAACCTTTATGCGTAGAATCGAGTCTGTCTTGCCTTTTAGTTGAAACCTAATAATGTTCAACCTTATATATTCTAAGCTTAAACGTACTTCTCTTCTTTACTGAGTATTATATACTTACCCCTTGTGCATTTTTGTTATATGTGCTTGGGGGTGAGAAGGCGAACAGGATTTCGAGTATTACGAGGAGTATGTTCCCGAGGAGGATCTCTGAGCTTGATATTTCATTTTATGCACTTTTATTTACATTTGAGTTGTTGAACTGATTTATATATTTTTTTTTCATAGTACCTTGGGATGACGTGTGTTCATCTCTATTTCTTATTTCATAGTATTTCCGTTGGACTATTCGAGAGACTTCAGTTGTATTGTTTTGATACACTTTAAGCTTTTAGTACCTTTTCTGATTCTAGTATCCGTAAGGACATTTATTACCCGAGCATTAATATTTTTCCGCGCACTTTGATTGTATTGATTGTAGGCTTACATATATAAATGAATTAAATTTTATTTATGTATGTGCCGAACGTCGTATTTCCGGATAAGTGCTCGGTGTCCGGGAATTAAATTTTATTTATGCAATATTTAATTCATTCATTTTATTGCATTACCGTAATTCCATTTACAATTCATTTAACTATATAGTTAAATGGAATATTGTAAATGGAATTACGGTTTTTATATACACATAATCAGGAATTGTCGCCGGAAAAGACCAATTTTAGTGCTGTAAGTGGTCTTTCCGGCGTTCAGGACTATTTTAGCAAAAAAAATACCACTTACAGGACTAAAATTGTCGCCGGAAAAGACCAATTTTAGTCCTGTAAGTGGTCTTTCCGGCGTTCAGGACTATTTTAGCAAAAAAAATACCACTAACAGGACTAAAATTGTCGCCGGAGAAAAATCAGGACCAAAATCGAAAAAGTGTCTAGTTAGAGAATCAAAATTGTAATTTAGCCATTAAGTTGAAACTGTGTGGTCTAGATTCTTCCATGTGTTTTACTCCTTAAATGGAGTCGCTAGAAAAGAACTTCCCGAGTGTAATAAAAAAAGAAAAAAACTTCCCGATTCCCCCAATCTTTTTTTTGGTAAATACCGGATATTCATTAAACATTATGCTAAAAAATATGTACAACACACGCCTCGAAAACACATATTCAAGCCTATATAACCCAAAATAACACGATGTAACTATAGTAATTCTTAATTCTTCCAAACACATGTTCATGCCTAACGATTTCCCCAATCTTGAAACAATAATGATTTAGGCACACCTATTCATCCCCACCCATCCCCCGAACATGTATTTGTGAGGTCCAGTTTTGTGCTTTGTTTTTTTTCTTTTATAAGTATTTGTGTAGTCTAAAGTCATTTTCGGTACAAATTTATGTGGAAGAGATTATGACTAGTGACGGAATCGATCTTGAGTAGCTGTATGACAAAAACAATAAGCCATGAAGTACTACTTCTATTTTTTTAACAAGGCACAAAATGTCCAGAAAAACTTGCAGAATTAAGCTAAAGACAACAAGACAAGAACCAGTTTAATTAGAGAACTTACAGAAATTCTTTTAATTAATTTCAAAGTCAAACATAAACATGCTGAAAGGAAGAGTACATGTTTAAATATGGCCGCGGGTTAAGTAACCCAGATTAAAACTATTAATGCGCGCGGCTATTCTTTTTTTTATGTGATGCAATCGATCTGATTGATTCTCATTTTTTTTTGAATTTTTTTTTTTTGGGAAAAAAAATTGAAAAATGAGACCAAGTGCAGATGTATCACACTCTGAGGAGTATCGTTGATGGATGAGGAGTTGCCATATTTTCTGAGATACAAAAAGTTGTATCCATCTGTCACAATATATATATATATATATCAATGCTATGTTGAGGGCTTACGCTTACGCTTATGGGCCTTATGGCGCCGTGGTCGTGGTATATAATGGACAAATTGAGTACGCGAATTGTCGAAGGCAGACTGATCGGGAGATGGTAGAAATGGAAAGTTTTGATACTCAGACCACACAATTTCAAGATCACCAGCCGTTGTGGGAGTTGGATTTGATTGATCGTCTTCGTCTTCATTAGGCCTTGATCTTGCATCTTGTTGTTGGGTAGTTGATTGAGTCATGTCTTCGTCTTCGTCTTCGTCTTCGTCTTCGTCTTCATCTTCATTCGCAGACTGCTGGAATGCTGGAAGAAGAGGATCGGTGGTGGTTTGCGTATCATCATCCTCAGTCTCAGGCTCATCTGCAGGGCTACAAGAGCTTTTGATGCATGAGCAACCGTGTGGCATACAAATAATATCGTCTTCGCAACTCAAAATGGTGCAATCCAAACTTAACTTTTTTGATGTAAATTTCTCCAGCAGCACTGTTTCACTTCCCAAGATTAATCTCCTTCCATGTGTTTTTGAAATTTCACCTGTTCAAAATATCTCTTGATTATATTATAAGTATAAACACTATCAACAAAAATATTACGATATATTACGATTATGGAAAATATTGATTTGTGAATTGATTTAGTAAGGATAGTTTTGGTATATTGATTTAAAGCAACAAATTATGATTAGGAAATTCTTACCATACAAAATGACACAGAAGAATATAATGGCAAGTAAATCAGCTGCAAGCTTCACCATCTTTCTTCAGTATTGCTACTTCATTTGATTTCAATGCAGCGATATGAGCTTTGATTATATAGTTGATAATTTCGTCACCGTCTAGGGTCAACAGACTTTACCTTGTTGAATATATAAAATATTAATTATCTACCTCCCAGCAGCTTTAAATTTTGGAAAAGATGGTAGTTCAAATGGTATCAGAGAGGGGTTCAGGGTTCAAACCCAGCTCCAAACAAAAAAAAAAAACATGTGTTGGGCCTCTCTTAAAAAAAGATATATTTAATAGGCTCACATTTGGGAGCGTGTTGAATATATAAAATGTTAATCGTCTACCTCTCAAAAAGAAAAAAAACAAGTGTTGGGCCTTTCTTAAAAGATATAATAGGCTCACACTTGAGGGGGTGTGTTGAATATATAAAATGTTAATTATTTACCTCCCAACAACCGTTTTTTTTTTCTTTTTTTTTTGTTTTGATTGACAATAATTTTAATATTTAGTTTTGTTTTTATGTTTTTACATTGCAAAATGTATCATGCTATCGGGTCAGGGGCAAGAATAGGAAAGACTATTTCGATATATTTCTGGCCGGGGACGGGTCGTACCACAAGAATATTTTTTTTATTAGAGCGATAGCTCTGAAAAGACAAATTGTTTCTGGTACAGAAGTTCCTATAAAAATGGGAAATGCCCTACCTTTGAGTGCGGTTTGAACTATTAATTGGGTCCCCCCTCCCAAAAAAAATATCATTTTTTTTTAATTTTCTTTTACGTTATAGAAGTTTTTCTTTCGAAATTCAGACCAATTGCGATTGTAAATGTCCCAAAGCTTATTAATTACCATAAGATATTGGGGAACCGTCTTCGCCTTTGTGTTGGTGACCCGGTAAACTTTACTCAATGTGCCTTTATTCCAGGTAGAAGCAGTACTGGCAATTTTATTATTGCACAAGAGGTAATGCACGTCTTACATACGAAAAATAAAGAAAGAAGGGATATATGATAGTGAAAATCGATCTTGAGAAGGCCTATGATAGAGTGGATTGGGGTTTCTTGAAGAACCTATTGCATACGATTGGGTTTAAAGAGGAACTCATCACCCTCTTAATGCACTGCATCACCTCTGCTCATCTGTCTATTCTTTGGAATGGCACGAAACTTGATGCCTTTTCTCCCAGAAGAGGACTTGCCAGGGGGACCCCATAGCCCCTTACCTTTTGGTATTATCCATGAAAGTCCTAAGTAAAAAAAATATGGAAGTGCATAATGGGAATTCGAAACCACTGAAAATCTCAAGGCATGGACCCCCGCTATCCCATATTTTCTTTGTGGATGACTTACTTCTCTTCAAGGAAGACACTATTCAGCAGGCTCGGATTACGGAGGAGGTTCTTAGAAAATTCTGCAAGTGTTCGGGACATTAAATTAGTATTGCCAAATCCCGGTTCCTTACTTCGAATAATGTGGGCACTGCTATCAAAGCGGCAATTTCAGAAAGTTTGGGAATACAACACACCACATCCCTTGGAAATTATTTAGGAGTACCTCGTGTGCAAGGCAGAGTGAAACGAGACAACGGTATAATAATACAATATAATGACAATGTTGCAGTTGTTATTGATCAAGAAGGAAATCCAAATTAGCATGTTCAGTGGTCTAGAAGTGTTAAAACACATATGAGAAACATGCACTCTAAAAAATATAAAACAGAAGCAATGCAAACATAAACAATGGCGGAAACTGATAAAACACATAAACAAAGAGAACACTGATATTTAATGTGGTTTTCGGCGTTGTGCCGACTACTCCACGGACAGAAAAAAAAAAAGATATTTAACTATGCACAAAGTTACAAAGTTTTTCACACACAATGCATCGATTACAACATTGGCATTTATAGGCACGATTTCCTAAACCCTAGCCTCCATAAGATCTTTGTTGGAATTGTCATAAATACCTCAGATGTGGACCCCAGTTTCAGTTATTATCCACCAGATGAAACTCGGAATCGGCTGACCTTCCCAGACTTGTAATCAGCAAACCTGATTGTAGAACTCAACAGCATTCATCAACTCAGCAAACTCAGCAGTCTGCTGACCCAGAAAGACCTCAACTACACTTCACCGGCTGACTTTCACAAACATTAACACTCTTGCTCAGCTGACCATCATTCTCAGCTGACCCAAGATTAGTTCCACTAGATTAGAGATCAAGTCACTTTGTAGACAAATCTCCACCTTGACTTGAACTCTCATTCATAGTCAAATAGATTGCATAAATAGATATACTTGTACCAGATGCATTCATCAATGCCAAGATGTACTTGTACCAGACTTCTCCATAGAATCCACTCAGCTGACCTGCCCTCAGTTGAGCTTCCAGATTTCCAGATTATAAGCTTTGAATATTCAGCAAATCCAGACACAACTGAAACTTGCTCTGCTGAACTGGTTTAGTGAACATGTCAGCAAGATTATCCTTGGTGTTGATTGTTGTGTGATTTTCAATAGATAATCACTAAATCCTACCGCAAGCGCACGGCTTATCGAGTAGTACTTAGGATGTCGATCCCACAGGGACTTGTAGTCAATCACCAAACAATTCCCGATTTATATTAGCTAGACAAATCAAAATCTTGGAGGTTTTTATCTAAAAGTCCTAAAATTTAAGAAAATAAAGAAAGTACAACTATGAGCCAAGAACTTCAAGATTTAGGTAAAGATCCAATTTAAAAGTATTTCTAGGATTTCGGAGTCACCATGGAATTACTATATGACTTACCAACAATATTTCCCCCAAGATACGAATTTTACACTTATAAAGACAATTATCAAATTTTATCACAAAAATATTCTTTCGAATTATTTTCGTGATTGTACCTAGACTCAAACTACACCCGGTTTCCCACGATGAAGAATGAATTTAGATCCCTTAAAGAACCATAATTTCATGCCATCTAGGTTTTTACCAAATTTTCATTCTAATAAAACCCTAGATTCAATTCTTGTCTCCTAAAGTATCAATTAAGTAGTACTTTTTCGGTCACTAATTAATCGAATAATTTCTCTACGTAAAATTGAGATTATTCACCCTCTCAGGCTATTACTTTTAACAATAGAACAAGAATAGCACACAAGAATCAATTTATAAGAATCAAATTCATAAAACAAGGGAAAGATTGGGTTTTTACATCATATATTCATATCCGGGTTTCTCCTAATCCTAGAAACTGATATCTACTCACGTTCCATATCAATATTCCAAGATTCAATCATAAAATTCATACTTTGACAGAGAAAATAAATAAATAGAAGAAAGGAGAAAAGAGATAGAAAGAAACCGTCAAAGTATTGCATAAATAATCAAACCTCGAAAAAGCTTTGTTCTTGAATTTCTTGAACCTAAAATCCTTGTTCTTGGGGATGGGAGAAGATGATGAAGAAAAGAGAAAAAGAGTCGACTAAAATCTGATGAAAATGCGTGTATATTGAATTGTATGACTCGGGGGATTAAAAAAAGGGATAATTACATAATTTAATAAGTTTCCATAATTAATTTAATCAAGAAAATCTCTAAAATCAAATATCTATCAATCTTGGACTCTTCTAGTGTGTGGACTCCTCATTGTCAATGAAAAACACGCCAATTTGAAGGAAAATTCGTTGGTGAAAGTTTCCACCAATCAGAACATTTCGTTGGCCAAGATCAGATTTCTGGAAACTGTCACACCCTGGGTATGACAGAGACTGGTTTTTGAATTCTTCCACTTTAGCTCCGTTTTTTGGGCATTTTTCTTCTAATCTCGAATCATCCTGCAATAATTCAATCATCCGCAGTAATCTAGCCCAAAAAGGATAAAAACATCGCAAAATAACAAGATATGGCACCAAATTGAGTCCAAAACATCTAGAATTATTCGACTTTTTAGGAACTCATCATTGATCTTCCTCACTACAACCCTCTTCTCGTTTCTCAAAAAATGATACATCACATCAATATGCTTGGTTCTCTCATGATGAGCCTGATCCTTAGCAAGAGAAATTGCACTCAAACTGTCACAATAAATCTTAGCTTGATCCTGATGTAGCCCCAAATCACTGACTAGCCCCTTCAACCAGATACCATCATTGGCTACTTCAGAAAGAGCCATATATTCTGCCTTAGTAGTTGATAAAGCCACTGTGGTCGAAGAGTTGTTTTCCAGCTGACAACTAAATTCCTCAATGTGAAAACATAACCAGTCATTGATTTTATGTTGTCCACATCACATGCATAATTAGCATCACAATACCATGTGACCAGACCTTGAGTATCACCTTCATAAATGAGACCAACATCAGTTGTACCCCTAAGGTACCTAAACATCATTTTTACAGATTTCCAGTGTTATTTTCCACGTTGATCCATAAACCTGCTGACAACACTGGCTGCCTGAGCCAGACCAGGCCTAGTGCACACCATGACATACATCAGACGGCCAACTACACTAGCCCAGGGAACTTTTGATATGTACTCCTTATCTTCTACTGATTGTGAAGCATAAACAGATAAATGAACATTTGATGTCATAGAAGTATCTATTGGCTTTGCAGCAAACATGCCAAATCTAGCCAAAATCTTCTATATATAACCCTACTGAGATAAAAACAGCTTCTTCTGACTTCTATCACTCCAGATCTCCATCCCCAAAATCTTCTGGGCTGCACCCAAATCCTTCATTTCAAACTCAGCTTTGAGAAGGTCTTTCGGATTCTGAACATCAGACTTCTTCATTACAGCTATCAGCATGTCATCCACATATAAAACAAGATAGATGTATGATCCATCTCTCAGCTGACTGTTGTAAACACAGCAGTCATATGGACTTCTGCTATAACAAAGTTGGATCATGTAACTGTCAAACTTTTTATACCACTGCCTAGGCGCCTGCTTTAGTCCATACAAGGACCTCTTCAACTTACACACACAATCTTTCTTCCCAGGAACTTGGAATCTCTCTGGCTGAGTTATGTATATCTCTTTATCTACCTCAGCATGTAGAAAAGTTGTCTTCACATCTAACTGCTCAAGTTCAAGATCCTGTTGTGCCACCATTGCTAGTAACACTCTAATTGAAGTATATTTGACTACTAGTGAGAATATTTCATCAATGTCCACCTCTTCTTTCTGACTGAACCCTATTGCAACCAAACATGCCTTATACTTAACTTCTTCTATCTCAGACATTCCTTCTTTCTTCTTGAAGATCCACTTGCAAGTAACAACTCTTTAATCAGCTGGATGTTTAACTAGATCCCAATTCTGATTCTTCAGTAATGACTCCATTTCATCTCCCACGGCAGCAAGTTATTGAGATGTTTTAGAACATGTCACTGCAACCCTGTAAGTAGAAGGTTCAAAACCATCCACTTCTTCTGCAACTTGAAGTGTATATTCAACCATATCATCATAACCATAGCTCTTGGGAGGTACCCCAACATTTGATCTTCTAGCTCTGCTGACAGCTATACTCTGCAGACCAATGTTCCCTGTTTGATGCTCAGCTGACCCTTGTTCAGCTGACTGGCTTGGATCAGACTCTGGTTCAGCAACCAGATCAGATGAGTGTTGACTTGGAGCAGATGAGTGTTGCGTCTCAACTGGCTCCAATTGAAGCTCCACCTTACTGTTATCTCTCTCAGATTCAGCATTGGTTTCAGACTCAGCAATCTCTCTCACTGATGAGCTGAGCATAGAATTTTCATCAAAAACTGCATCTCTGCTGAGAATAACTATGTTTTCTGCTGATGACCAAGTTCTATAACCCTTTACTCCATCACCATATATAAACACTCATTTCTTGGCTCTTGGTTCCATCTTCCCTTCACTCACATGGTAGTAAACTGTGCTTCCAAAAACCTTTAGAACTGAATAGTCATCAGGCTTTCCTGGCCACATCTCAAATGGTATTTTGAATTTGATCCCTGTGTGAGGACTTCTATTAATTAAGTAGCGAGTTGTACTTACAGCCTCTACCCAAAATCCGCTTAATAAACTAGCATTAGAGAGTATACATCTTTCTCTCTCCAGATAATTTTCCAAACATACATTTACCCTAACATTTATTGTTGTATGTTAATTTCATATTCCAAAACAAACATTAATTATGAGATAGAGGTATATATGTCTATTACTACTAAAACACAACACATTAATTGAGTTTTTTAATCTGCGTAAATAATAAAATATGAATAATTTTTATGAGATGGATGTAGTAGTTAAAATTGGCCTTGGGCATGTAAAGAAAATTGAAATTTGGCATTCTCAACATAGATATTTTGATCATATTTTCAACTTCTTTTTTTACAGGGATCATATTAATGCCAAAATTTTATACATTTGTCATATTTACCTTAAAGCATACTCCCACCGTTCTTATTGAAGAGTTGTCACACCAAAAACAAATGGTTTTTTTTCACGTGAAGAGAACATTTTCCGATGCAACAATATTTGTTAGTGCTTTTTCTTTCTTTACCCTTACAACAGTCAATTTCTTAAAAAGTCTTACAATATCTTTTTTACCCGAAATAACTTCAACAAAATCCTAAAAAACAACATTGTGATAGTATATATGACATTGTAATCATTTTTTCAGCACAATGCCTAAAAACAACTTCCCACTTTTACTATGAAAATATAAGTTTTCAACAAATGTTAATAACCATCAATTATCAATTTTGTTTACCAATAACTTCATCAACCTCAATATAAATTATAACACAACAATGTGAAAATAAATCATAAAAAGATAAAAGAAAAAAATAGAAGACTCGTCAAACAAAGGCAATAAAAAATACCCAATTAAAATTATAAAAAAAAAAACATTGGTTCCAAAAATCAATTGAAAAAACATGTGTCAATGGGTCCGTAAAAAAGTGCGAGTTTATCTATTTGTTGGAATCCAAGTTCATATTTTCTTCAAAATATAATAAAGAAATAAAAATAAACTCATATCTTGAAACTTAAGGGTCAGTTTTTTTTTATAGGAAAATTAAGGATAAAGACACAATCTGAAATATTTTTAAGTAACAGGACAGTTACATATTTTTTATAAGGAGAAGGACAACTGCATAATTTTTATAGCGAGAAGGACAAACAGTGAATCCCGAAAATCAGTGAATCTTCCCAGTGAATCCAGAAATCAGTGAATTTCGATAGTGAATCCCAAAAATCAGGGTATTTCGACATGAATTTTGAAAATTAGTAAATTTCGGCAGTAAATTTCGGCAGTGAATTTAACCAGTGAATTTCGAACACAAGTGAATTCTGACAGTGAATAAATAGTTTTGTCATTTATGTAAAAGTTTTAAAAGACTGTCCTTCTCCCTCATTCCCCCATTTTCTTATAGGGATTTTGTTGTTTTATAGAGGCGAGAGAGTGTTCTGCTGTCAACAGGGATGTGACAACCCACATCCACCTTCCATGTTCCATGTTGGAGAGATTCTCACTCTTCAATTTATAAAGAAATATAATGGCGCATTTACTAACATCAAATGGTTTTAGTACAACGGAGATCCTAAAATGGTATCAGAGCTAGATTTCATGAGATCGGAGATTCTCACACTCTTCAATGTATAAAGAAATATAGTAGCGTCTTTATTGACATCAATTGGTTCTAGTACAATGGTAAGCACTTGATCCTAACATTCACAAAGGCGATAAATAAAATACTCAGTTAAAAAAAATGGTTCCAAAAATCAATTGAAAAAACATGTGTCAAATCAAGTAGTTTGGTTCAAGTAGTAAGTAACTTGAGAATATATGGAGATGTCACCGGTTTGATTCTTTTTTGAGTCGCATGTTGAAAGGGCTCTTGGTCAGGCCTTACTCCTGAGTAAGAGTCAGACTCTGCAGATACGACCCGAACCGAATGTTTCAAATACCGGAGGCTTTAAGAAAAAGAAACAAAAAAAAACAAAACAAAACAAAACAAAAACAAAACAAAACAAAACCGCAGCAAAACATGTGTCAATGTTCTGTTAAAAAAAGTTCGAATTTTTTTATTTGCTGGAATCCAAGTTCATATATTCTTCAAAATATAATAAATAAATAAAAACTCATATCTTGAAATTGCTACTTAATAAATAAATTTAAAAATAAAAAAAAAAAACCTTCATATCTTGAAACTTAAAAGTGTCGCTTTTTATTTTTAAATTTTTAGGGAATTTTGTTGTTTTATAGAGGAGAGAGTGTTCTGTTGTCAACGGGGATGTAAAAAAGCCACCCATCCACATTCCCATCCGTTTCATTCACTGTGTGGAAAAGCGAGTTATTGTAGGACATTGTTTAGTATCACTACCATGGGTCGTTCTACTGTATGGACTCCCTAGTAGGGAACTGCTTACGTGACAGGATCTGGACCACACAGTTTCTTGAGATGGAATACACAGTGCCCCGTGTGTGGAAATTGTGTTGTCCAGATCCTGTCACGTAGACAGTTCCCTAATAGGGAGTCCCTAGAATAGAATTTTCCCACTACCATAATGTAATAGCTGAGAAAAAAAGGTCTGTTTTATAGTTGATAGTGTTGAAAACATAGGCCCAAGCTCATGTAAGAGGAGGGGCTTCATCCCCAAAACCTAGGTTGTGAGGTGATGGAAGTCCATCTCTTAATATGGTGGTGAAACAACAAGTTCCCAATGTGGAACACTTTAACACGCCCCCTCAAGTGTGGGTCGGGCACACAAGGCCAACAAATAGGCCCAACACTTGCACAATAAAAGGTGGCTTCGATACCATGTTGAAAACATTGGCCCAAACCCATGTAAGAGGAGGGGCCTCATCCCCAAAACCTAGGTTGTGAGGTGAGGGAAGTGCATATCTTAATATGGTGGTGAAACAACAACAAGTTTCCAATGTGGAACACTTTAACAGATAGTTGTATACGTGTGTGGATAATTTTATGTGTCTAAATCATTTTCCATTGAAAAGTGTTTCAGTGTTAAAATCAAAACATGTATCCATTTTCTTAAATAAAAATAAATAAAGTACATATTTATTCCTTGTGACAAATTATTCTATATCTCTGGCTTACAATTGAACTCCACATGTCACCTTTTGAAGTTTTGGCTCTTCCAATGAAAGATGTGTGTTTCCTTTCACTAATTTGATTCCATTTTATCTTCTTATCTTATGCAATGTCTCAACTTCTTCGCTTAAAGCTTTTAGTATTCTGGATCAACTGATTCTACTGATCCGGAAATCGACTCGTAGGTCGTGTATCTAAAGTCTAACTCTTACACAGATATAAAACCTGATCAAAAGTTCTTCGCTTAAAGCTTTTAGTATTCTGGATCAACTGATTCTACTGATCCGGAAATCGACTCGTAGGTCGTGTATCTAAAGTCTAACTCTTACACAGATATAAAACCTGATCAAAAGTTCTTTCAACATATCTGAACTTCATTGTAATAGAATGATCAATTAAGACACACGTGTTTAGAGCTGTGCTGATCACATGAAGTTAATTATCTTTCGAAAATTGTCATAAATTATTTTTTATTTCATAAAACGCGTCTTAGTAGCGGACGGTAGTGGCTGGTTGATCTTGAAATTTTCATTTTTGTATTATGTGCGCATCTTCTGAACTTTATATTGTGCAAATTCGATTTCTTCTTTGTTATACTACAAAAAGAAAAACAATTATGTTTTGTTTGTTATAAGTATTACGCGCGATAATTAATGTTATAAATATAACCTGTAATTGAATCAAAAAAATATAACCTGTAATATTTGTAGATGTCCATTGGAAAATATATACACCTATTATTGTGCAAAAAAAAATTTAAAAAAAATAAATAAATAAATAAATAAATATATATATATATATATATATATATATATATATATATATATATATATATATATATATATATATATATATATATATACACACACACTATACGTACTTTTATAAAATCAAAATTCATACATAAATTTATTGAATGAATCTAGACACTTTTTAATTCAAGATTAGTTGTTATTTAAATGTACCTAGACACTTAGACTTTTGACAACTGCTTCAGATAAATAGGTACGGAGGGAGTAGTAAACAATAGATTTTTTAGGAAATTAGGGATAAAGTCACAATCAGGAATATTTTTAAGTAACATGATAATTACATATTTTTTTATAGGGAGAAGGACAACTGCATAATTTTTATAGCGAGAAGGACAAACAGTGAATCCCGAAAATCAGTGGATCTCCCTAGTGAATCCCGAAATCAGTGAATATCGACAGTGAATTTTGACAGTGAATCCCGAAAATCAGTGAATTTCGACAATGAATTTTGAAAATTAGTGAATATCGACAGTGAATTTCGACAGTAAATTTAAACAGTGAATTTCGAACACATGTGAATTTCGACAGTGAATAAATAGTTTTTTCCTTTATGCAAAAGTTTCAAAAGACTGTCATTCTACTCAATTGATGAAATATTTCTGTCATTCTCCATCATTCTCCCTAGATTTTTTTACATCATAAAGTCGTGTGTGCTATGTTGTAGTTTTTTAAAGGTACCGTATTAGTAATTATCCAGGATATATAATTATCCGGCCACAATGATCACGTGGTACCGTAACACTTGGGTTACCAACTAGTATCACATGCATTTATGAGTATCTCCACTCATAAAGCTTTATTGGTACGTCACGTTATACAACTTATAAACATTTTCTTTAAAAACACGCACTCTACAATTATAAAGTCTTTTATAGTACTACGTCATCATGTTATAAATTTTTACATAAACTTTTTACAACTTTACAAAACATCTTCTTTACTACACACATACAAAAGAAAAGGAAGAAAAAAAAACAGAATGAACAGCTTTATCAAGCTTGAACCGGTTCATCTTCTTAAAGCTTTTGACTAATGCTTTGCTGAGTCATCATAGTTTCAATAGTAGAAAAACTGTTGTAAAAGCTTTAAAAAAAAATTAAACCTCCATTAAAGGTACTCTACGTAAGGGCATCCACAATGATGGGTTTGTATTCTTTTTAAAGCTTTAAAAAAAGGTTTTTGCTGACAAAGCAAAGTTGGATTTTAACATAGCTTCATCCGCCTGAATCGGTTTGTGATGTGCCTGTTGGATTTTTTTTATTTTTTTTGTATGTTCTGAAAATGACATGTTCATTTCTTTATTATTTATTCTTTTTCTGAGATTTTTTTTTTTTTTCATTCCCTCGTCTGTTGAGCAGCTGTTGTTGTGAAACAAAAAAAAAAAATGATGTATTAAATTAGCCATTCACACTTATATGTAATTATGTTTTATTTATTATGTGTAATAATGTTGTAAATATTTCTAAGAAAAAAATTAAATTTGTTTTATGAAATAATAAATATTTATAAAGAGGGCCGATGTTATAAAAAGGTTTTGTTAAGTTGTAAGAGGTTTATGTAATGGTTTATAACATGATGATGTGGCAGGACAAAATAATTTATATTATGAGAAAATGTTTATAGATAAATGTTTGATAAATTGTATGATTATGAACACCGTGCAAGGCACGGCGGTCCCAGCATAAAATGTAACCAATGATAATACAAAAGAATTGGTATTGAATCATTTGAATGCGTAAACATATGATTTAATTTTTATTTTTATGGGTTTTATTACATTGTAACTGTATTATTTATTGTAAGGAAGGAACATGTTGAAAATAATTTTTAGAGGAAAAACATTTGGAATCACAACCAAATAAGTAACAAGCTTGAAACAAGGTAGAAAGGATCCAACAAAACAGAAAAGGGTCCAACAAAAAAATTACAATAACAAAGGTTGTTCAGTTCTAAGCAACATATGTCAACAAGAATCAAGCATACATATATCCATGGAAAAACTTCAACAGATGCTTTCCAAAAAGCAGAAGTATCAAAATGCATAAAATACTTTCCACATGCACCACAAAGCTGGAGCACATGTAAAACACATTCACACAGAATATGATCAGGGAAAAACACAGGTAAGAAAGAAAGAGATGCATTTTTCAAACATTATTCAGCATGTAATTAAGAAATGAATATTAATTAGTAACAACATTGATATGGCATCATTTTCTATTGCTAGCTAATGTTGCAATAGAAAGGGACGACATTTTGTCGTCCCTTTAATTAAAGCCATTATCGTCCCAATAAATGTTTAAAGGGACGACACGTCGTTCCTATACATCCGTCTCTTCTACTTTGTCCCTTTAAACAACAGACATATTTGAAGGGACGACAAAATCGTCCCTTTAAAAGAATGCTGACGTGGCACGAACTTTTCTAAGAAAATTCAACGTGCTGACATGACATAATTTGAAGGGACGACAATGTCGTCCCTATAAACGTGATTTATTTAATTTCACAAAAAATATTTATTATTAGGAAACAAATTTATTTTTTTTATAAAAATGTTTTTTGGGACGACAATGCCGTCCCTTAAAAGATTACACATTTAATTTTCATAATAAAATTTAATACGAAAAACAATTTCTTTTATTAAAAACATTTAAAGGGACGACCCATGTCGTCCCTTAATATATTTGGGGAAAAAAATAATTTTATAAAATTTCCAGAAATACATTTAAAGGGACGACATGTCGTCCCTTTAAATATTTTTTTTAAAAATATTTTTTTTTGTTTTCGCATGGCCTCACATGCTATTTACATCAAACCAATCCTGTTTTTTCCAAAATCAATAACAGATGTGTTTATAAGCGGGGATTCATAACAAAAAAAATGCATAAACAAAAAATGTTACGTAAAATACAAAGTTGTGCAATATTTCCAAAAGTAAGAATAGTTTCCTCTAGAATGTCTACGCATCATCGTCAAGATCAACTTGAGAATCATCTTCATCTTCATCTTCATCGGAAGATGATGAGCTAACCTCTATTTGCATATCCGGTTGCTTAGCCTTAAGATTATTCAGCAACAATTTGAGAAGAGCCCCTTGTTTTTTGTTTCTCTTGGTCTGCTTTTTGGTTAACTTCACCAACCGATCATGAGACTTTTAAGTTGGTCAATCTGCATATTGCATTCTTGGTGGTAAGAAGATGACGATGCTGAAGACTGGGACGATTGTGATGAATTGGATACGGAAGATTGCGTAGGGCCAAGGCCAATCAAATAATCTCGCCTAGTTCCTAAGGCGCCCTGAAAGATTGCCTCCTCATCTTCAAAAGTCATCGGTCGACCTGGTGCAATCATAGCACGCCATTCCTCCAACCTCCTCTAAACACAACATATATCGTTGGCAGTTAAGATAAGGAAAATGAAAATGTGAACGTATTGAATTGAAATATATACAACGTATATCACTTACATAAGCAGCCTCGGCATCACTGTTGAGAAACGAACCGTCAGCATTCTTATGCTTGCTCACCCATACATGGATAGGATCCTGCCCCAAAGGATCTTCACTCAGGCTCACATTACCCTTGAAAAAAACAAAAGTATTAGTTATGAAAATTCAAAAAAATGAAGTGATAGGGATTTATTTCCTAATACTTACCCTTCTTAACCTATCCCATCGAACTACGGCCATAGGCGTTCGTCCTTGGCGGCCTACATATTTACTCCCGGCTCGATTCTTCTTATTCTGATCAGATCCTTTCTGCAAAAAAAATGGTACTTTTGTATTATATATAAGCAGTAACAAGTAATAATAATCGAATCTACGTAACACAAGTAATAGAATAAAAGCTTTACTTTAAAAGCAGCACTACTAAGGTGTCGGAGAAACACTTCCCAATCTGGCTGTGAAAACACATCCCTGGGTCGGGGACAAGGCCCTAGCAACCCCTTGTTCTTGAGTTCATCTACATCCTCCCTTAGTCTAGCCTTCCATTTTCTGAATGAAGTACTGGCGCTTTTCAGCACAGCATCGCGGTGAATAGGCTCAAGGGGTTGGAACGATGCCTGAAAACACAAGAAATGAAACGATTGGTATCTAAATTAATATAATGAAACTTACAATTTGAAAGTGTTAACAATTTGATTAGCTAAGTACCCGAAGTTCTTCCCAAATTAATTGCTTAAGTCGGTCTTCCACCTTTCGCCATGTCGGGACGTAACAGGAAACATGGGAGCTCACGACTTTCCCTGTCTCGGAGTCAAAATCTTTCGCGTATCTTCCCAATACCTTTTGAACTTTGAGAAATCTAGGATCCCATATAAGAGGAATCAAGCCCCCAAACTTTCTCTTGAGGGCTTGGACGGTGAAACCTTTTGCAAGTCCACGTTCACCCTACTTCTTTTTCGGGGATGAAGGTGATGGTATCAATTCCTCATACTCATTATCTGCTATATGATCTGTAGTATCGGTGTCAATGTTAATTCAACGAAATAAGAATAATCATTCTAGACAAAAAAATGAAAGTTAATTAATTACCGTCCTCGCATTGGCCCGATAGCCTAAATGGATGCTCGTGCGGTGGTTGAGAACCACCTGCCGATCCCGCGCAAGCCATTCACCTATATGATCAAGTATTTGAATATAATAAAAAAAATTGATATAAAGAACACATTTATGTTGACGTAGTATAAGTAAAGCACTAGTATTATATAAATTTTAAATTCAAGTATATTTGAATGAACTTACTAAAAGAATATTAGATTTATAGCATCATTCATCATACACGTCCTCCAAAGTTTCGAAACCAATTGAAACACTTTTTGCATGGGTAACGAATCTTACCTTCATCGTTAAGAAATTGCCGTGCGTATTTAATGAATTCACTCAACCCTTTAAAAAACTCGGGTTTCATTCTGTCAATATACAACCATGACTTGTCTAGTTCCATTTGAAATCACTGATACACAATAACTTGACATACCACAACAACTTAAGTTAGTATCTCACTTAAGGCACAAGAAACAGTTAATGCCATATGTGTTAGGTGTTAATACCATTTCAAGGGATGTTCTCATACTAATATAGTATACATAGTTTCATTAGTATACTTTTTTTCATTAAGGCACAAGAAAAAGTTAGTATCTCACTGATTGAGCTAAAATTCACCCTCCAAAAACAATTTATAAAGACTCGAATCTGTGGGCGAACTAACTCTCTAACCGGCAGTGTACCGGGTCGATTGCTAGCATAGCTACAAGAGTACGAGGTCGAACCCAAAGGAAAAGTGTTTGTGAGTACCAAAGCGAACGTGTTACTTGGTCTAGGTTATCAATCTTTTTAAAGTGCTTGTATATTACAACGACACTAAGGTGATTTTTACTAACGAGTCTAAAGATAGAAAAGGAAGAAAGAAGATTAACTACTCGGTTTTTGTTTTAACGTTATACTAAGGGACATAGCCGAACCATGATCAAAGTAGCTAGTTTCAACCCTAAGGGTAGACAAAACCGGGAGTGTGCATTATAACAAACGAACTCTCGCATTCAATTTCACGGGTGCGTGCTCCTAATTCCAGTGCTCAGGTCTGAACAACTCTCTCCTAACACCTTATGTCATGTTAACTACCTTCCCTTTAGAAGATTCACCAACAAGACATGTTATGCACTAAAGCCGCTTAAACGTCAAAATGAGTAACCTCGCATTAGGCTCGGGCTCAACAACTAAGCCGAGTCTACGCCGCGATCTTAGGACCCCTTATCCCACATCTTCCCGCAAAATACATATGTAAGGTTGATGTGTGTGATTACTAAATTAGGTGTACAATCCAATCTAGCGATGTTATAGCAAGTTCTAAGACGTGAAACAATAGAGATAAGACATTAAAAAGCACTACCCACTCCCAATTTCATCACCCAAAGGGTGATTTCACTAAATTTCACATGATTCGACTATGAAAAGGGATTAGCTACTCATTATACTAGTTAAAACATAAAAGCAACAGTAAATTAAAGACATAATGAGTGAAAGAGAGAAGAAATATACCATATAAATCAGACTTTCGAATTTGAGATCCAAAAAATACACTTTGAAGAACTAATTAAAAGGTGGTGACTTAGTGTTTAGAGTGGAAATTTGAGCTAGGAAATGGAAAGATTAAGCTAAGATTATACTAATTTTAGCTAAGAGAATGTATTCTAAGCTAATACAAAATTCGAGCTAAAATGGGGTAGGGTTTTGCTAAGAGTGTAAAAGTAGTTGAAGAAATGGTCTAAGGGGGGTATTTATAGGTGGGGAAAAATCTGCAGGTTTTCGTCTTCAATTAGCAGCTGTAAACCGGTGTTTCACTTGGTCAAACGCGCGTTTCGCATAGGGCAAACGCGCGTTTCGCTTCATTTCTGGGTAGGCTCTTGCTTGTTCTTCAACTGAAACGCGCGTTTAGGGGCAGGTGCACTCTGTCCCAGTTTGGGGGGTTCAAACGCGTGTTTGACCCCCAATTGTTCCAAAACTTCATCTATTCTCCATTTTGATCACTCATATCGCCTCGATCATGCTTCTCGCCATGAATCATCACCTTCCGGGTCCTCGAGACACTAACACCCTACAACATCATGAACGACCAAAGCAACCAATCAATTCCGGAGGGTAAAAGTGCTCGGGAATAGGGTTAATATCACCAAAAAAAGGGTAATAAACCATCAAAGTGACGGATTTACTCCCCGTGCCATAAACTCACGATATTACCCCGAAAACGGTCTAAACTACCCAAAAACATGCTAAACGTGTGGTAAACGGGGGTAGAAAATGCACCGGAATCACATAAAGTTGACTCCCATCACTCACTTAAGGCACAAGAAAAAGTTAGGACCATATGTGTTAGGTGTTAATACCATTTCAAGGGATGTTCTCTACTAATATAATATACTCAGTTTCATTAGTATACTTTTTTTTCATTAAGGCACAAGAAAAAGTTAGTATCTCACTTAAGGCACAAGAAAAGGTTAGTACCATATGTGTTAGGTGTTAATACCATTTCAAGAGATGTTCTCATACTAATATATTATACTTAGCTATATTCTTACTTTTTTTCTACTAGAAAAAGTGGTAGGCACAAGAAAAAAGTTAGTATCTCACTTAAGGCACAAGAAAAAGTTAGTACCATATGTGTTAGGTGGTAATACTTTTTTTCATTAAGGCACAAGAAAAAGTTAGTATCTCACTTAAGGCACAAGAAAAAGTTAGTACCATATGTGTTAGGTGTTAATACCATTTCAAGGGATGTTCTCATACTAATATAGTATACTTAGTTTCATTAGTTTACTTTTTTTCATTAAGGCACAAGAAAAAGTTGGTATCTCACTTAAGGCACAAGAAAAAGTTAGTACTTACTATCATTAGTATACTTTTTTTCATCTTGAGTATACTTTTTTTATTAATCGCTTAATATAGTATACTTTTTTCCATTAAAAACTAATACTATTTCATTAAACTAAGTCTTTAACACTTACCACTCATAGTTCTTCAATGTTAGACAAAACTAGTTTATGTTCTTCATCATCATGCTAGACATATCATCATGTTCTTCAACACTTTTCCAACACATATACATGGCCAAGATTCATACACTACTTAATACACTACTACTTGACGAAATAAAATTTCAAGTCAATCACACACATATACTAGTCAATCACACGCTTTATACACTAAGATGTTTCAAACAAGGAAACAAAGACTTTTAACACTTAAAATACTTTCACTCTAAGTGTAAGTGTGATCAATATTTCAATAACAATGGTCTCTGAAACAGAGCCATTTTCAGGACCATTTTGGGTAGGAATTGCACCATTATACACGATCAAACCATCAATATGGACAATTTCATTACTACTAACAAAAAATTTCCCAACTTCTCAAAACTACAATACCAAAGTTTACTACAATCGAACAATACCAAATTTATATCCAAGTCCTTCTACACCGATAAATCTCACCATAAGCATCAATCTCACCATCAAGCCTCAATCAATCTCAACATGAACATATACATGAAAAAATGCTAGTCAATCACACACATATACTACTCAATCACACGCTTTATACACTAACATTGTGAAGTAAATCAACTATATAGTACATCTACTACCAAAAAAAGCAAGCATTAGTTTCATAATCTTGTGGGCTATAGTTTCATAACTCTAAGTAGACAAGTTTCATACTACACTCACTACACACCATTCACCATTCACTACACACACACTACAAAATCATCACTACACTACACTCACTACACACCATTCACCAATCACTTTTATTGATTATTACATATGCATAATACAACATAGTGTAATAATAAAGTATAAATAAATTAAATTAAATTAAACTAATTTGACAAAATAAATTAAATTACATATACATACCACTTTTATTGAACTATTCTGACAAAAATAAAGCTAAAAGCAACTAATTTGACAAAAAAAAGGCTTACCAGAGCTGTGACGGCTGGAGCTGTGGCGGCGGAGCTATGACGGCTGGAGCTGTGGCGGCGGAGCTGTGGCTGGAGATGTTGTTGTTGCGGCTGCTGCTTGCAGGAGGAATGAGGGGGCGGGTGGTTGAAAGAGTGGTGACCGGAGGAAGAGTGGGGGTAGGGGTGGTGACCGGAGGAGGAGAGGGGCGGGTGGTTGAAGGAGGGGGGCGAATTTTCTGAAATTCGGAAAAATATAGGAGGGGCGAAATGAAGAAGAAGAAGAGAGGCTGCCCGATTTAGTTTAGGTTGAATGTTTAATGGGACGACAGGACTTTTTTGGGACGACATTGTCGTCCCATTAAAGGATTTTTTTTTTTTGATATCTAACGATCCTCGGGTTTGAAATCATTAATCGACTAATTAACAAGCCCCAGGTTTGAAATCACTACTCAATATAATTTTATAAATTACATATTATAGAAATTAATAAAATTATATAAAAATGTTTGAAATCACTTAATCGATAACGGATCTCGGGATTGAGTTCAATCGCTCGTTAACGAACCCCGAGATTCAAATCAATCACTCGATAACGACATGACGATCTATAGTAGATAGTACTATTAGAATGCTCTGTAAAGAAAGATATCGGTTTGAAATCGCTTAATCGATATCGGATCTCGGGATTGAGATCAATCGCTCGTTAACGAACCCCGAGATTCAAATCAATCGCTCGATAACGAACTGACGATCTATAGTAGAGAGTACTATCAGGATGATCTGTAAAGAAAGATATCGATTTGAAATCATTTAATCGATAACGGATCTCGAGATTCAGTTCAATCGCTCGGTGACAAACCCCGAGATTCAAATCAATCGCTCGAAAACAAACTGACGATCTATAGTAGATAGTACTATTAGAATCACATGTATTATCGTTCGATAAATGAATTTTTATAAAAAAATATTGTATTTTATATTTTAACGCAATGTTTATTAGAATATGTATATTAAAAAAATTGTTTTTTACCTCAAAAAAAAATAATTGTTTTTATTTAAAGGGACGACATTATCGTCCCTTCAAATAAGAATTTTATAAAAAACTGAATCTTATTTATTAACACAACGTTTTATATTAAAAAAAACATTTAATTTTCTTTAAAGGGACGAGACATGTCGTCTCTACAAACCCAAATATTTATAATTGTTTCATATAACATATTATTTTCCGAAAAATGTTTAATTTCCTTTAAAGGGACAACAAATGTCTTCTCTGCAAACAAACAAAAAAATTATAAATGTTTCATATAACATAATATTATTAAAAAAAAATTAATGTCCTTTAAAGGGACGACAATTGTCGTCCCTATAAACCAAAAATCTTATATATTTTTCCTTATAACATTTTATTTTCTGAAAACAGTTTAATGGGACGACATTGTCGTCCCTTTAAAGAGTTCTGGCCACGTGGAAATCTAAGCTGGCACGGTGGGGTCAATAAAGTTTCAAAAAAGGTATTGACACAAAAAAGGTATTGACAGGGACGACTTTGTCGTCCCTTTAAAGCAGTTTTCTTGTAGTGAGATCAAGCATAAATATCCATGGAAAAACTTCAACAGATGCTTTCCAAAAAGCAGAAGTATCAAAATGCATAGAATACTTTCCACATGCACCACAAAGCTGGGGCACATGTACAACACACTCACACAGAATATGATCAGGGAAAAACACAGGTAAGAAAGAAAGAGATGCATTTTTCAAACATTATTCAGCATGTAATTAAGAAATGAATATTAATTAGTAACAACATTGATATGGCATCATTTTCTATTGCTAGCTAATGTTGCAACACATCAGATTTTTCCATGGGAAAAATCTGTTACCGATGCGTTTACATGATAACAAAATATCATTAATTAGAAATCAAAAGCACATGAGAAGTATTGATATATAATTATGAAAACCACAACAAAATCATAACCTTCAGTCAGCTATTATATTATATTTTGCGCAAATTTCGCGTCATACTGATAATCACAAAAGTATTGATACCACAGAAAGTAGCAAACTCGATTGTTTAACATCATTCATCCTCACGCGCATCTAGGGTTTGCCTGCCAAGATGCAGGTTAAATCACTCTTTGCTTGATTAAGCAACAAATTAAGGACAAGACAAATAATATATTATAAAAAAAAATTACTCAACAAACCTTTAACATTCTTCGGAGAAGTCAAACAAAGTGATTTTCATAGGAAAAAAGAATTCTGATGCTGTAAAATGAGGAAGCAGAGTGTCCACATTGGTGCATTTATTAAGCACTTCAAAATGATTTTAGGGTGCCTGTTCACCTTTTAAGCCACAATGGATTCCCTTTTATGCCCCCTATCCCAGCATTTTGTTAACCCACACCCAAATTTTGGGGAGAGTCTTAAAGGGAATAGTACCCACCTTTCTACCATTCAACTAGTCTCCTTCCCCTCTCTCCCCACATCATTTCATCTTTCCTTACCACATCAAACACCAAAACCAACCAAGAACACAAGAAAATAAACCATAAATCTAATTAGTAGAAACTCATTTCTTTCTGTTGGGTGACTATATTTATAGACATAAATTGGTTGATTATTTAATTAGAGACAAGTGTGCACTCTGTAATTAAAAAAGTGAACAAGTGGTGCTTTGCATTTGTTTTCCACGTCTATGCACTTTAATTTGTTGGCCGGAAGGCTTGCAGGAAATGGATATATGTTAGATAGGAGATGGGATTTTTGGTGTTAAAGGGTGTTGTATAAGGTGTAATTGTTGGAATGAAACATATTTTAGAGTAATGAAGATGTTTTTGATGAGTGTTTTATTAGGAGATGAGATTTTTGGTGTTAAAGGGTGTTGTATACGCTTCATCAACAATTGAAAAAAGAGCAATAAAAATTAATGACACGTGTCATCACGAGGTTAGGTGATGACGTGGCTGCACCGGAAAAGAGTTAGGTATACACCCATATAGAGTAGTACAGTTACAGTTATGCATTTAATAATTTGCTCGTAGATAAATATGGGGAATTCTTCCCTAGTCACTTCATTTACACCATAGACATACGAGGATGATTCTGGACCACACAGTTTGAATTTGAGTTGAAACTATGTGATCCAGATTCATCCACATGTTTTACTCCTCAAATGGACTCACCATAAAAGAATTTCCCAATAAATATAGACCGAAAGAAAATAAACAGTGAGATAAAGTTTTTGTTGCATTGCACTTAAAGTTTTCGTATTAGTTACTTGATATTGTTTCCTTATCAAAGAATCCGCCCTTTGCTATCATTTTATTTTAGTTACTAGTGGGGCTGATGTCGTGCAAGACACGGCTGCCCATCGAAACAGCGTTCACAGTGTTGATAGCGTGAATGTTTTATTCTATTGTTTTGGGAATGGTACATGCATGATAGTAATGCAGTAAGTAGTAAAGACCTTAAGTAGTAACTAAAAACAAGTAGCTATATATAGGGATAATTACATAACCAGCCGATTTATTTCCTTACAACCTTGGAGTTGGATCCATAATATTTTACAATACATAAAGAAAAACATATGCCTATCTGAAGCACAAGATGCCCAAAGAGAATGCAACATAAGTTAAGTGTTGGGCAGAAAGCAAAAGACAACAATAACTATCCAAAAGAAGAACAGAGCTGTATATTATCATGTCATTAGCTTAGTTGAATCTCGGAACTAATGGTTTTAATATGCAAACTATCTTTTAGCACAAAAACGTAGAGCAGAAGTTCACAAGGTCTAGTACGGCTGGATTACTAACCACTTCTTATCATGTCTTATTTTTCAATCTCCTTGCCCCTCACCTTCTTTCCTGGGTTCTGCAGAGCTTCATTTTCAGTAGAACAGGCACTTTCATGGACAGTTGGCGGTGAAGTTGCAGAAGGTGGATCCATGACAACTTTCTCAGGACATTCAGCTTTGAACAACATGCTTCTTTTGGGAGAAGGAGAGGATGCAGAAGTTGCAGCCAATCCAGTAGATGTGTTTGCAATTTCCTCAATAGCCAGCTTTGTGTTTGGACTGAAGAACTGTTGTTCCTTCATCACAATTGCAGGTGCAGTAGTTTGTTGTGTTGCAATATCAACAGGCGGCAGTGGTTCAAGAGTCTTCGTGTCTCTAACGCTGCAATTTCTTCCTGAGTGTAAACTTTCACAATTGGATAGGTTATTTCACCATTCCCTCGATACAATTTGTCATAACATTTCACGAAGCAAATGACATGGATTTTGTGGATTTTTCCTTCAATAACGTTTGTCAAAGGAGTGTTCTGCACAGCAAAATAAATGTCAAGATGAATCTAATTGTTAGAAGCATACATATGGAATGGTTAACATGTCATGCAGAACCTTTTTTTGGGTCAGCGTAGCAAGCAAAAGAGGAATACAGTTTAAGCAGTAATACATTAGTGAAGTAAATGAATAATTTAGTTTCATTTATATTACACACTCTATAGACCACCGAAACAAATGCTGTCGATATCCTAAGTTTGTCCGTATCTCAGGACATTAAAAATTAATCAAGGAATACCTGAACTTGAAACATGAAAAAACGGCGAATTTTTTAGAAACAGTAGAATGTTAGCAAACCGTAAAGTGCCCATAGAACTTACACTACACGCAGAACCTTTTTTGTATGAATGTGCTGTATAGTATTATAAAATTCAATTAACATAATTAATAATAAAAAAAGTTTTTAATGTTCAGAGCTAATAAGATGTTATTATTCAGGCTTGAATAAGCATGGCATTAACATGAAGAAGAGGGTACATACTTTATCAGCAGCCTCTTTAATCTGATGTCCTGTAAACCATGTCAATTTGTCTGCTTCCGGCGAGAACAAGGTAGCAGCAACCGTCTTTGTATCATCATTCAAGAACACTCCAATATGGGACCTACATTTTATAGATGGAACATGTCAGGCTTTGAGATTAAATTAATAGAGCAGTAAAAACACGAAAGACATACCGAGGCTGAATTTTTGTCGCCTTGCCGCACGATGTGCACGTTGTTTCCCACCCTATTGGTGCCTGGTAATATCTACGTCAATGTTGACAAGAATTGTACCATAGTTTCTCTTGTGCAGGCTGCATGTACATATTGGCAGCAACCCAAGCAGCCTTTGTCTGAAACATGATTCCCCAGAAAAGAACAAATGTATAAATGTGTGGTGCAAGAAGTAAGGGAAACATCAATTACTGGAAACACTGACATACCACAGAAATGTTCGACACAAAGTCTGCCAGGGTAACAAGCAATGTGTCGTTTGGAGGAGGCAATTGTTTGTAAGTGTCTATGTAAGTTTTCTCATCATGAAACTTTTTTATTACCTCAGCATTTCCAGCATACCTGCCCAAAGGGAAAGAGTATAAGCATTTATGTAAAAGTGTAACACTCTGAATGAAGGGAAACCTAAAGGCTTTTCATGGTACGAGTCTCGAAATGTAGATAAAGAATGGAAAAATGGAACCCATACCAATCAAGCAATGAGTCGCCTTCTGCTAAAGGTGGATCGTTCAGGAAGAATGAAGTTTTCTTTGTTGCTACAGAGAGACCTATGTATAACGCATGAGACAATTTGGAAACTTAAGGTAAAAAAATATTGTGAAAATAAATATACGAGAACATTATATTCCAACATTAGACCAAACCATGATGCATGGTGAATTTTAAGTTGACACCAACAATGATGGTTGGCTCTGGCAGTCTTGCTGAAACATTGAACTCTTCATTGTCCAATGTATCATCCCACAAACGCAACAACATCATTCGTTTCCTGTTGTAACGTTAAAATAAATTTATGTGTCAGCAGCAAGAAATACGTAGCTAAAAAGACAATAATTCAAAGGACTGCACTTACTCATTATTAATTATGATGTACTCTCGGATCGAATTATATGAAGGATGAGGTATTGGTGACGAAGCAATGACCAAGGCCCTAATTGTTGTGCGTAAGTAAGACATTAAAAGAATCAGTATAATGATAGTATATGTAATGCATAGGAACAAACAATTTTCTCAGGTACTTGTTTCTTGCCAACTGCACCTCATCGTAGGGGAATAATAATTAATTGTTGCAGAAACTATTTTTTTGTTCAACGACAATAAAATCAAGATTACTATACTGTGCATACCAATGCTTCTGTCAGCGTCGGCGTGCTTGTACATGTCTTCAAAACTTATAAAGTCGAATGCACAAGGAATACTTGGAGGAATAGGCTCACGCACGAGGCCAACAGGAGTTCTACCATACAAAGTCCAGTCGTATCCATACTCACCAATCTGAAAATCTAACTTAGCCGCTTTAACACTGGCATTGGATATGTAGTATCTTTTGTATGGTTGCAAGAGCCTGGCCCACCTTGCCATTGCTGGTTCATAGGTCATTACAGATATTAGCGTACCCTATAACAAGGACAGACAAAGTATTGTCAATTTTGAACGGTAATTTTATATGTTTTTTGCATACATCAGGTAATAATGTAGATTGAATAAATATAATGAACATGTGTGTCCGCGAAAATGTAGTTCCTGTAGTTGGAACCATTTTGAGACAAATTTTGTTCTGACTTGTGTAAACATTGGACCAGAATAGTCCAGTCATTTGAGTCAGCAGTCACTTGAATAGCATCAGATAGTGGACGGTTGTTGTTCCACTTTTATGTGAAAGACAAAAAAGGATGGCATTTATATTTACATTTAATACTAAGCTGTAACAATCATGTAAGTATATGTGTAAAGAAATATGTTGCATTACAAATAAGCACAGTTATTTTCATAAGGCTAAAAATAAACATTAATAATGTTAATTCAACAATACTTCTTTGTAGGCAACATGTTTTGTTGTATTTTTATTTTCTGTTTCGAAGAAGGTCGGTGCAATAAGGACTGTAACAGAAGAAGCCGTTTTTGCACGTGACAAAACAACATAAAGATGACCGTGTGAAAATACAGGGCACACATTTAGAAACAGAGGGGTTTTTTGGTTAGGCATATTTTTTTAACATTGTATATACTTGGCAAAAGAAACCCGATAACAAGCCTAACCAGTGACCTAATTGGTAAACACTAACAGACAAACCAAAATCGGACAGAACCTTGTGCGAAAGAGTGAAATGAGAAATTGGAATAAAGCAGAACAAGATAAACTATAATGCTTCTTACGAAACGAACCAAGAAATAAAGAAAAGCGAAAGTAGACAAACTAACACACCTGAAAAGCAGCCATCAGAACGAGAATAGCGTTCTGGTATCCTGTTTGGCTGATGATTTTTCCTCTCTGTTAATCTAAACCACAACAGAAAAAGACAAAACCAAACATAAGAGCATGCTTTCATCTTTAAACAATAAGTATACAGAGTGGAAGATAATATCTTGCATGACCAAAGCTTACATGAGAATTAGACTAAACAATTCTATATGAAAAGCTTACATGAGCCAGGTGAAAGAAAAAATAAAAAAGAGAGAGACGAAGGCTGAACAATTTAACGCAATATATGAAGCTTGTAAGAACAAAGTCTATAATCTCACAAAGGAAAAGCAAAAAAGAAGCCTTGTGTTGCTCATAAGGACTGAGAACGTTCTTTGAACAATGACAGACTAAGAACCACTGAACATAAAGCATATACATGTAACCTGAGAAGGACAGGAGTATTAATTAAAGTCGACATATTGTAATGCAAGTGCAGAATTTCAACTTTAGAGTAACTACAAGCTGACCATCCACAACTTTTCCTAACAGGCATGACCTAAGGCAACATATTCAGAAGAAAGCAAGCTAATGCTATAGTGCAAAAAGCTTCAGACCATATCCCACGGTTAAGATCAGTATTGAATACCAATATTACATGATGGAAAAATAAAAACACTAAAGTTGAACAATATAATGCCCTAGACAAAGTTTGTGTCACGGATTTTATTAACACAAAACAAACAAGTAATAATCCGGTTAACCTCAAGTATAAGGTTCGTAGTAAAGAGGTTGATGCCGGGTCGATCTTACGGGGAACTGGACGAATGTGAATCCTAGCTTTTGTTTTCAACTAACTATGTCACGAAACTACTCTAAACAGGGAATAAGACCAAACTAAACAGAAGGTAAAACTAGACAGAGGATATAATCCAAAGCTAGGAAAGATACGGGCTGCGAACCAAATTAAACTAACTAAACTAAGATGCAAGTAAAAGTAAACGACTAGACAAATTCAAGTTTTAAGGATTTAAATCAAGTTTATAACGGACAAACGAGGATTGATCCACCTATCCAACAAGCATTGATTCCCAGTCTCGATTATATTGTGGTTTTTACCTAGGTTGTGATTCACCTTGTCTAAACATGAACCCTAATTCCTTAGAAAGTTCATCTATTAATCTATTATCTTCCGATGTAAGATTAACGCGTTTCCTAACCAAAGGTGCAAACTTTACGTTTATAATCTAGCAATTAAACCTATTAACTTCCGTTGTGACAGATTCGAGTTACTATTCTTATTCATGATGATCTAGGGTTTATTAAGATTTCCATCAACAATAAACAATCACACATGCAGATCTTCCGATATAAAAGCAATTAAACGTAATAAACACGAATAAGAAACAACCTTTAAATAAAAACTCACAGTACAACCGAAGAAAACGAAATCAATGATCGTTGGACGGCTTCACAATTCTCGTTTGATGAAGCTTCTAGCCTCTAAACATCCTCAGCAACTCGAATGTGCAGGAATAGTTCATAAAAAAGTGACTAGTTCAATCTAGATCTAAAGTGCATAAAAACTGGAATAAAAAGGAGGAAAACGCAGCCTAAAGCCGCCCCTAGGTTTAGGGTTTTGAATAATGAGTGTATGGTATCCTTGTGTGGAGAAAACAGCCGACTATATATAGATTTTAAAGTCGGTTCTGCTAAGTCGGCTACCGGACGCCCGTCTGGATCCTTGAACGCCCGTCCATTCTTCATATGAACTTCAAATCGGGCCGAGTCATGACCAGACGCTCGTTCAACCAGCGTCCACCTCAGCGTCCAAACTTCCTGAATCAACTTTCCATCTCTGGACGCTCGTTCGATTTCAGCAAACGCCCGTCCACTGGACGGGACCTGGACGCCAGTCCAATATGACTGAATTTTGATTTCTTGATCTCTATCTCTTTTTCTCTTGTCAATTCCTTCATTATCTCTTTTAATTATCCATTGAGCCTTGGAAAATGCATCTACATCATATAAAAACACCACGAAATGTAATATCGCTCAAATAATCGCAAAAACATAATTAAAGCACATAAATCAACCTATTTTGCAATTAACTCTTTTGAAATATCACTTACTCAATATATTCATTAAACACGTGCTTCTTATGCAATTCAGTACGAATACGGGGAAAAATATCATAGAATATAGCATTATAAATCGTATAAAATCACCCTTAACAGTTTGCAAAAACGAAGTCTGTAATCTCATAAAGGAAAAGCATAAACTGAAGTCTTGTGTTGCTCATAAGGACTGAGAACGTTCCTTGAACACTAAGAGACTAAGAACTACAGAAAATCAAACATATATGTAACCTCAAGGACAAAAGTGTTACTTAAAGGTGCAAAAAAAAACACCATAAATGAGCACAAAACAACAGCACTTATTACAACCAAAAGATCCTACACATTAGCTAATAAAAAAAGGACAAAAGTGTTACTTAAAGGTGCCAAAAAACACCATAAATGAGCATAAGATAACATACAACATTTATGACTACAAAGGTACATAAACACTGTTTATAAAGATCAAGTACAACCCAACAGCACTTATTACAACCAAAAGATCCTGCATATGAGCTAATAAAAAGAACAAAAGGTTTCACTGTTTACAGTGTGAATGTAGTAAGGTGAATAAAGAGGTAAGGACAAAGCAACCTCCCAAAAAACCCAACTTTAGATCATTTATACAGCACATGCACAGAATAAACATGCATTAAATACAAGGATAAGGTGGAAGTGCAGTAAAATTTCATGGGAAGAGAGGAAGAAATGGTATGCACCTGAACTTGCAATGAACTCGTGAGAAGTGTTGTACAAATAAGGGGTATTTAAGCTGATTTTAGATCTGAGAATACATTTTAAGAACCATCAGACTCAATAAATGATGCCCAACAGATAATAGAGTGCGAATTTGTAATGAAACCTACCTATTTAGGTCTAATCCATAGGGAAACAGCTTTCTCTGCTATTACACGGTATAAACTTAGCACCCACTTTATTTTTTTCCAGTAAACAGGGTATACCATCAGTTTTTACTCCTCCTCCTCTGAACAGTGATATCATCATGCCTCCAAAACCATTTCCGGCGGTGTTGGTGAGAAGAAAAGCATACAAAACATATGTATTGACCACAAAGTATAGCCATTCACCAGTAGACAAGCAGAATAACGGGCGGACAATGAAACGCCGCCCCAATTTCGGCCGGACAAAGAGTCTGCCCCCATTTTATTTATTTTTTTGGCTTTTTGTTTTTTCCTTTCACAGAGAACCATCGAAGTCAAATTTAGTATATTTTGGTAAATGATCTATGGAACGGTAAATGCCTAAGTCACCCCCTCCACGTGGCAACCCTTCCATATACCAACAAATCTGAATCCTTATACCACAAAAACACTAATGTGGCCACCTTTAGAAAACTTTGGCCTTAGCCGTTAATAATATGGGTAGATAGATATAGATTTATGGTCAAAGATACTGGTGTGTTTCATGATACTAGCACGCATCGAGCATCTCGTTTCCGGTTGTGGGCTCGGTTTTCGATGCGGGCTGAACTCGGAAGAATTGGAACTCATTTCAAGAAGTATATGTGGTTCGGTAACTAAATACTTGATTCAATTCGGTTCGTTTGGATACTAACCAAGATTTTCTGACCCCCTGTGAATGTTCATTTGATGCACATTCCTCATTCTGGCTACCAAACAGAGAAAAGAAAAGGAAAATGCTGGCGAACAGAGGCCTCATATCCTGCAACTTCCCAACAATCTCAACTCTCCAAAACTCATTTCAAAATCCCACTAAGCTCAATGCTTTAACTTCATCTTCAAAGCCAGTTTCCACCCAAAATTTCCCCAAAAAGGTGGATACTAAATTTGCTATCAAGATGTGTCCCTCTAAGCTCAAAAGGTGGTTTTGTTATAGTTCTTTAAACACTGATGAAACCCCACAACAAGCCCTTTTAGGGGAGGAGGAGCAGGTAGTTGTTGGCGGAGGTGATGGTGGGGGAGGCGAGGAAAGGGACTGGACGACGTCGTTACTGCTCTTTGTGTTCTGGGCTGGACTTATGTACTATGTAGTCGTTCTTGCGCCTAACCAGACGCCGGTATCACTCGATTCTCATTCCATTTCAAGTTCTCCTCTTTTTTTGTGTGTGCTATGTTTCCACGTTATTTTAGAATAAGAATTCTGATTGACATTCTTTTGTTTGATTTACAAATTTTACATTGGTACGTGGTCTATTTTGACCATAAATGAGTGAAATCAAGAACATTTAAAGTTAAAAGAACTAGTATGAACTATAAACTATTACTTTATGCCAAATGCTCAGCTCATTTGGCCCTTATCTTCATTACTTTTAAACTTAAGAATAATGACTAGTGCCATTGGAGTGCTTTGTAGTTTAGCGATGCTACTTGAGCCAAAATGGATCTAGTAACTACTTTTACCTTAACCCATCGTCTCAGTTACACTAAAATGGTTAACCAAGTTATGAAGCTTCCTCCTTTTTTTTTCCCATGATGTGGATATTACATTCTCGCCCTCTTGAAGGGCGCATGGCACTTAGTTCCGTCTGGTAGTCGGCTTTGATACCACTTATAATGCCCCAGAGACATTCTATTTAGGCTCATCGTCCCTATTTAGCCTAAAACGGTTTTTTCCATGATGTGGATATTACATTCTCGCCCTATTCCGTCTGATAGTCAACTTTGATACAATGCCCTAGAGACATACTATTTAGGCTCATCGTCCTTATTTAGCCTAAAACGGTTAATCAAGTTACAAAGTCCATTATGTCTCAACTTTATATCTTGGTAATGTTTCTCCCAATTCAAATTATATCGTGGTAATGTTTTCCACTTTTCCATTGTCGGGTATTACATACTTTTTCATACCTTTTTGTCCCATTGAAAAGATGATATGTATATATATGATGTATACACGCTGATTGTTACAAGGCAAATGTTAGTCTAGAGTAAAACTTCCTTTGTAGTATTTGATGACAAGTACTTGAAGGCAGTCATAAAGCAAAAAGTTTCTTGGCAAAAGAATTATTTTGTTGTCACTAAAACCTAGAGATTTTTGTGGGGGGTCTTTTTATGGTTTTAATTTGATACTTATCTGAGATTTATATGGCAGCAGTTTATTTAGAGGGATGCTTGTGCGTGATTTTTCGTTGCACACCAACTTGTATTTTACAGCTTTTATTTTAGTTGCCATCAAATTGCCTGGTCTCTAAGTGCATGTCCGTATGAGGGTTGGTGAATATTCAGTGGTGGTATGTAAATACAAGAACATGTTTCACAGTTTGGTAGATTGATGCTCTGCAGAAACGGGCTTTTGCTGTTGCAGGCAACGGATTTGTATTTCTTGAAAAAGCTTCTTAATCTGAGTGGAGATGATGGATTTCAAATGAATGGAGTGCTTGTGGCTTTGTGGTACATTATGGGATTGTATCCTTTATTATATAGTATGCTGCTACTTCCATCTGCACGAAGGTAAAATATACTCCCTACTACTTTAGATTGGCATTTTACTTTTTTTTCTCATTATACACGTACAATGCTGTCAAGTAGCTTCTTAAATGTACGCCAGACATTTATCTGAAACACGTGTTCTTTGGTTTCTTGTTAAATTTTCACTTTTGCAGCTCGAAAAGCAGGGTACCTGTTTGGCCGTTTCTTATACTTTCATGCTTTGGAGGTGCATATGCTCTTATACCCTATTTTGTTCTCTGGAGACCGCCGCCTCCACCTGTTGAAGAAGATGAGTTGAAAAGATGGCCTCTCAACGTCTTGGAATCCAAAATTACTGCTGGAGTAAGAACACCTAACGAATCGTAAAGTTATTTCTTTGGTATCATTAGCCTCTTTGCAGAAGCCTTACACAAATATTTAACTGATATAAATAAGTAAAGAAAAAATGATTTATTTGATTAAGTCTTAATTTATTTGATGTACGAATAACCTAACTCACTCTGCTTTAGATTGCAATGGCAACAGGGGTTGGTCTAATAGCATATGCTTGTTCATCCAATGGGGATGTATGGAGTGAGTTTTATCAGTACTTCAGAGGCAGTAGATTTGTGAGTATCATCAAATAAGCAAATGAATGTTTTTCTTTTATTTTTATTTTTTTTCATATTTTACTTGTTTGAAAAGATTAAACATTATTTGGTAACATTTTCAGATACATGCCACCAGTATCGATTTTAGTCTGCTATCAGCATTTGCTCCTTTCTGGGTATACAATGATATGACTGTACGGAAATGGTAAGAGTCTTGATCACATTTACATTTACTTACTTCCCGTCTTTTAAGAATTCTTTGAGAATGGCTATATCTATATATTGTATCTCGTTGTTGCAGGGAAAAGAAAGGTTCTTGGCTTCTTCCGATATCAGTTGTACCAGTTCTTGGCCCTGCCCTTTACCTCTTCTTAAGGCCTTCATTAGCTACTACTAAAGAAGGAAAGCAACAATGAAAAATGCTGTCAAATGCTGTCAAACATTAATGTTATTTCTGCATTTTCCACACAGAAAGATATATTTTTTTTTACAGATAAAGAAGCCAACACGGTAGATTATGTTCAATGAGAAAATGAAGGGTGAGAGTGTGTTGGAGATAGCTAACGGGATGATCAGGCAGCTGATGTTTCAAGTCTTTTTGTATACTAGTGATTTGAATAAACAAGAGCCCGTTAAGGGAGATTTCCACAGTAGGACGATTAAGAAAGTCTCCAATACTAGAACAAAGAAAATGTGATTTTAACGTTTACATTCCAAAATCGGTGAGCATAAAAGAAAGGAAGCGTAAAATGAAGTCTTTGCCTAGTGAAACGAATACAGAACTATAAAAGAAGGAAGAAAATCATGAAATTCAAGTCTTATTAGAAAGGCAGAGCACATACTGTGCCTTCTCTTGCACATTTAGATGCGTGGCAGTCCTGGGTTTATAATAAACCCAAAGTAAAACAGAAGAAACTCGATCAATCAAGCATACAACTTGTTGAGTTCGTCGTTGAACTTTGCCTTCACTTGTTCTCTTTTTAGTTTCAAGGCTGCTGTAACCAATCCAGACTCTGGAGTCCATGGTTCTGGTAATAATTTCACCTTTGCTGGCATTTCAAATTTGTCCAATTTCGATTCTTTTGCAACCTGTGTATGTATTCCCATCACCACACTGTTACATTCTACCACGACACGTTTTCAAGTCCTTCAAATACTAAGTGCACATTTGAATGCACTAAGAAAAGAGAACAAACCTTTGAAAGTGACTTCTGAACTTCACTGACTGCTTCTGCTTTCTCACACAAATCGGCAAAGTCAGCATACTCAACTCCAGCTTCTTGAGCCCACTTCTCAAGAGCTTGTCGCAATGGGACCACAAGTGCTACGCAGAAATTGTGGAAAGGGTCGGCGTATACCATTATATTATCGACATAACTGCTTGCTGCTAGTGCTGCCTCAACCTGTGATTATATGTCAAGTTAACTGATCGAAAACTGGAAAATTATGATTACATGTACTTCCAAGCCTAGGTAAGGATTAAAAAAGATGAACACATACGAAGACTATCACATAAATATCCTGTAATAGGCATGTTCTCCCCGCATAGAACATATTACAAACAACCCGTATCCAACTCCACCTAGTTGTTAGGCATACCAAAACCTCGTTTTCCACAACCCACTTATCAAAACCTCGTTTCCAACAATGGTGAGACTTATTGTCGTTTATAGGTACTGTTGATAAAACATGAAATTCGCTGCACTACTGAGATGTAGAAACAAATAAATATTATTACCTTGCCCAGCGAAATGTACTCGCCATGCTGAAGTTTAACAATATCCTTCTTCCTATCAATAATCTCAAGGCATCCATCAGGGTGAAATCTTCCTATATCTCCTGTGTAGAACCAGCGCATGCCCTTGTCATCCACCTGTATCGCAGTATTAAATTTCCAATGATGCAAGATTGAAATTTCATAGGAATTCAAATGAAAAACTGTAACAGGCTCCTGTGTGATTGGAAATGATGCAATCTGCAGAATAAATGAACGAGACTGAAAATATAGACTTACTGAATATACTTCTTTTGTTTTGGCTTCATTGTTAAAATAACCTGCAGTAACACTGCATCCACCAATTATTACTTCTCCTCTGGGCATGGGTTTGTCAGTTGTTTTGTAACCCCCTTCCTCCCAAGACTCAAGCTGCAAAAACAGTTTTTTTGGCATTATATAGGGTATAAATCGAGGTAAAAAGAGGCAACAAGCAACACATTCATTTCTCTGCCTTTCCTTTTGAATGGATAGAAGACAAAGGGAGGGTTACGGGAATAGGAAGGGACAAATCCTCCTAAACAAAGAGAAATTTGGACATTTTTTGTGGAACTAAACATAATTTAAAGCAGAATTACAGGCATCTAGTAGCTGAATATGATAATCCAACAGTGAAGGGCTAGGGAGCGCAAGCATGCACATATAACATCAAATCCTTGAGATAAATGGAGAATAAATTTCTTATGGCATTTGTCGACTGAGTGTATTTCTTTTTCTTGCTGCAGCAAGGGGCCACTCAATATAAGAAGAGCTAACGCTATCAGATAAGATGAACAATACCAATTCTATGAAACATCTCTCCTTAACTCTCATTGTGCGCAAACTGAATACTACACTCTAAGATGTTATCAGGATGGTTAATATCAAAAACAAAATTTAGATCTGATTAGGAAATAAAAACGATGGTTTATAGCGCAGCAGGCTATACATTATATATTTTCCAGTAAACTAAGAAGATAACTACTTTTCGGGACATCATTCATGTTGCACAGTTAGCAGACCTTAATGTAGCAGCAAGGCAGAGGAGGACCGACACGTCCAACAGAAGTATCATCCCACTCTGAGAAAGCTGCTCCAGCAAAAGTCTCGGTTAAGCCATACCCTTGACCAATGGGAGCCCTATAGGAAAACATGTTCAAACATTAGTCTCAAAAGAACCAACAGATGACTATAATGTAGGAAATCAGGAGCAGGACAAAATGAATAAGCCGGCATGATTAATTTACACTTTAAATCACTGCAAAGGGATGTGGAATTAGGTATGCTATCCAAGAGTTGCAGAAAACATTACCCCATGCAGATATTGATAAATCTTTGTGTATCTCCAGATAGCGGAGCTCCACCACAAAGCATGAACCTAATTTCTCCTCCAAGGACAGATCGTATCTTTTTAAATATGATGATATCCCAAAGTATAGTCTCTAATCCCCAAGCACCAAACCAGCTTCCATTAATAGCAGCCAATCGGCGCTTAAAAGCAATGTCAAAAAGTCTTTTTGCGAATCCACCTTTTTCTTCAACCTGTACAGATTTCATGCAAGTACAACATTCAAGCTTTACTCCCATTGGGCGTGGTCGGCACATTTCTTGTCAGCAATCAAAAGTCATTTACTCCACACGCTATCGTTATATTAGTAGGATAAGTAAATATTCATCCCTGGTGCACCAAAGCAGGATCAAGCCACTTTGGGCTAATGCACAGTCTAACCAAATATTTCAACAAGAAACTATCACTAAGCTTGGACATATGACCTCTGATCAGAAGGGGTCAATTCCGTTTGCTGCACAAGACATTCCCCTCTAACGCCGTACTATAGCTACAGAAAAAGATAAAGAGCAATTATGTCTAGCTCAAACCTTCTTTATAACTCCTTCCCGTACACGGTCTAAAATTGCAGGAACTGATGCAAGTAGCGTAGGTTTTAAGACTGAAGCATCTCCCTTTGTCCCTTTCTTGATTTTATTAGAGGTATCTGTCAATGTCAATGCTGAACCATAACCAATAGCGGCACCTGCAGAGAGCATGACAGACTAGGAAACCAATATAGGTTAGAACAAACATGAAATCGTCAAAACTAAACTTTGAAAGAAAGAATTACTGTGCACTACCTCAGCTGCCAGCTCAAAAACGTGAGCAAGAGGTAAGTAGGCCAAGTAAACATCATTACTTCCAATATTGGGAATGAGCGTCATGACTGCAGCTGTGGTGGCCACAATGTTTCCATGAGTTATCATAACACCCTGGTAGCAAAAAGTCGGCTCTTTAAGAAACATAAAGATGCCATTTCACAAAAAGACACAACCTTATTATGGGTACGTCAAAGCAGCAAAAAATGCAAAGAATAGGAATAGCGGGACAGATCTCTCTTGATTGTCTACAGAAATTATATCCATAGAGACAAAAATGCTCAAATAACATACTACCTCCATCCCATAAAAAGTGTCCACTTTTTGTGGTGCACACAGAATAAGAAAACAATTAATGTGTTGTATTTTAAACATTAACGGACATATTTACCCCTATTTCATAATAAATGCTTGTTTTGGAACATGAAAAGAGTATACAAAATTAAATGTATGATAGGGGTATGTTTGGAAAAGATGCAGTAAATGATGCATTGATTTTCTAAATGAACACTTTTTATGGGACAATTCATTTTCAAAATGTGGATACTTTTTATGGGACAGGGGTAGTAGGTAAATGATGATCCTTAAAATGTTTTAACACGGACGCATAGATAACGTCTTTTTGTTTGTTTGCCATCTTGATGAACAATAAGATCACACTAAAGGGGGACAAATGATTTATTGGCAAACTAATACGATCAACTTTTCTGGTTTGCCTGAGCGGCACCTCTTCAGCCATCTCAAATTTTCAAGAATATGGTGTAAACGTCTGTGCACTAAATACAATGATGAATGCAATAAGCAAAAAGGGACCATTTATTCTGGTTATCAAACACAATTCGGTAAGCCTTCCATAAAACATTCACCTGTCAGGCTTGTGCTGACAAGATTATATGTTCAAACTTTGGCCCAGGCTTCCAAATGTATTCAGAATAGATCTGCAGACTAAAGCTTGTATGCCGATAGCAACTAGTTTTTGTTTAGTTGCCAAAAAGAAAAAAGAAAAAAACTAACTTGAATACTGACTAAGGTTTGAGCTAAACAAAGAACACGCTAAAGCCAAGCAGGATTAACCCAATCGTCAAGGGCAAAAAATATAGAAAATCAGAAGCAGAAATCAGAGCTCTTGACAAACCTTTGGCAGGCCTGTGCTACCACTCGTATACATGACAACAGCAACATCTTCCTTGATTGGCAGTCTTGGTTGAACAGGGGTACTTTTACCAAGTTTCTCGATTTCAGAGAAAGAGAAAATGCTGCAGTTGTCAATATTTATTGAGTTGTTATCAGTTGCAGCACCATCATCCTCGAAATAAATGACATTCCGAACGGTTTTCAAGTTTGAGCTAACTGCAGCCAACTTTTTCAATTGCTTGGCATCACAGATCACAGTTGGTACTTGAGTCTGTTAAGAAACTAAGACAATAAGAACTGTTTTCTACTCGTACAGATAGATGTAAAAGGCCAAATAGCAGTTAACGGAAACATAAAAACATTTTAACTTTGCAAAAGACGATACAAATGTAGGATTGATCAGGGTCTGAAGTTACACCTCATTCAGTGAATGTATAAGAGCATCATCCCCCAAAGAGGCATATATTGTAACAACAGTAATGTTCTGCCGGAAGCATCCCTGAAGACATGACATAAACGAAACGTTAACCACATCATAACTCAGTGATAACAGAGTATGCAGATTGAACTAGTAAATCACCTGAAAGGCAATGAGCCATTCAGACCGAGATTCAGAGAAGATAGCAACACGAGCTTCCAAGTCATGTCCTATTTTAACCAGACCAGATGCAAAATTACTAGCACGGTCAAATGCTTGACCATAAGTCTCCCATTGATACTCCCCCAAATGAAGCTTCTCAAACTTCCTCCCATCACTGGCGGTGATAAATTCCCTACCAATCAACTTCCTCGATCCCAGAAACCTTTTATCAGAATTTTTCTTACAAGATTGCTCAAACAAAGCTGCCACAGTCGTGGCTCCTTCCCACGGGACCTCAATCAGTTTAGCTGATCGAACATTTCGCATTATTAGACCCTCATCACCATCAATTTGCACTTGCACGCCTCTCTGTTTCCCCTTCTTCTGGAATATTACTCTAGACACCAATATAGGGATTAGTACTGCAACAATCGCCCCAACTACTACACCGTAGTTTTTAAATGCAGCTTCTATATGATCAATCCCACTCATATTATCCTAGTTCCTTTCTTCCTTCTAATTATCTTATGCTCCAATCGGATATATGCTGACAACCTCAAATTCAAACGAACAACCTGCATACAACATAGATATTAATACAAGCTAATTATATGCAAACCTTAAGATGCCAGTAGCTTCGAATTTCGTCAAGAAACTTATTTACAGTAAATGGAGAAATAACAAAAAAAGAATAAGCCACCCAAAATATAATAGTAAAATTAACTGGAAAAGCTACCGGTTCAAATTCTTCCACACACACAAAAAAAAAATTTAATTAAAAAAAAATAAATCTGGAAGCATAGTAAACCGTTCGTAAATACAGATCAAAGGAAAAGAAAATACTAGAATTAAAACTGAAAATCACAGTTCTAAGAAAAGAAAAAAAAAATCCTTTGAGCAAAATTCATGAAAAATAGATACATGATCATTTGATAGGTAGAAAAAGAGAAAAATTATGATGTGATCATGAAGCTGAGAAGTTGACTAGTGTAAACGTGTACCTTGAGAGGATTGAGAGCATCAACAGCGCCGTATGAAGTGAATCACTTGTTTGATTTTCAAGTAAATTGGGTGCAATATGTGTTCTGTTGATTGAGAGTAAACAAAGTTTCAAGAAAGCTAAATGCTTAATGAATTTACCCGTAAATAAACTCGTTAAATAAGAGCCTTTGCTGGTAAATCTTGATTTTACCGATATAACCAGGATCCTCTCGAAAAAGAAAACAAAAATTTAAAATAAAATAAATTACTACACCACTCAAAATATAAAAATAATAGTATACCCGTAGATTTTTTAACATACAACTCAATCAAATATGATAAGTTATTTTGTACATCATATTCAACATCCGATGACTTAAAAAATTCACGGATCTTACAGTTCACGTCTTCGCAACCCGGGAATTGATCTTACAGTTCACAGGTGTTTGGTGTAGTATTATTTGACCTTTTTTTTTCTACTTTTGTATCGGTTTTCTTTTCTTTCGTTCGACGTGTGGGAAATATCCCGACGCATTTATTAGCTAGACATGTGCTTTGTTATTTAATGCTCGGACATCTTGAAACACATCGCCCCTGGTGATGTTTTAATCGCTTGTTTGGCGGATGTTATTAAATAAAAGTACTAATTCCCTAAAAAAAAAAACGCGGATCTATACATATGCCATTATTGATGACTCTATATTATTATGTAATCGTTTTCGTTAAAAAAATATGTACTGTTTTTAGGTTGATAATATTTATCACGACAGATATTACTTTGAAGGATCGTCTATTGACTTGTTATAGGTTTCGGTCAGTGGCGAATCTAGAAAAAAAATTCAGTAGGGTCAACCGTCATAAAAATGTGGTGACCCTAAAAAAAATTCGGGTTGGGCGGGTAATTAGGTCAAAATTTCCTGGTCGGAACCGGGTTGGGCAGGTAATTCGGTCAAAAATCTGGGTTGAAACCGGGTTAGGCGGGTAATTAGGTCAAAATTGATTTTTTTTTTTACCAAAACGATATCGTTTCGCAAATTATTAATTTTTTTAAAAATTGAGTAGGGGTCACGTGACCCCCCCGGGTACACTGGATCCGCCGGTGATTTTAGTAATAAATATATTACAATAATGACAATTATTATGTAATAAAGTATTTTGGATTGCCTTTCAAAACAAAAAAAAAAATGGATTGTATATTGATTGATTCTGATTGATTTTTTGTATATAACGATTCTATTCATTTATTGTATTCACATCTACTATAAATACATTTATATCTTTGAATAAGACTCAAGCAATTTTATTTCTTCTATACAATTTGTATTTTCTCTTGTTCTTCTTCTATTATTTTCTTAATCTCATAACAACAATTACATTGTACAAATTTTGTATTAACTCGTTATAAGTTCCAATAATCAAATAATAAAAATTAATGTTTAAATCTGTAATATAGAGAATTTAATTAGAGACGATGAGGTCAGCTTTTTATCAATAAATTTAGCCATTTTTATTATTCCTAATGAAAAATAGTATGGTATTTACCGTAGCATGTTGAAGAAAACCACATATGAATACTATAAATACCTAATAAATAACATGTTTGTAACCTACAAAATGCCAAAGTATTATTAAAATGAATAAAGCATATGGCATGTTTGTTTGAGAAAAATGAAATAAAATAAAATAAAATAACTGACATATCGATTGACGGTGGTTGGTAGGTTAAGGTAGAATGGATGGTTTTGGGTAAGGTATGACAGGGTGGGTGATGATACGGGGATTCACTCCTCCACGTGGGATTATCTGATTGGTCCGGCTGGCTTATGGAAAAGTCTGTGTTAGTTATCCACATCGGATCGATACGAGACGTGCCAGTGAAGACCGCAGCAACTGGCAGATTCTACAAGTGTCAGATCTCGAACACTCATGTCGATTCCCATCGAGTCGATACCAGGGGTTCCAGTCCAGATTCCTAGGCCCACCATCAGGCAGGTTACTTGGGCAGGAAGGCAAGGCCCATTTAAGGGTAATTATGTCAATAGACTAAACCATCCCAAGTTTAGGGCAAAAGAGGGCATGTGCCTATAAATACATCCTTCTAGGAACTACGTAAGCCTGGATTCCTGGACATTATACAGGATACGTAGGCAATCCAAGATACATTCTTGGACTCAGCCAAATAACACCAAAAACACCATCTTTATCACGATTTGCCTTGCATATTTTCTCTCCTAACTCACCCTTAGATTACACCGGTGGTGTATTATTCAGCATCATCAGTGGGTTATGGGCATAAAGTAAGGTGAGGTGGGTGGGTGGGGTAGCGTTACATTGGTGAGGCAGGAGCGGAAAATTTTAAAATACAACCGTTGTATGAATATTGTATCAAGTGGCATACCTCACAACCATTCATTTTTAACATCTCACACACGATAAAATTTTAAGATACAACCGTTGCACAATAAAATCTCTCGAGCTAAGGAAGCCTTACCCGATTCGGCAATTCATCACCTTACCCTTCACCGCCATCTTATCACCCCATTTTGATAACCCCACTCGTCTCACCCTACCCCACCCATTAACCTACTTCACCCCACCTGACCATCTTACATCACCACACATTACCTTACCCTACCCCAACATACCCACCACTCTACCCTACCATATCTCACCTCACCATTCTCCACCTACCTTTACACCCACCTTGCCCTACGTTACATTACCCCACAATCCCAACATACCCCACTACTACCCCACTACTCTCGTTCTAAATCTTATCTCCACTTACCTCACCTAACGTCACTTTACCTCATCACCCAACCATACCCAACATTAAGAACAATTGAAGTATATAATCTGTAAATGATGATGAATCTGTATTTTAGACATTCAATCTCTTTAGACCAATGACTTTTCCAAATATTTTATGATTGTTTGTCAATAGACTAAATTTTCTTTCTTTTCACATATTTAACAAGTGTTGCCTTATGTCTATACATGTATGTATGCATTCGTATAAAGAAGCATAGGGCACGTCTTTTTTACGGTGACAAATATTCCGATGTATCAGTGGCGGATTCAGAAATATTATTGAGTGGGTCCGTAAGTGTTTTCAAAGTAAATTTTTTCTTTTTCACGGGGTCTGAAATATTTTTCTACAAATAAGATATAGAGTTTTTTTAATTTTTAACGAGATCCGCGCATCCCATTTAGGGAAGGTGGATCCGCGGCATCCGCCTATGCGATGTATGGATTTCCATTAACTGGATACGAGCCTCAATAATACAATACTCCATCCGCCCCTAATTTATGGTTTTTAAACTCTATATTCATTGTATTAGTGATATTCAAATGATATAATGTAGGATTAAACTTTATTCTAAAATTGATTACAATCATCCACCTTTTTAATAATATGTATTCCTCCATTTTTTTTATCTGTAATATTTCAAAATTTATTTTGTTTTTATTTATCTGTCATTTTACATTTTCAAATGCATCATTTATTTATTTTTTTCATGCTTTACCAATAAAGTATTTACATCTCCAATAAAAAAACATTTCCAATACTAAAAACTTCTTAACCAACAAAGTATTTAAAATCTCCAATAAAAAAATACATTTCGAATACTATATCTTAGACCTATTAATTATTTTCTTAATCCGAATGAATATTCTCTCGGAGACATATAAAAAAACGAAGGGAGTATGAAAAATTGAAAAGCTTCAAAGTGATTATTACTACATCCGTCCACAATGATTGCCTGTTTTTTTGTTTTGCACACAGATTAAAAAAACAATCAATGTGATATATTTTAAGTACGATTGACTCACAAATATGAAATAAACATTCAAATATTAAATGACAGGATAAGTGTGATCAGATAAAATATATTAAATGATGTATTACAACTTTACGAGACAAATTATTTTTAGAAAAAGGGAATTTTTTTTGTGGACAGATGTAGTACGAAGAAGGTAGTAGCATTCAAATTAAAAATGATAGTAATCGTTATGAATTAAATCGAACACAAAAATAAAAATAAAAATAAATATTATAAAAAAAAGGCACGCAGTTCATGACCCTGCTCTCTGCAAACCATTTATTCATTTCATAGTAAGACTCATGGTTCTGGGTCTGGGTATACTACTACCCCCAAAAAAAAAAAAAAAAAAAAAAAAAAAATGGGGCGGGGAGCATTAAAGTTAGTATAAAACCATCACTTTTATGTACACCTACACGTCCCACCAACAAATGTATAGTTTCTAGAAAAAAAGAAAAGAAAAAAAAGATTCGAATGGGCTTCTTTAATTTAATTTATTACCAGGGGCAACCCACAGCTACCTCTGTACTCCTTAAACACGCATGTCGTGACGATTTTTTTTTTTTTTTTCTGAGACGAAAAAAAGACACACACGCACACATCCTAAAGAGTTGGGACAGATTGCCCACACACTTCAATGATAAGAAATAAAGTAGCATCTTTACTGGCACCAACTGATTTTAGTAAAACGGTAAGCGCTTGATCTTTAATATGGTATCGGAACCAGATGTCATGAGATTGAACCCTGGTTGGAACAGTCATGAGATCGAACCCTGGTTGGAAAAATTGTGGAAGTGCTAAAATTATGCAAGTGTTGGACAAATTGCCAACACTTGAGAGGGGTGTTGGGACAGATTGACCACACTCTTACATGATAAATAAATAAAGTTGCGCATTAACTACCACCAATTGGTTTTAGTACAACGGTAAGCACTTGATCTTAACATGGTACCAGAGCCAGAGGTCACGAGATCGAACCCCTCGTTGGAACATTATTTTTTTTTAAAAAAGTGTGCAAGTGATGGAACAGATCCCCTACACTTGAGGGGATGTTGGGACAGATTTAAAAAAAAAAATTGTGCATCTGTTGGGACAGATTGCCTACACTTGAGGGGATGTTGGGACAGATTACCCACACTCTTGAAAAAATTGTGCATTGAAAAAATTGTGCAAGTGTTGGACAGATTGCCAACACTTGAGGGGATGTTGGACAGATTGCCTACACTTGAGGGGATGTTGGGACAGATTACCCACACTCTTGAAAAAATTGTGCAAGTGTTGGACAGATTGCCAACACTTGAGGGGGGTGTTGGGACAGATTGCCCACACTCTTAATGTATATAAATAAAGTAGCGCATTTACTGGCACCAATTGGTTTTAGTACAACGGTAAGCGCTTGCTCTTTAACATGATATCGGAGCCAGATGTCACGAGATCGAACCCTGGTTGGAACATTATTTAAAAAACGAAATGTCTTTTCATATAGTCATTTGTCTTATTGCATAACAATTACTTTCCGATTTTGTCCTTTTCACACGCGCCTACATTCTGACCGGAGTTTGGTCAGAATGTGAAACATTATACCTACCCACATGTGGTCAGAACAATGTAGTTTATTCTGACCCAAACGTAGTCAGGAAAACATTACATGTTTGGCCTCTAAAATGGTCCGATACATTTTCGAAATTTTTATAGTGACGTTTTTATATTCTAACTTGAGATAGGGTTATACCTACTCAAATGTGGTCAGAATAATTTAATTTATTCTGACCTGAACGTGGTCAGCAAAACATTACATGTCCGGCCTCTAAAATGGTCTGATACGTCTTCGAAATTTTCATAGCACCGTGATCATATTCTGACTTGAAATAGGAGCGGAAAACGTTATTTTTCGGCCTGTAAAATGGTCAATATTGTTTCTCAAGCGTATATAATAATGTCTCTTTATTCAGACCAAAAATTGGTCTGGAAAACATAATGTTCCAGGCTTGTAACATGGTCGGAATAATACACAATTCCTGACTTAATTTGGGTTTGAATGATATGTGTGTTAAATGTCAAAACGAAACTCACTCTCGCCCTTGAAATGTGTAAAACATGTTTTGTGTGAAAAGACGCTCTCTTAAAAAAAATGCAAGTGTTGGGAGAGATTTCCCACACTTTAAGGGGTGTTGGGACAGATTGCCCACACTCTAAACTGAAAAATTGTGCAAGTGTTGGACAGATTGCCAACACTTGAAATAAAGTATCGTGCTGGCACCAATTGGTTTTAGTAGAACGTAAACGCTTGATCTTTAACATAAACTATGCCTCAAACGGGGTTCGAACTTGGGCCTCCCCACTGGGAGCCAGGTTAGACCCTAGTGGATTACCACTAGGGTATGTACCCGAGTACGACGATATATGCCTTCAATTTCACATAAGTACAAGTCTAAATGTGAAAACATGAATTGAACACCTAGCCGAATAAAGTTACGATTTTCTCAAGTGTAACTGATATAACCACATTTCCACACTATGAATATGATTTAATCCTAGATTTAAGATTTTTTTTTCCTTTCAAAATTGTGTCGTTTTGCTGATAGTGTCATAAAAACACCTGCACTTAAAAGTCCACTTGACTCCGTCACTTGAAAGGATTGTTACTCTAATCCAATGATATATCATCAATTTTGAAATATTATCCCCAACATATACGAGGACAACACCTCAACGTATCGATGTGTCTTGACATACATTGTTATTGTCGGTGTAATTCTATTGTTAACACTTATCGAAATAATCGTCGATAACAAAGCCTTAACATAGAGACAATTGTTATTTCCATAGTAATTATGTTAAAAGTAATGATACATGCACAACCATTGTGACATGAGTGTCATGACGTGTATCTACACCAATGATCATAATGAATACATTAGGAATGAACGGTGTGGATATATGTTGTGACACTCGTTTTTTCACAACGGTTGTGTTTGTATCATGACAATTATGTTAATGCATCCTGACAAACACATCATTACCAAAGCAGTTATGCTAAAGCAAAATTGTTCCGACAATAATGCTAGCCTTAAATAGGATTCATTTCAGAATCTTGCAACACATTTTTTATTTTAATCTCTACTCAAGGTCGAGTTAGAATCGGTTCAGGACATGTCTCGTGACTTCCTGCCCAATTCTCGTCTCGATAGAATTCATGAATATATCCTCTTTTCCCTGATCTCGTACCCCCAAAGTGTTAGAAGACATAAAATCCGTAACCCAAAAATCAAAGCTCGCATTCTCTTGCATAAAATCCACACAAACTTTGACTTTATTCCAAAAAAAGAAAAAAAAAAATCAAAACAACAAAACCCAGAACATTTCTGGAAAAAAAAAAAAAAAAAAGGTGTAATTTTCGGGGAGGCATAAGAAAATACAACCAAGGCGACAACAACTGAAGAAAGAGACGATTGTGATATTGAAATGGTGTAAGATTACTCAAACCATATTTATTGTATAAAACAGATGGAAGCATAATTAATTGTTTTAACTTGACCGACGGGACTGTCTATTTGATTGAGAATCTATAATCTGTTTGTAGTTTTAAATTTTAATTCTATGCTAAAAAACAACAGTATGAATTTTCCAACAATATTTACAGACAATACGCCACATGATGATAAGTAACTGAGATTTTAAATAAGAAAATTAATTGAATTTTTAAATGAAAAACTCACAACCACAAGTGACGAGGGTAACTCGGGTAAGGTAACTCTATCATTATTCTTTCATCTAAAACTCTTTATTTATCTCTCTATTTAAATTCACTCATACCACTACAAACCAAAATGGCATAGTATTAAAATACAATCATTAACTTACACAAAACAAAAACCAGTCGAGTTGATTTTAATGCAAATTGAGTCGCTAGATTTTTTTATATTAATTTATTAATTTATTTCGTTTTTATTTTTTTGAAGGGAATTCTTTCGTATTTTACAAGGTACATTTTAGGATTGGGCTGGGTCATTTTTTTTTTCCTTTTCACCCCCAAAGTACACAACGAGTCTCTACATTCAAGCTTCATGAATGAAAGGAAAAATATTGTGTGCTCCTTCCCACCGAAAGGAAAAATCAAGATTCATCAATTTTTTTATTTAGATAGTTAAAAAAAAAAAATTACAACTACAAATACAATAACTTCACTAGGAAAATTGAGAGGGGTTTTACTTTATTAAACAGAAAAAACTCTAGCAAGGAAAAATAATATAATAATAGACAAAAATGACACTGTATGTTTGTACCAAACAGAGGAATACAATCTCCCATGACAACATCAGTAGATATTTGAGATAAAACTCTCCGACATTACCAGCAGCCGCCAACTGAATTCAACTGCAACTGCAACTGCAACTGCAAAATGCGAAAGCATAACATGTACATTACATTACCCCACCCCTCCAAAAAAAAATATTGCAATGCCTCTTCTCCCACCTTCAAAAACCAAACCAAACCAAACCAAATATTTGGGTTGGTTCTATTTTGTTAAAACCTAGTTGGTTTTGGATTTGGTTAGGCTTAGCTCAAGTAGTTAAACGGAGGACCAATGACTATAAGGTCCTGGCTTCGAATCCCACCATGTGCGTGTTGGTTTGTGTCCTCTAGACGAGGTAATTTCGTTTCAGGAGGAAAAAAATCCCACATAGATACATGCTATTACCAAAGCACATCTATTGAGAAAGATGCATATCGATATTTCGATTGCATTGAGGCCTTCTGTGGCTCAAAGAAAGAGATAAAGTGATGGCAATGGCATGACATAGCACATACACAAACACCGGGCGGTATCAATGAATTCAGTTGGAAATAACAGAGCCTACGAACTTGCACTCCGAATACATTACATTTGCAAAGATGTATATATCTTGTATAAGCCTGATTGATCTCTCAAATATCTACCATAGGAATTGGACAAGTCCAGTCACACACAATTACAGAACAAAAGTAGGATTCTGTGCAAACATCCCACAACTTCCTCTATTTTCTCCTATCAAAGCAAACAAAGAGCTGGAGCTGTTGCATGTATGACGTGTGTATGAAATAGATGGAATATTATGTCTTTTTGTACACACGTTATGCATCTAAACGTTCGATACATAGCAAAGGGTGAGGGTAAGAATTTCCCAGTCTGGATGGGAAAAAAGGGAAGACAAGAAACAAACCTAAGTTACCTAACAAGGTGTACAAAGGAATTTCTTTTAACAATGGTCATATATATCCTAAATAATACAACATTAATCATGTAATGATGATTGTACTAAAGCTTCAGTGCGATAGATAGATATATAATAGATACCCCAACAAACAAAATTGCCGTTTTAAGGGTGTATAGTGAACTCTTAGACCCCTCCGACAGCATGCTTATATTTCTAAAGAAACAACCAAAAGAAAAAAGATTCTTGCAAGCACAGACATCTTAGGAGCTTCAAAACACTATAACACCCACTAGAACAAAACGTAAGCGTCTAGGGACATACGCTTCTTAAGTACATCAAGTGAAAAGAACAAGTCTTAACTTAAGCATCGAGACAAGAGTAATAACCTAGTAAAAACATTGATAAGACTCTAGACAGATGCAGAATATCTAAAACTGGAAAAAGCAAAAAATTTTACTTAATAGTCTACAAAATAATAACCCGACTAAAAACAAATCATAACAGTATCTAAAACAGTATGTAGAACATAGAACCAGACACTGATGATTTTCTTCTACGTAGTCTTCTCGCTAGTCCTCTGGTTTTTCTACAACATAGAAGCATAGTCTTGAAATTATCTTCTACATACTCTCCTGGCTAGTCCTCTGGTTTACTAGAACATAGATGCAATTCTTCTACATAATCTCCATGCTAGTCCTCTGAATGTAACTATCCAACATGAGCTTCTTGTAGATGAAATGCAATGACCAATAGACCTGAGTGCAACACCTAGAAGACGTATCTAGGGAGAGATCTACCGAGCATAAGGATGATAACGACCACTGCCACTATAGCCTGACCTACCCCCGTACAGTCCTCCAGCACCTCCATAACCAGCACCTGGACCAGATTCAAATCCAGCACCAGGGCCAGCACCACCAGAGTAACCGCCCCCTACACCGGAGTAACCACCATACCCACCACCTCCTCGGCCGTACCCACCTAATCCACCCCCGCCATATCCCTCACCAAACCCTCTGCCGTAAGAACCATAACGACTTGCACCACCACCCCCATATCCACCATAATCACCAAACCTACCACCATAATCACCACCAGGAAAATCGCCATAGCGACCACCAAACCCGCCAGCTGCACCACCGCTATATCCATTGTAATCGCCAAACCTACCGCCACCAAATGACCTATAAGGAGCAGGGCCAAAGCCACCACCTCTAAAACCGCTATAAGAGTCCTCAAATCCACTGTAATCATTATATGGACGGCCCCTAGATTCACTAGGAAAAGCAGGAGCAGAAGCTGGGTTTGAAGGTTTCTTTGGTTCTGCCTTCTTGATCTCAACCTACAACACAGAATCATGTTAACCTAGATTTCTCTTTAGTATAGTCAAGTGAGAAACTTAGCACTATATGCAGACAACCACAATCAGATATCCCACTGCCATTTTCAATTAACAAGCAAATTAGTGAAACACATGTTGTAAACAGGATAAATAAGTGTAGAGCTATACACTGTTTTTCACAGTTCCCACACAGTAAGAATTTATAAAATAAATATTTATTAGCTGGCTTCTGTATGGAAAAGCTATGACTAGGTACACATGAGATCACCCGGGAACACTGGATGCAAATTACCTGGGTACCATTCATGTCAATCATATTACCATCAGATAGAACTTTATCAACAACTTGATCGCTTTCAAACACAACAAACCCAAAGCCTCGGGATCGTTTTGTGACATGATCCCGAATAATCTCTTGCTCAGTCACTGTTCCGTACTTGGAGAAGAAAGTCTTTAGCTCATCTGGATCCCACCAAAGTCCAATAAAAAGGCAATATAAGTATTAAAAGGATTTTAAAAAAGAATACTCATACAGTACTGACAAACAATTTGCAAAAAAAATCAACAATCGCACAGACTTCATGCATTACCTTCAGTGATAGAAGTTGGAATCCCACCAACAAAAATCTTCTTTGTTTTGAAATCTTTGGATTCAGAAGACCCTTTGGGAATTGTTCTTTTGATTTCAACCTGGGTTAAGGGAATGGAATAAGAATTAATGTTAAACATTCCATAACAATATGCCAGTCATTTGTTAAACCGCCAATACATCATATTCAGAACTGAGAACACCACCCAGAGTTCATTTCCCATTGAAAACATCAGAGCACAAACAAAGCATCTCCCAAATATAGTTAGCAATATCACCAACTAGAACTGTATAGTGTAGACTAGCTTGAAAAATATAAACTAAATTCCCCGTACTATATATTTAGAAAATAGAAATCAAAAGTGAACACTAGACATCCAGATTCTAACTTTAATTGAACCTAAGGAAACACTTCAAGTTACAGGTGATTTGAGGAAAATACGGACATGGAATTAAAGAAGAGCAACACATCATCAAGTTTCCACTTACAAATAAAGAAGCTATTAATTCATGTAAAGAAGTTTTACATTCGACCTAGGGATTCTAGAAGTTCTCACACGGACAATATCAAAAGAGCAATAGAAACTATTACAATCAAACATCATAAAGCAACAATATAATCTTGAAAAGTTCATGTACCTACTTTAAAGGGTATTAAATTGACAACCTCTCGGCAACCACAGACGAAAAGCATAAAACAAGATAATCATAAATCAGTACCGAATCCCTATTCCTCTCATTCAATAAGAGCAAGCGTAAAGGTCATGCTGTCATGTTCAGGCCAAGTGGTTAAATTTAATTGGATATGAATTATAGATGGATTATACAAATGATATTGACTGAAAAGATGGTGTGATAGGATAAAATTTGTTAGATAGAAAAAAAGCCCATCACTGGACCAGCACAGTTGGACTCTGTTGTGGAGTCTGCCACACAAAAACCCATCTATTTTGTCACTATTATTTTTCTTTCACACAATACACAGTCCATTCTTACACATTTTAAATTGAAGGTCTCTAAAACAGCTCCAGTACGTTTGCTCTAACATCCTTTGTGCTCTAAATATGCCAGGCCATTAATGAAAAAATAACATAAAAAGAGGAACTTGAGAAAGCAAATCACTCACTTGTTTTTCGTTAATAATGTGCGTCTCAGTAATGACAGTATCCACAACAGAAGGATCAGCATAAGTAATAAAACCAAATCCCCTTGGCCTACCGGTGTGCCTATCCTTCATAATCACCGAGTCTGTAATCTCCCCATACTTCCCAAAATACTTGACGAATTCATCTATAGCAAAAAAGATTGGGAAAAAGATAGAAATTTTATCAAAAGATCAATCCATCTACACAAGTAATAAATAACACCTTAGAGAAAGAAAAGAAGAGCCTAATTCTCGATTAATTAGTAGTATAAGAATATTAACAAAAGAAAAAATAGGGTAAATAAACATGAAAACCAACCCAAGGTAGTTTCTTTCGATAAGCCACCGATGAAAATTTTCCTGCACAGAAGATTAAACGGACAATCAGCAAAAGGAGAATTATTTCTACTAGGATAAAGTATTGCTCGATATAATAAGGAATAGTAGCATATATGTAAGAAGGCGATAGGACAAACCCAGGGCTAGCACCGTCGCCAAAGTCAGGTTTCTTGGAACCCATCGTGCGGTTGCGTCGAAGACAAACAAGACCGGCGAGATAATTCAGATGAGATCTGGCAGAGACGAAGGGCGTTGATATGAAGGAGATATTGGACGCTAGGGTTATTTATTTGGGTTGTTGAGAAAATAAAAAGCACCAAATTGGGCCAAGGTATTGTCGGTTAAAAACTTGGATCCAATCAAACTCCAAACTCTATTGCGAAATTTTACTGTTTTTATATTTACTTTGTTTTTTTTAGTGGGTTTTTTTTTTATTTTTTTTTTTATTTAAAGATCTGAGTGGGTTTTTATATTTACTTGATTTGGCATTATTCAATTATTGCATCAAATGAATAGCTATTCCAAGATAATTGCGCGTAGGATCGTATTCCCTGTCTGATACGTATTCGATATCGATACACGACGTATACGCCGGATACTAACGCGATAAGTGTTAGGGCAGAATATGCAATTTTTAAAAACTGGATTTTTTTATCAGATGCATGTATCTTGATTGCAGGCACGGATACACATTTTCTTAACTGAAGCTTTTTTTAGACTAAAAATCCAATTACCCCGATTATTTTCCTCGTTTTGAGAATTTATTTTTTTTAATCAAACTTCATAACATAGATAAGAATCCCCACAACTTCATACGAGTCATGTTCGCAACTTAAAAAAAAAAAATGGGATGAACACAATAGTGGACACATACTTTTATTTTTGTAAGGGTACTGGACACAAATTAACTAATCATTGAATAAAGAAAGAGAAGTGTAGTGTTAAGGGTTATGAGCCCACTTCGTGCCCAATAACAGGTCTAATTCCCCATGTGGAAGATCGGTCATGTTCCCCCTATCAAGTCACCGCTGGTCGGTCAGATCGTTATGGAGTTGGGTTTAGCGCAGTTCAGTCCGAGACGGTCTGGGGGGCTCGACGCAAGTCGACAGAGATCCAAAATACGCACGTGTTTATAATACAGGATACTTAAGGAAAGATCCTTTAAACATTATGACTCTGATCCTAATATTTAAACTGTCCGTGATTATCTCCTAAATTAAAGTGATTAACACGTACAAAATACATTGCCCTAGTGGTTTCCACTAGGGTGGATACCCGGTGGGGAGACCAGGCTTCGAACCCCGCTTAAGGCGAAATTAATGGGTGTGTGTATCCTTTCGTATCTGATGAAAAGGATTAACACGGCGAGAGTCCTTGATGGACACGGCACAGGATTGCCAGGGACGAGATGTCCTCTATATAATTGATCCCAAAGAACTACGAGAGACTTGAATCATGGACAATTACAGGATACGTAAGCAACTTGGGATACCACTTATTCTAGGTTCAATCTAAAATAACCAAACACCATCCCCGTGTTTAGGTTTTATTCTAGGGTTTTAATATTGTTCATTGTCACCATGATTTATTTGGCTTGTATTTACTTCTCGACGAGATCTAGCCTCGTCATTTGATTTAAATAGTAACTTGTTTATCACCATAATCACTCAAAGAGTTACCAATAAAGCTTTTTGATTGAATGATTTCATGTTTGCATTGAGTGACTTTTATAGACACAACATACATCGTTTTTCGCATGCAGAGCTATGTTCTTTCGTATTGCATGGGTACATCCATTCAGATCAAACCTCGTTTTGTTACAATAACATTAATTTGAATGGTAATTCGAATGTAAACGATCATTAAAATATATAATTTATGAAACAAAAATATCTAACGTAAACTCCTCCTTTAGGCCTTTTGGCCTCTCTTTATCTAAAAGAGAAATAAAAATAAGAAATTAACAACTACAGAGTTTCGGATAAACTTTTTTCTATTGTGAACATCAACATCTGTTGGTTGTAAGGCTCAAAACTCAAAGAGAAGAGATATAGAAGCGATAATATTTTTATCGGTCCCCTAATTATATTTTTTTGTTACAACTTTAAAA